>ML685786.1:13992645-14072623 GCA_007922175.1 Pelusios castaneus
GTGTATGGAGGGGGAGGGGAGTGGGCGGGCGGGCTGGCTGTATATGGAGGGGGAGGGGAATGGGGGGGCGGGCTGGCTGTATATGGAGGGGGCGGGCTGGCTGTATATGGAGGGGGGCGGGTGGGCTGGCTGTATATGGAGGGGGAGGGGAGTAGGGGGGCTGGCTGTGTATGGAGGGGAGCGGGGGGGTGGGCTGGCTGTATATGGAGGGGGAGGGGGCGGGTGGGCTGGCTGTGTATGGAGGGGGCTATGAGGAGGGGGGCGAGCTGGCTGTGTATGGTGGGGGATGGGAGGAGGGGGCAGGCTGGCTGTGTATGGTGGGGGCTGGGAGAAAGGGATGGGCTGGGTGTGTATGGTGGGGGGGCTGGGGTTGCGAGAGGGGGTCTGCTTTATTAAGGTCCATTTTTATACACTTCAGTTTGAGAAGCTCATGATTTGTGCCATGGTTTGGGGCGAGGAGGGGGACTAGGGGATTGCTGCATATGCTGATTAGAATTCATACTGTTACTGCATGTGGTACATTCAGCATTATAATGTAATTGTTTTATGTCCCCAAAACTCTTACATAAAACAGAAAATCATGTGAACAAGGCAGCATGTGATGCACTTGGTAACAGAGCTAAACCGCTAATAATACCCCATGTTATCCTGCCATCTACATTTGAGGGGTGTGTGTGAAAAAGTAAGTGTAGTAACAATAAACAACCAAGATTAGAAAGGAAATGCACTTTTCCTAGAGATTCTAGAGATGTAGTCAGTTTTTGTGGTTTTGGTTTGTAAATGTACCCATAAGCTAAAATAAATGGGTGCATTTTTTTGTTAATCGACTAAATGCATTGCAGTGTACCTTCTCAGGGGGAGAATTTCATGAAGATCATCCCCTAAAAGGAAAAACACTTTGTACTCCAGTGTGATTAGTGAGTCCAGTCTCAATAGATAATGGATAGTTCATCAGTTGAAAGAGTTGATCTTGTACATGGTTGGGTCCAAGTGTAATAGCTAATTTATTCAGGATTCTTTTTATTTTTAAGGCAACTTGGACTAATCAGAAAAAGTTCCATAACATCCTCAAATGGCAAGGATCAAACTAGAACCAAATCAAGTAAGTGGTAGGTTTTCTTCTTAAGGTAAATATCTTAATTTTATAAAGACTGATACAGATTTACAAGATATGTAAATTTTATGTGTTGCAGGGCAATTGTTTGACTATTTAATTATTATTGACTTTGAGTCTACCTGCTGGAAAGATGGTAAACGTCATTACAGTCAGGAAATAAGTAAGTGGAAATGTACAAATGTCTGCTAGCAATTGCTTCTTTGAAAGTTTGACTTATTCATCTAGAAAGTAAAATAGCAATAATTTAAATTGAGAATTTCTCCTTTAAAAAGAAAACAGGAAAGAAGAGTCACTGTATTGTTCACTGTATTGTGTTAGAAACTCTATATCCAAACTACCAGCCATTTGCAACTTGAAATACAGATTATTAAATGTCATGTTATATTGTGTAATGCTATATAGTCAGTTGCATTAAAATTAGATAGGGCCATAAATTACACTATTTTTTGCACATTACATAATTTAATTTAGGTTTTCCAGAAGTAAGTATCTGATATAATAGCGTAATTTAACACTCTGGTCGAATACACTTTGTTGGCTCTGAAATAACATTCGTGCTAATATATATTGAAATAAATAATATTCAAAATTGTATAGTTTATGATACATAGGAAATGGAGAAATTTTCTGTTAATAAAAAATCTGTATTGGAGTGTACATTCTGCCTTATTTATGGCATCTATGTTTGCTTAATAGTCGTATAATTTAAATCTTCATGTAAAGCAACCTGAATCATTTATACAAATAACTTTTTTTTTTTTTAAATATAGTTGAATTCCCAGCTGTTTTGTTAAATACTTTAACTGGAAAGATTGAATCTGAATTCCACATGTATGTCCAGCCTCAAGAACATCCAATTCTCTCTGAATTTTGTACTGAATTAACTGGCATAAAGCAGGTACAGTCTTCATATTCACAGGAGGCTTATAATTTAGTTAAGAATTTTTAGGATCTTAATCTTAGAAACTGTCCTGTTCACAGCTGTGCAGAAAGATAATTTTTTTGACAGTTTAAAAGTGCATATATTGTTTTTTGAAGTTTGTGTGAGATTAACACACTAACAGATGTTTATATGTGCTTATGTTTCTATCCTATCCAGAATCAAGTTGATGAAGGGGTTCCTCTAAACATTTGTTTATCACAGTTTTCTAAGTGGATTCAAAAGATACAAAAGGAGAAGAAAATTATTTTCAATTCAGATGTTTCAAGCCATTCTGTTTCTGATGCAAAAGCATGTACCTTTGTTACTTGGTCAGGTGAAGAACAGTTTTTCTTTATGTTTTGTGCTGGAATATAGCATTCATAAAAATGAAGGGCTGATGTTACAGGTTAGACTCTGGCATTGTATGAGCAGGTCTTAATACAAACTTTTGTACCATAGCTCTGCAGTGTGCCATAGTCCTGACTTAAGGCCTCAGACTTGCATCATTCCTACTGTCTCTGTACAGGGTTTCTTGGAGATTATATTGTCAATCAGTACCACGTTGTTATACGTTTATGATAACGATATCTATTGTTGGGACTAGCCCAAAAAGCTGAAATCCATTTCATTTGTGATTGTTTATCCTGGGGTGCTCCCTGTGTCTTTGTCTCCAGACTCTGGAAATTTCTCTGGACTCTGAGGTTTATTCCGTATTTCCTTTATAGTCACTATGTAATGTCACTTCTGAGTTAAAACAACTGGCTGGGAGGTCCTTCAGAACCTGTCTAACATGGCGCCCTAATCAGGTCACTGTCAAGTAATATACATTACTTGTTTTCTCTGCTGCCAAAGTGCAGCAATCCTAATGCTTCTAGATTGAAAACAAGACTTTAGATTAACAGTTCAGTTTGTATTTCTTGCATGGGCGTGCCAGACACAACTAACAGGCCAGTGGTCTGTCCTATTTACATATGATTTAAGCCAATTTCGGATCCAGTTATTGACAGATAAATTTAATGCCTTCAATTACTTGGCCAGTCAGTTGGAAAACTGGAAGCATTCTGCCTGCAATGACTATTTTGTAAATGATTTTGGTTAGTTTATCTTGCTGATCTATTAAACTAGAGTTTGATAAAAACAATTATTTTGATTAAATCAGTACACGTACTTGATAATCATGAGACTAAAGATGAAAAGTTTGTTGATTTTGTGCAGACTGGGATCTGGGGGTTTGTTTGCAGTATGAATGCAAAAGGAAGCAGCTGCGAAAACCTGATATTTTAAACTCCTGGATTGATCTCAGAGCAACATACAAGGTGAGAGAATCAAGAGATTATAGGGATACAAATGTTTCACCTCCACCTTAAAGGATTAAAACTACATTGTATATGTTCACATAATTAGAGGTACCTATTTTTCTCCCATACACATTTTATAGGTCAATAGAAAAGAGTTATGTATGCTTCAGAACTATAAACATTTTAATTCTAGAAGCCTTGATTTTACAGACAAAACTTGATACGCATCAATGTCACTTGTTATGCTGTCTGAGAAATTTTCCAGCTGTTTTGACTTTCCTGTTTTTTCTTGCTTTTTCCCTTCCTGGTCTGTCATGCTTACATTACTCCTTCCCTCCCTGGCTCAAACAGAATGAGCTTCCACTGCTTAAATGACACAACAATTCTAAACAGCATGATTGGTATTGTATAAATGAATAAATGATAAAATACTTCTGTGAAGCTAAAATTAGCCATGGCATTCTAGTCACTTTTCATTTACTATAGCAAATTGCATGTGCTGTTGCTTTGCAGTACATAAGAAACATTAGGTGTTTCTTGGAGTACTCTCTCTGTTTTCCTTTTTAAAAGGAAATTACACTAATACAACTGCTTAATGAACACATTGATGCAATTTGTAGTTGTATTCCCAAAGACTATTTAGTTACTTCTGTTTTAGGTACAAACTTGTACGTATGTAATTGAAGAATTTGAGAGGGTAACGCAGCATGATTTAGCACAATACTGGGAGACCAGAGTTCTGGATTCTTTTCAATTCTGACTTGCTGTAATGCAAGTTACTTTAACTTCTGTGTGCTTACTTAACTTATCATACCTCACTAGGGCCTTGTTTGATTTATTACTTTTAAGGTGATATTTCTGGAATTGTGTGTACTTTACAGTGAATTGGTTGATACATAACTTTTTAGTAATGTATTTCTTTTTTCTTAGCTCTTCTACACTAGAAAGCCACAAGGATTAAATGGTGCTTTGCAGGATCTGGGGATAGAATTTGCTGGACGGGAACATTCTGGTGGGTATAACATGACATTTTTGTTAAAAAATCTGTTTCATAAAGCTAGTCAAAATACAGTAATTATAACCCTAATTATTTCCATTTTATGTAATGTTCTGCATTATAAAAATCTGAATAATAGGAATTGGGTAATTCAGGACACTGGGCTTTTCATTTCTAAGGTGTATTTCCGTAAGGCTTCAAGGCACAGAACTCCCACTGAAGTCAATCACAGTGCTTTGTATAGAGGATTTGCTAGATTGGCCCTATATTACTAATGCAAAAAGGACTAAAAGTGGGTGCTGTATGATAGCTGTTAATCTGTTCACATCACAAAACTATTAGCATAGTTTGATCTTGAGAAATGGCGCATAGAGAGATCACTAAAGATTTCAATAATCATGGAAATTTCCACTCTCACACGTTGTACCTTTCATGGTGTGATGTGAGACAGCCTGAACTGCCACAGCCCACACTGTATCTGTTCTGTGGATGAATTATTTTCAGTGTTGGCTGTATCCCTTAAACAAGCACTAAATTCCTTAACTTTCACCTTAGTAAGTGATTAGGGCATTTATAATTACTATTCCTAGTGGCACATTAAAATAACAAAGTATTATGATAATGTGTCTTTTGAAGGATTGGATGATTCTCGGAATACTGCTTGTCTTGCTTGGAGAATGATCTGTGATGGATGTGTGATGAAAATTACTAAGTCTTTGGATAAGGTTAGTGACGTCTTCATATCTTCCTTTCTGCTTGCCTCGAGTCCCAGAATGCAGACAAAAGGTGAGTTCATTAAAAGCAAAACAAACATTTTAAATATGAATTTGAGTTAAGATATCCTTGGCTGACTCTCTCATTAGTCATATATGATGATTTGTAAAACTTGATGACATTCATTTTTCAAAATCTTGGATTTGTTTGTTCAATCCCTAGGTACAACCAAAGAATAATTCAGTGTCCAGATCTTTGAATGTGAACCCTGCTGAAGAGAATCTTTTGAGAAGTAATGATGGTGCTGAAATGTCATGTAAAGATAGAAGTTGCAACAGCATTTGTATAGCTGAGAATGAACACAATAAAATTAATAAAATGGTTATAAATTCCAATGCAAAAGACCAGCACGAATCCAGTTCTACAAGTTCCTCAGCAAATGCCTGTGTTGTGTCTGGAAGCAGTAGAAAGATTGATGGGTATGGTCAAACCCAAAACTGCTTGGCTCCACATATTGGCAGACTTCCTGTTCCCTTTGGACAAGCTCCTCATACTCTATTGACAGGCATCCAGAATGGATTAAATAACGGATGTCTTATTTCTACTTCAGTACCTGGTTCAGAGTTAGTACTTGTCTCCACTACTATTTCCTCTGTTAATATCTCTAATGTAGATATGAGTACTAGTTCTGACTCTTTATCTATGTTGGCTGATTGGGAGGATGTAGCTTTAATACCAGAATCACAGCATGAAGACAATACAGACTCTATGAAGTTTAAAGATGACCCAAATACAGAAACTTTATCAGTCTCTGGAGAAGTGATGGTTTCGAAAGAACCAGCAATTATTAATTCAGACTTTGAACATCTGGGGGAATGTACTGAACATTTGGAGACTTCTAAATCTGTGGTGTACAAAAGTCATAATACTATGATGTGTCATGTAGGACTAGCCCAAAAGGATGCTTTAAGTTGTTCTGCTTTTAAGTTACCATCTGCAAAGGTAAATGCTACTTTATCCAGTATAGTGTTAACTGGAAATCATTCCACACCTTTCTCTCAAACTCTGAAGAGGAAGCCATCTAGTCCAAAAAGTTTACCTCCATCAAAAAAACAGTTATTCACTGTATACAAAGATGAAGCTGCATCTTCTGATCAGTCCCTACCTTTGAGAAGAGCAAGTTCATACAAAGTCCCTTCTGTTATCTTAAACTCCTCAGTAAGCCTGAATCCATCTTCCAGAGCTGTGAAAAGTGAAAAACTGACTCCACCCTTATGTAACTGTGGTCGAAGAGCTAAAAAACTAAATGTGTCCAGTGCTGGTCCAAATCATGGCAAAGTTTTTTATACTTGTCCTGTCGGAAAACATGAAGAGAAGAAGAAAGGCTGTGGATATTTCAAGTGGGAGCATTTGCTGCTTAAGGAAAAAACCACTAACTCTATTTCTACTTTTTCCACTACTGCAGTTGGTTTAATGTCTCCTGGAATAAGCTCAAATTCTTCAGGAAATTCTCCCAGGAGGTATCTGGGTCTCAGGCCTTCTATGAGAACTTGAATGTTAATTAATTTTTTTGTCCAAATTTTAACATTTGAAAAGTCCTAATAAGTACTACAAAAAAGATAAATGATGCCACAGATTTTAAATTTCATGAGGATTGGGCAAAAATGATACTGCTGGGCTAGTTCAGAGTGAAATTCAAACTTGTGAAGCATTTAGGGATACACACACTAAAATAAAGCAAAAGTGGCAGCAGATGACAGACTTTGACAAGTTGAGGGAATTCGAGGAGGTCAGCAGAGCTAATATAAAAATACAAGCTGCTGGGATCCCAATTCATATTTTTATTTTCTTATCAGGTATTTTAGTTTTTTTTTATCAGCCTAATCCTTAAATATCAGTTTTTGTGATATAAATTTTGTTTACATGGCTGCATTTTTCTAAAAATGCATCTGTATAAACTCTTTACAATGCATGCATATGTCTTTAATCCTGTCTGTCTCAGATATGATACTTAAAAGGTAGTAATGATGATTTTAAAATTATTTTATACAGTCTTTATTACTGAAATAAGGATAAATTTAAATTCCTGTGATGCCTTGAGGAAATAAACTTTAAAATACCATAGCAAAAATATTAACCCTTCAGTTGATGTAATATTTCTTTTCTCTCAGTCTATCTCCATTCTCACACCATGCTCGTTACCATAGTGTCTGGGACAGTCAAATGTATCAAAGCGGGTATTTATAGATACCTAAACATCTTTTAGTAACAGAGACTAGTTTGTAAATCCACCCACCTTTACTAGATAAATACTTAAATCCCAGGATTTTCGTAAGTAAAAACTCAATATTGGAAAGGTTTTCCTACCTTAAAAAGAAATTTAGGATATTTTTACATATCGGCTCCAACCACTGCTTACCATGAACGTGAATGCTAAGAAACAAATGCATCGTCATTGACTTGGAAATTTATACCTAGGACCTAGATCACCTGTACACCAGAGTTATGGGTACATTAAAAAAAATATGAAAGACTGAACCAAAAAACATCCAAGAGCAGTAAATCAGGAGTCTGCAAGCAGTGAGTAAGGATGTTTATTGAATGTGTATTAATTAAAATTAATAGATACAGAAAATGGCTTTTGCAGGTTAATTTTCCTTACAATTTTTTAAGAAGAAATATATTAACACTTAAAGTGAAGATAGTCTTGCATCACACTTGATTGTCCAGAACACAGGAAGAAATGAATGCAGGCAAGTACACTTTAATTTATTTGCTCTAGTATTGGGGGTGGGGAGGGTGTCCAACTTTTTTGGGTGAGGGGCCACAATTCTTTTCTAAATTGAGGGTGGTGACTCGTGAGCAAATTTTGGATAGATAAGGCATGGAAATTGATCTTACTATTAATAAAATTTAAACAGTCAAAAAATAAACACCAGTTTACAAACTCAATTTGGTACTGTAAAAGTGGAAACTTATATTTCCTACCTAAACACTATTCTGAAATAATATTCATTCTCCCTACAGCAGCCTTTAGATAAGTATCACTTTCACAACTGTACACAGCAAATTTTCACTTGTTAATTAAACCACATTTTATGGAAACTTGAAAAGGCTCTTCCACTGGATTCTGGTCTGTTTCACAGAAAATGAAAGAGTAGCAAATGGCTTTAAATATTTATTTTTAGCAGCCTTGCTTATCAGAACCTGGTGGGAAGACAGTAAATTGATGTTCACTAAGGGTTCAGATAACTGGTATTTGACTGCACTGAATCCATGAGAATTCTACGTGGGTGAAGACAAAAGTTAGACTTTCAACTATCTAGAAAATTAAAAGTAATTACTAAGGCCAAATTAAGGCAAGATGTAGGAAGAAGCAACTGCATTGTAATCAAGTTTTTTGGTTTAAAAATAACTACTGGTGAGGCCCAAGCAGGAGCCATTTCAACATCCTTTATTGCATTATCTTGGCACTGGGGAACAGAGGTTCATTAGCTGCTCAGTCATGAACATCCATGTAGGGTAAATTACTCTATTTGCCCAAGATAGATTTTTTTTGTTTTTAGTCCTAACACATTTCGTTCTCTAATGTATGAGCAATCAATCATCTATCCTCAAACTCAGTCTCTCATCTGTCATTCTCAACAGAGCTAGTTGAACTAAACATCAGGTATATGTCAACAGTTGTTTTGAATTTATTTTCAATGTAGTCACCGCACAAACACAGATTCCTAGGATTAAATACGTGACTGATAAAATGCGGCTTCCACAAAAAGGGTTGTATTTCAACTTTTCCCAACTGATACTTTCCAGAACTTTTTATTTATCAAAAAGTTAAATTTCCTGGGATGATAATTCTGTTTCTCTGCTAGCACCGTTGGTTATTTAGCTCTGACCATATGTTTGAAACTCCTGGCCTGTCAGTTGTAGCTGATCATCCTCCTATAGCTTCCCGAGATTACAAGAATGCTTGTAGTGCACAGGTCCAAAGGACTATGGCAAAGCAGATTCCGTTTGCAGTTGACTACCAAATGTTGAAAAGCAAACCATTTTTTGTCTTAAAATGCTTAAAGTGAACCCAGAATGTTGTCCCTCTGTGATGCCCCTAACGGCACGTATGTACCAGCCTGACTCAGGTCAGTACTGACTGGTAGGTAGCAGAGCTTCCTCCTCTTGTTCTTGAATTATACTGGCAAAGGAGATAACCTGGAGCTTCAATTCCACCCTCTCTTTTCATGGTTCCACACCATGATTTAGTGCCCAGTATATAAGTCTCTCTGTGTAGAAGAGTGCAAGACGCTAAGCAAATCTATGAAACTGTGAGAGAGAACCCAAGCAAAGAAACAAACGGGGAAGGGAGGGGGAAGAGTGCTGGATTCTGACCTGCAGGGCGTAGATTGGACAAGCTAGCTGTAGGAGCTCTGACATGAACGCTGTTGAATAACTGAGCTAGAAGAGCATCTTGAATATTGATATGCACAAGAACAACCATCCACCCCACTTTGCTATTAAATTCTTATATCCTGTACTACCACACATAGTAATTTTTAAACAGTGCATGCAATCATAGATCCTGGTATCCCCATCAAAACTTAATAGCCTGTTTAGTGAAGTGGCCTGGAAATGTGGACTATACTGAAGAGCCAGTTTCAGTGTTTAATAACCACTTTGAGTTGGAAGATGCTATAGAAATAAACAGTGGTGTTATAAATTAGATGTGCTTGTTTCTATTTTCCCAGCATGCTTTTCTAGCTAATTTGTGGTACTGCTAAGGTTTGGGTTTTGGAAACTTGGGTTTGGGTCTTACTACTGTGTACACTATTCTTTCCTGTGCGCTTTTGTAACTAGACAGTTGGAGTTTTAACTATGACAAAGTGGTTTTAGGCATTTTATGCCTAGAACAAATGGGAAAGGAATGCTTACCAAGCATCTAACTTTGCATTGACAAAATTTTCACTACGTCAGTGAAGTTTTATTTGTACATACAATGCACAATGAGCCTCTAGCACTTATAATAGGTCAAGAGAATAAAAGATTGCACCACACATCAGCAATATATAACATTTCTGTAAGACCATTTTATGAAAATAAACAAGAGACAATTCTAAGCTTTTCCCCACTCCTCCTTGCGCAATTCATTTCTTCTGATCTTCCCACTGACTGTCTTTGGCAACTGTTGAACAAACTCCACCTATTGGAAAAGAGAAGAAGTTACAATTAATACATTATATAAATTCCAAAGGGGTAGTCGTGTTAGTCTATTGTAGAAAGACAACAGAGTCCTGTGGCACTTTTAAAAGTGCCACAGGACTCTGTTGTCTCAATACATTATATAGTAAGAGATGGATAAACTGCTCTACCCCAACACACCTCAGGAACTGTTTGAAATGACCATGTATCTCACCCTTCTCTGCATGTATTTACCTAACATATGGCAGTTTCCATTTCATGCAGCTGATGAAGTGGGATTATGCCCACAAAAGCTTATGCAATAAATAAATATGTTAGCCTTTGAAAGTGCCACAGGACTCCTTGTTTGATGAACTGTTCTATGTGCATACAATATTTGCTTTTACCTCACTTTTACAGACATGGAAGACATTAAATCAATCTTCTTATGGAAAATGAGGACATTTCCCCTGGTATCTATTTTAAGGACTTTAAATGGACATTGGAAGTTTAGCAAAGGAAAAATAGATTTTTGAATTATTAATACTCAATTTTAGCTTTTAAATATCTGTCATAGGTCCATGAGACATGAACTGATGTTCATGATGTACTGAAACTTTAGTGTCAGACTCAAAGATTCTGTTCCTCAGTTTGATTCAATGTCACCCACTTGTATTTCAAGGCATCTTGAAATAATGAAATAATTAGTTTATGCATATTTATAACACTGTTATTGTAAGTGTCTCTGGTTTAGTAATTTGTTCTTTGAGGGGGAACTCCTTTCCCAGTGCCTAACCAGAATAACTGAACTTTGTGTTGGGAAGCTATGTTGGACAGGCGCCCATTCCAGCTACTGAAGTTCACTGAATATCAGTGTGGCCATTCTGTAGCTGCTTTTCAGCCTCAGGTTTCAATAACCACTGCTGCTTTTCTGCCCTGCTCATCCTGAGGATGGTCTGTGGTTGGGAGGTTTGTATTATGACCAATCACTTAATGCCACCACTGAGGGAGTCTACAGATGTGACCATAAAAGGAGTCGCTGTGGGCTTTCAGTGTTCTGCCCCTTTCATGCAGTAGAAAAGCTAAAGGACTTGAACCCTGCTGGAAAAATAGGATTTGTTCAAAGCAAACACTAAAATATATGTATATGGACTAAATGGATGACAGCCGTCATATGAATGGCAAATATTCCCCCAGGGCATGCTATACAAACCCTAGAGTCTGCAGCACAGGATTTTTCTGTGCTATTTCTCGATCTATAAAGTGGAGCTATGAAATTTAAACAAATCCATTTGCTATTGACCTGCTATTAAATGTAGCAGTGAGGGCAAAGGGTGAGGATTTCTATTTCAAATATCCCTTGGCTGATATAGCAAAGCAAAAATAAAATCATGAGGGTCTGGAGAAGTCAAAAGGATAATTTTAAGAGAACCTATTTAAGATAGGAATACTGTCATTTTAAGGCAATACTGAAATCACAGCTCCCGAAGTATATTTTTTCAGGGTTCTGTATCCTGCTGTGTGCTCTCTCTCTTCCCCTTGCTTCCTATCATTTTTCTAGGTTGTTATGCCACCCACATCACTCTAATATATTAACATCTACAAAGGGTATAGCATATGTTCACTAAAATTAGATACTGAAAATGTGAGGTGTTAGAATAATTATAATTCCCCACCTGGCCTCTCTTATGTTTAAGCTTGGCAGTATTTGATTTGTAATTAATTTTGACAGATATCAATGTTTAGTTGTAAGCGTGTCTCAGTTTTTCAGTTTCAGTTGTCACAGCACAAATCATGGGTTTTAAGCTTTTTCTTTTGATTGATTTACATTTTTCAGAGTTAAGGAAAATTATGTGGGGGGGGGTTGAACAATATTATTTAATGACAGTAAATGTTGAGACTCAAAGTTAAAGCTTTATAACAGTTAAAACACAAATTGTCAATATCATGTTGTGGTGGGTGTCTGCTTACATTGGCTAGGAAAGGGTTAAGAGAGCGCTGGGCACAGCAGCCAACAGGAAGGGGCTCTAGGATAGCCAATCGGGGCCTGGGAGTCCAGTATAAAAGGGAGGTGCCAAGCACTATAAGAGCAGTAATTCCTTGGAGCTCAGGAAGGAAGTGGGTGGGCCTGGGCCCCTCCCCACCACCAGACCAGCAAGGAGTAGTGGACTGCAGTGACCACTGAAGGGAGTGATGGAGCACAGGGCTCTGATGGGGAGGGGCTGCTTAGAGCTATTCCCCGGATAATCAGCAGGAGGCTCCAGTCCAGTGGTGAGTGCTGCCAGTCCATCACATATGTGTCAAAATAAACAAAGTAAATACCCTGAAATCAAATTCTTAAGTTCTCAAGCAGCATTTTTCTTACTTTGGCTGCCTTTAAATTTAGATTATTATCGATGGAAATGGTTTTTTGGTTTGTTTGTATATGGCGAAATCAAAGCTTACCAATATTTTACTGATAGAAATCTAAACTTTTCAAGCTTCTTATGATTTGTGTGGGGGGAGGGCAGGTTATAACAAAGCTTTTGTCCATAAAGTTCTTACGCCACCTGTTGACTAATTATAATGTAATTATCTAAAATACTTATGTTTAAGCCTTTACCTTTCTAGGATACTTATATGGGGCAGTAACTTTTTTAACGTGGTTCTGTAGCTCATGAATCAGTGTTTCTGGATCATGTGAAACATAGTCCGATGCCAAAACAACAAAGGCTTTCACTACCTTAAAAAGATGAAAGGTTGATGAAACAAAATGCACATAATACAATACAGGTGCTTAATGTTTAACAAAATTCACTTGCTGACAAATTACAAAGTAACTAATTCACAGTGCAGGTATGAACAACTTTGCCGAGGTGAGTGCCAAAGTAACAGATTTTCTGAGTTTGGCAACTGCTTATGTGTCATAGCAGAAAGAGGGGGAAATTGCAGTCATCCTTATCTTTAATTTGCAATTCAACCTCTAGAGACTGTAAGTTCCAGTACCCAAAACTATATAAGCAATATGGCGGCTCAGATGACGCTATGGCATTTTGGAAAGTGGGGCCTCTCTGGGCAGCACCTACATATTAAGTGTAGAGAAGATTGCAGTCACTTGGCTCTGCAGTGATGGTCCCACTTCAGACATCCTGTGTCTAGATAAACGTTAAGAATTGGCTGAGTGCTTTGATGTGAATGGAACATTTCAATAATTGTTTTCATTTTAACATTAGTTTTAATCAAACTTTTAAATCTGTTCTTAGTAGTCTAATATATGATATGTCCTCTGTCTGAGGACTATATGAAATGGAACAAGGAGACGGAATAGGAGTTTTCTCCATCTACTCCACGCATTGACCTGGTGTTGCAATATTTCCAGGAACGGGGGAGTTTTGTGGCTTTAAAAAAAATAGAATTAGTTTAACTGTGCTTTTTTAACAAGGTTGACTTAATATTGTTTCTTTTAAGCCAAGTCTGATAAGAGTTTTTTATTCTGAATCTTTAGGGTTTTGGCTTATTTATGATGAAATACTGCTAGAATTTTCTTTTGTAATTTTGTGAGTATATACAAGTGAGGTTTTTTCCCCAGCTACCTCAGGATTTTTATTTTAGGCTTTAAAAATATATATATATTTGTATAAAAGTCTAAACGTATAAGATTCAATTCTTAACCTCTCCTCTGTTGGGATCTGGGCTGCTGACAACAGCTGATTCTACTACTGCTGGGTGCTCTATCAGTGCACTTTCTACTTCAAATGGTCCAATACGGTATCTGTAAAATGAAGAAAAGGCTTTTATTGTAATATTTATTAGTTGGTAAAGTGTGCATATAAAACATACATTCATCTGTGTTGCCATAATTTGCATTATTTGAGTCTAACACTGTAATGGATGCACACACAAATTGTTACCCAGCAGAATTGATGACATCATCAGCTCTTCCAACAAACCAAAAGTATCCATCTTCATCAACAATCCCCCTGTCCCCAGTGATATAGAAATTTCCTCGAAATGTTGATTCAGTTCTCTCTGGATCATCCTAGTAAACATTAAATTGTATTTAGCAAACATACAGCCTGCAAATAAAATAAATTATACTCTACAGTAGAGTCTACTGTGTATAAGAAACTGATATCATACTTATTCCAGCATTTAATTTATATTATGGCATAATTCAGCAAGACTGAGTTTTTGCATGCTAAATAGTCCTTAGTATGTATTACAATATCTACAGATTCTAACAACATGAATGGAAAACATTTTTCAAACATTATTCATATTCATAATTTTGGATTGAATACGAAGCCCATAATACAGGAAACAGAAATACTAAAACTCAACAGCTGGGGATTGAATACATAATTGTTATGATTTATGTCTTTGACTAGGTTTTAGAATTATATTTCTAATCATAAGGAACTACCCAATATACACATCTTGGCCTACCATATTAAGTTTGTTTGAGAGATTTCCCAACCCTTATTTTCCTTTTTCTCTCTGCTCCTCCCCTTCCTCCTTGTCAAAAAATAGATGTGTTTTGGATTGACCAATCCTAGCTAATGAAAGGGTGTATGCAGCTCCCTCTAAAGCTAACTAAGCTGACTCCTGGATTGGCAGGAGGGGCTTAATTTCCTTCCCCCTGCACTACTGGGACAGTCTGGTCCCAGTTGATTTTTAATAAATGAAAAGACATGTTAGCTTTTAATTTAGTCTATAGAAGTAAAAAGGAAGTACATACAAGTATGTTTCTTCTTATTTAGCATTACTCTCCTCTCTACCATACAATGTAGCATATTAATTTTTTCTAAGAGAGGCATCTGTTAGAGTGATCGATCGACTTCTGCTTCACCTGACATCTGGAATAGCCTTTCTTTATCTTTCAACTTTAGTGAAAATCTGTTCTGAAAACTGATCTCACTTGCCAATTCCTCTTAGTTTTCCTCTTTTGCTATTATTTATTCATGTAGTTGTAATATTTAGCTTTGTAAACTGTAGGATTACAGTCTGTATGACAAGTTCCAAAGTGGTAGCCGTATTAGTCTAGTTCAGCACAACAAACAAGGAGTCCTGTGGCACTTTTAAAAGACTAACGAATTTATTTATCACATGAACTTCCGTGGGAGAAAATCCCACTTTGTCAGATGCTTGAAAGTCTGTACGAAAGAGACTTTATAGACCCATAGGCTTGGTCTACAATGCCAGTTGATTGTGGTGACAGTCAACAGGAGACATATAAGCTCTGTAGAGAAGCTTGTGTATAATTTTTGTTCAAAAATAAGGAATTTAACAGGTATGTAATTTAAGTTTGTAAAGCTCCTTACAATGTATCGAGTGAAAAGACAAAAGGGTCTCATGGGTTTTGCTTTGATGGCAATATCTCCTTCTTCTCCAGGAGGCAGAATATTACCGTGTTCATCTACAATCTAAATCCAAACAAAATAGTGTTACTTTGATGTTTACTTTATACAGTAATTTAATTAAACTAATAAAACCTGCATGTTTATGTTGAAACGTTGAATTTAAAAAATATTTAATAGAATTGACTGTAACCAGCACTTCCCAAAAGAATAATACTAAGCCCCTGTACTTTGCACAGTGCCTTTGACCTGATGATTCGAAAGCACTATGCAAACATTAATTAAGCTTAGTAACACCTAAGTGAGCAAAAAGGAATATATGAAATGATCGGGGGGGGGGGGGCCTTCGAAGTGCAGAAAGGTGCTCAAAGACATGTCTGCATTAGCAAGCCAGTGCTGGAATCTGACCCAGCAATTCTGGTCTAACCAGTAGACTATTTTCCTTCCATTATCCAACTAACAGTAAGAATAGTGTATGGATATAGTTCTATTACTCAAACCACATGTGTATTATATTAGTTCAATGAATCATCATGCACATTTTTCTAGAGAGAGCTTCTCATTTGTTATATCATTCTTCCCCATGGTGTACCTAAAAAACTCTCCCCCAAAAGAAAGATTTTTAAAAGCAAAGAGAGATCGGTCCTATTTTAGGAATAAATGCAGCCTGGTTTTCTTTACCCTACTGACTAGCTGGATTTCACCGGGGACCTAGCAAGAAATATCACAGACTATTGAAAATTTGTATAATTCAAAAGAAGAATCTGCCTTTCTAAAGTTCCAAACTGAAAATATTTCAGCAAGAAAAAATTGATCTCTTTGTCTTCCCTAGACTTGCTTGAACCTCCTTGAGGAAAAATCAGCACCTTCTTGCTTGGAGAAAAATGTCCCTAGGCTTCAAGATATGATATACAATACCTTGACATCATATGCTGGAGATGGCTTTCCCATAGACCCTGGTTTAATTTTCATTCCTTTGAAAGTTCCACAAACCAGCACCTATACCAAAAGGGTTTTAAAAGTAAACTGTGCGCTCCCAGCTATTCAGTTCAATTTATATTTAATATAGTCAGCTAGTCTGGCAAATAAAGTTACAGTGCATAGCAACTTTGCCGAGAAACAACAATTAACACAATTATAATCGTACTTTCAAACTGATTAAATGTCTACAGACCAAAAATCTGTCCTCAGAATTACGCCTATAGCTCCAACAGAAGTGAATGTGAATTGTGAACGTAAATCTTTAACAAAGGCAGAATTTTACCTGTGATAAAGAGGAACATATTTCTGCTGTATTAAGTTCCAAACCCTTTGAACTGGGAGCTCTGGATGATTTATTAAAACTAAATATTATCCATCATTCATTATTACAATTTATTTTTCCAACAGAAAGATGACATGTCTGTATACTATTTTTTTCAAACATTTCCTTAGCAGGCTGAATGGAATTTAATTCTGTGTCTTTAAAGGAACTGAATGTACCGTTTCTGTCTGGCCATAACCTTCATAGATATCCAGCCCAGTTTGCTTTTTCCACTGATCCATCACTTCAGGATTGATTGGCTCCCCTGCGCTCACACAGTGCTGCAGACTCTTGAATTTACAGCTTTGTATGAAAGACAAAAAGTATAATCAGATTTTTAAATTGGTTAAAACTGACACAGCAAGGAAATAAATATAAAAAGGCAGATTTGATACTGTATATCGCTTAGTAGAAATGTGTGAAAAGGAGTTGATTCCTGCAAAGGAATTGGGATTTTGAGAGGAAATGATCAGATCTTAGATAGCATGGTTTGTTTGTTGGCCTATGCCCTGAAGAATGAGGGCTTATACTCTTCCAGAATTCTTGTTTTTTGTTGTGTGTGTGTTTTTTAAATCCTTACTACTGTAGCCCTGGATCCTCTCTTATCCATACGATAGTAAACTTTTTCTTTTACTCTCTTGGCCTCAGTGATTTCTTGTGGCAATGAGCTCCACAGGCTAACTGTTCACTGTGTGAAAATGAGTTCCTGTTGCTAGTTTTAAGTCCTGTAAGTGACTCCCCATGAGCAGACTTCTATGCCTATAAGGAACCGCATTGACTTCACTGGAGCTCTGTGTACATAGACCCCCGTGCCCATACATAGCTTTTCTGAAGTCATTAGGGCTCCTTGTAGGTGCAGCCCCTGTGTAGAATCCCCTACATGATCAGCATCTCAATTTGCTGTCTTCCAATCTCATGAAACAGCTTCTTGATCTTGTATTATTAGAACTGCTGGCTCTACCTTCTGTGTCTGTTGGTTATTATATCCCTTTATCATGTCTCCTTTCTACGGAAAATATACATAAATCATTTATTGAGCCTAGTTCATTTTAATGTAATTGCATGAAAGTAAACTGAAGATGAATTTGGCACATCGTGAAAGAATGCACGTAAAAGTGCAAGTTCAGTATTTTACAAGATGTTAACAGTAAGATATATTCTTTCTCGCCCTAAGCTTTCAATAGGATTTTAAAATAGGGAAGAGTTTTGGCATTCAGCCCTAACGAGATTATCAAAAACTTTTTCATGTCATAGTAGCCACCAGCCCCCGTACATTTCAGCCAGACCCATGTGATGCAGACATACTTTGGTAGTTGTTGTATTCAAGGAGCACCAAATATTTTGATAGCCTTATCAAAGTGGTCGGTCTGTAAACAAGGACCACAAAACAAAGCTTCAGATCTGATTCTAAAAGGATATTTCCATGATAAGATTCAAAGTACTGTCAGTGCTGCGTACTGCTTTTCAGTCTTATTCCATTTCAGTGTGACTTGCTAAATGATGGGAGTTATATTATCCCCATGTCTCATATTATCCCCTCTGATTATTTCGAATAGGTAAAATTCAAGACTGAGAAATACACAGGAAAAATCGTGTTCTATTGCACTACTGTGAACCTTGAGTAACTTCACCAAACTAAAAGAAGTCAGGACACTGATTTGAGAGACTATGCTGATCAACTCTGACAAAATACTTTAATCATTGGTTACCTGCTCAAATTATCCTGCACGAGCATTCGATAAGCAGTTGGAGCAGAACAGAAGGTTGTTATGGGATATCTGGACAGAGTCTAGGGAATTTAAAATAAAAATTCTAAATGTTGCAACCAGAAATAACAATGCTTCCCACAGTTATTTGAATCCCAAAGCAATCTGAAATGTAAGATATGTATCTATTTACTAATAGATTTATTCAATTTATTAAATACATGAACATCATATTGAAAAGCCTTGAAAACACATCTAGTGTTGAATGCATAAAAACATTTTCATCTTTAAATAGCCTTTTCTTAAAAATTATAAATTAAAGGTAGCTTCACATTGCAAGCGTCTTATCACAGAAGGCTTTTCATTCTTTCTCAAAGCGTTGCCTTGGCTTATTACTTAGGAAACATGGGCACCAACAGTATCAGCTGTAAAACATTCTACAAATATTCCTAGCCATTGTTTTCCAGCCATCATAAAAGGATATGCAATTTTAAGGATGCTGCATTATAAGAGTAGTTTAGCAGGGATGTGGAATATCCCATATGAAGTGAGTGACATTTGGCTATTTCTCATAGTATCCAAAGTTGAATGTGCAGGATCATAGAAACTGGAAGGGACCATAAGAGGTCACTGAGTCCAGTTCCCTGCACACGGCAGGACCAACTACCCTCTTAAGCCATCCCTGACAGGTGGTTATCTAACTTGCTCTTAAAAACTTCCACTGATGGGGATTTCACAACCTGCCTCGGCAACTTATTCCAGTGGTTAATCACCCTGACAGTTTTTACAATTTTTTCCTAATGTCCAACTTAAACCTCCTTTGCCGTAATTTAAGACCATTGCTTCTTGTTCTATCATTCTCCGTGAAGGAGAACAATTTTTCTCCCTCCTCCTCATGACAACCTTTTAGGTACTTGAAAACTGTTATCATGTCCCATCTGTTTCCTTTTTTAATCAGGGGTGTTTTACTGGTGTTGATAAGTGAAAACCTCAGATCACAAGTCCTAATTGTAACACCTGCTGAACAAACCACTTAAATCCCTTTTGATGCCAATGTGTGCCAATCAGGAACCTAATGGAAAGTAAATATGTGCTTAAGCAATTTGTTGATTCAGGTCCCAGGTACATATCACTGCTGAAATATGGTTGGTGACCTCTTGGGTGAAAGGCTGCAGCCAAGCAACATGCTGTCAGCTGAAGAACAGAGGGAGAGGTGCACATGTGGCGCGAGCAGCAATGGAGGAAAACTGTGCTGTTAGGAAAATGCCATTGTTCTTGTCACTTACTTTTAGGACAGTGGTTCGGTCAAAACGAGGCATGTTGTGTATAAATACACATGCCCCCTGAATCCACGGTGCAAAAATACTACTCCACGCTGACTTTGCCCAGCCTGTGTCTGATGTATTCCAAAGTATGTCAGAGGAGGTTAAGTCCAGCCAGTATCTGAGAAAGAAAAATCTGTAAACTTTAAAAAAAAAAATAGAGCGATTATAACAGCAAAAATATTACTGGGACAAACAAAGTCACTGTTTGTCTTGGCTTAACTGAGATAAAACCACAAATAAGGGTGAGCCACCAACCATGGCAATTGTGTCATTATTATAGAATTGTTTTGCATTTTTTAATTTAAAAATTGCATCAGTACAAAGACTTAGGAGTATCCTGAATACATATTTGTGAACTTGTATGGGATTTTTGTCTAGTTTTTTTTTCAGGCGGTAAAGGTTTCTCATTTTACTTACCTTTTATTTGGTGTTTTCTTATCCACGATAACTTGCCAATCACTGTGGAATGTACTATAGTATAAATAAGAGTCCTGTTTTTCTGCAATAGACTAACACAGCTACCCCTTTGGAACTATAGTATAAATGTTATTCTCCCATCCCGAGGTACAATATCCCATGAATGAGTGCAGGCTTTGCAATGTTCTGAGCTTCCATAAAGTTATTTTGGTTTTGTGGGAGATGTTCAGTGCATTTCTCATAGACTGTGATCATGGCTGTCACTATGGGTGGGGCACAACCCAGGGCCAGTCAGCCTGTGGGAGCCCCCCCTCCTTTGGCATGGGGGGCGGGTAGGGCCGTTGCTGGGCCAGAGGCTGAGCCCCATGCTCCGCTCCCGCCCCTGGGCTGGCTGTGCTCCAGCCCCGCTCCTGGGCTAGCTTGCTACCAAAGCCAGTTGGAGGGGGGGGGCAGCATGGAGTCCGCTGAACTGTGGGACCTTGGGAGTTGCTCTGCTTGACCTCTCCCACAGGAATGGCCCTGACTGTGATAGACTCGTGCCTTTAGAAACCTTATAAAATCACATAGTTTCTCTCATCAAACTCCTTATATAGACCCTTTATAAGACACCTGATTTTCTTTGAAGACCCAGCAGGAAAGGTTGGTTCCTTCCTTAATAGATAGTGTTGAATTTTCTTTTCCCAGTTAAGAAAAGCAGCCACATACAACTGCTCTGATTCAATATAACCAAAAATGGATAGCAGAATTATTCAATTATTATTCTAGGAGACAAGAAATAATCTTGCCATGACTTAAATGAAACTGATATTTTCTAAGCTCTTGAAACAGAGATATTAGGGAAGTTTTTCCTTCACTCCTGCTATGTAACCATTTGTAGAAATACCCACATGGTTAAGCAGGTGATCCATACCTGCCATTTACAGTAAGTCCAATGCCATAACTGCTGTGGGAATGTTCTGTCATTTTTGGAGACCCTGTTGTTCCACTGGTAAAAAAGATAGTCATTGGATCTTGATTCCTTGTGGTCTCACAGCTGTGATCAGCATTGGCATTTCTTTAACACATACAAGATGGTGAATAAAGTAAGTAAAAAAAATGCAACTTATGGATCCCACATGATGTTCAAATAAAACAACTGCAGAGTTACATGAGACAGTGCTTAGCTGTACTGAAGAAAGTGGCTTTTCCCAGGATTATCTCATGTGGTGTGAATACACACCAAAATAATTCACAGAACTTGTTTGCATATTAACAGGCCAGATGGCGTAAAAAAAAAACAAACAAACTCCAAACTCTACACTTCAGTCTTCCTCTTTTTTCATCTGCATTTAAAATTTTACATTCAAAGAAAATCTGATTATACTAATCAACTACACGGGATGTCAACACTTGCAGGTCGGGGTGATTCCTGCTCCAAGCACTAAAACCAGAGTTTTAAGCTAGCTTCCCCAAGATTGTGCCCTGGGTGTGTGATGGGTTGGGTGCTTTTTCAGGACAGCTAGCCCATCTCACTGCTTATGCTGCAGTGGCAACCATGGCTACATTTTATTTTTAGCACACTAACTTGATGAAAGCTAGAACAACTATGTGTCCTCAAGGTGTGGATCACATCCCTACCCTTAGGCCTCAGCAGTGAGCCTGGCTGTATGCCAGGGAACAAGTGGGGGAGCATCTTGGCTTTACCCACCCATAACTTGCCCGTAAGAACAGCTGAGCTAGGGTGGAGTGGGAAATGAGCTATACCAAGGAAAGTGTTAACCTAATTATGAAGAGCTGAGCATGAGTCTTTGATCAGTATGTTCACACCTTTGTGAACTGGAATCATGGAATCAATGTTATCTAAACACAGCATTTTCCAAGCTCTTAAAAGCTGAGCTTCACCCCCCTTTAGGAAAACAAAACCAATCATGCTCCATTTCAGCACCATGCTCCATTTTAGCATCCATTTTAGCAGGACAGTATGGGGGAAAATAACATTGCCAATGCTCTGTGCCAATAGCCCCAAGCTAGTCCTCTGTGTCCTTCATGGGGAGGTGCACCACACCTGGGGAAATATTGCCTTAACGTGCATTTTGTGATTAAATACCAGTTTGTGTACACTAATTACAAACAAAAGCCACAAAGGCACTGGCCTACTTCTGGTTCCAAGCAGTCAATAGAATTACATGATATTGGTATTTTTTCCACTGTTGACTTTTCCCTCTTCTAAACAGATGAAAACGTTTCACCATATTCTACATTAATACCTATTATTAACAATCCAACCACCAATCTTTCCTTTTACGTTCCTGCAGCATATTGAGAGTGGCAGCTACTCACCTAAGCAGGTCTTTAAAGTTCAACCATCCTTCCCGCTGGTCTTCTGACACAATTAGCTTGAATGTCAAAGACTGGCATTCAGAAACAAGGGAATCTACAGCTGGTGCCAAAACATCATCAGTGATGAGACACTTTGCCTCTGATGTTTGTAGTCTATGAAGAATATCTTTTGCTGTCAACTGCGCTGTCCCAGGAATAAGGACAGTTCCTAAAGGAGGTGCCAAGTTTAAAATTTAGTAATAGGAGTGCACAAATCTAGCAGTTATATTCTTCTCATGTCACTCTTACCAGTAGATCCACTGGTTTTAGAGGTTACGGCAGGGCTCGACAAATACCAGGTGCCAGGTCACCATGGTGACCAGAATCTGCCCCTAGTGCTGCTGGGGAAATGCAGTGAAGGAGCATCTCTGGCGTACAAAAATAAAAGTGCAGGTGACTTTACTAGGCCGTCGGCAGCATCTGGTGGTGGGGGACTTTTCAGCAGCAGGAAAACTAGGTGCCTTCCTTTAAAGCTGGGTGCCCAGCTGCCCGCCAGTTTTATAGAGCCCTGGGCTATGGGTTTAAGTGACTAGAATTTTGCTATGTTTATAAATATATTGCTTTCTCACAGACTGAATTATAAATGGGATCAAAATAAATTAGCAAGAAATACCACATCCATATCAAAATACCTTTAGCATGGTGAGATGAGAGAAGCCAGTAATAGAAAGATTTCCCTCATATGGAAGTGGTGTACTTATAAGAATGGTGGGTTGAATATTTATAATGAGTTGATGGGTTAATGTCTCTTAATAGTTTGATAGCTGCTTCTCCTTCCTTCAAAATATTTCCTCCTTTCAGTCCTGCTCTTCTGCATGGATCTCACGTATTTTTACAGTGGGAGCAATTATTAACAAAGAAAGAACTTCCACCCCTATATAAAGTCTTCATTTCCCAAGCCTCTGTATATATGCACATATAGATAGATAGATATTATAAGAGGTATAATTGGTTGTACTAGAGAGGGAGGACCAGGGGTTAAAGTAAGGGGGAATGCACCAGAACGCGGTTTCAGGGCCCCCAAATTTGAGGGTCCAGATTTCCGGGGCCCCTAAAAATAGAAAAATCCAGTGGAATGCATGTTCCACCCTGCCCTGGCTGCTGGCAGGTCCATGCCCCACCATTGTTAATCACAATACTTATTGTGTTGTGCAGTGTTTGCTAGTTTGTGACAATAATTGCTATAGACATAAACACCATATAAAATTATAAATATTTTTATGGAGCGATAACCGATGCATGTGGTACTGAGAACTGGTTGCAAATGCCTACCTGGGCTGGGGCCTGCACATGCATGAAGAAGGCCCAGACAATACGGGAAGGGGGCCCGGAGATTAGGGGGGTTCTGGGACCTGTCAAATTATACACTAACCACTGGGGAGGACAGGCTTGTAGATAAGGGGTCTGGGCTTGGACTCGGGACATCTGAGTCTCAATTCTATCACAGATTTTGTACCACAGAGACTGGATGCAAGTTTCTTATGGCTTGATTGTCTGACCACCCATCCCTCCCACTGAACTAATTAAACCGTGCCTTTCTTCCCCATCTGTAAAATATGGATAATCCTTCTCTGCCTCATGAGAATAAGACACTGAGATATTTTTAGTGGGTTTTTTTTTTCCAATATACAGACATAGAAAACCCTGAATATATAACAAATCCTATTGGCAAAAACTTGGCCACACAAACAAATCTAAATGTGTGCACAGTGCTATTGCTCTTGCAAGCAGGTATTTGGATACATTTGCAGTTTGATACAGGCACGTGGGCTATTAGATTTTTGTTAATGACAGACGTAAAGTATGCCTGAAATTCCAATAGTACAAATGAAGACAGATCTTGCTATTAAAAGCATTACAGCACTGGTGTTTCTTATCATGGATGTGTTTGTAGTTTTGACCTCATTAAGCACTGATTATTGATGATTTCATTCATCATTGCCATTATTATTTTTCCTAACCTGTTCGCATACAAGCCACATTTATCAACCACCATTCTGGTATCCGGGGTAGAATCAGCATAACTCTGTCTCCTTTCTGCAGACCACATAGCTCAGAGAGTACATTGGCCACTTTTCTGGAGTAGAATCCAAGCTCCTCAAAGTTCCACCTCACCTCATCACCTTTATCGTTCACCCACCACAGGGCGGGCCATGGAGGCCTCTTTCCTTCCTAATAAACAAAATAACACATTGTAAGAGCTTAGATTGATATGCATATAGCCTCCTCTCAAGTCCAAGACAGGGAAATGCTCATTACTTACATACTAAGAAGGAAATAGTGGCCCTACTGAAATCTGTAGAGTTTTGCCATTGATTTTAGTGGAGCTGGGATTTCTGCCAGGTTTGGAATAATCTATAGATATCAAGTTCCTGTCCTGAAGCTAGATACATTATATAATGAGAAAATGCTGCACAGGGGCTAGTACAGAAAACTGAGGGTCACTTTGGCTTGGACACGCCCATATTTTCCAAAGTGGCCAGTAATTTCAGATTCCTCAGTGTTTGGGGTTTGTACTCAGATATCTTCATCTTGAGTTTCAGGTAGGCCAGCGAGAACCCACCGCTCCTATTGACTTCAACTGTAGTGGAGGATGCTCAGCAAATCAGCAAAAAATCTAAGTACCCAAAATTGGAAACGGCTTTTGCAAATGCAGATCTAAACTTCTCCAAATCTGACTCCCCATGTGAAAGCCGAGGTTATTGTGTGTGTTGGGGTATTGTGTGGCCAAATTAACTGATGCTTCTAAGGTGCATGGAAATCCTTGGATAAAACTTGCTACTGAGGGACCGAGTGTTATTTATTAGTAGACTATAGGTCATGCCTAGCATGTCAGCTGAGATCTTCACTGCTGGGACAGGGGTCTCTACATACGTAAGACCAAGTTCCATTTCAAAGTAATAGAAAGTGTAATTGTCAGGCATAAATAACAAGGTGAGTAGATTTTTTATTTGTGCATTTTATGGAATCAAGTCTGCTCCTCCTTCCTTGGCCACAGATTTCTTCAGAGGTTGATTCTTGAAAAATGTTGCTTTCATCCTGCAAAAAGTTGTCTTTACTGCAGATGAATGATTACCTCATGTTATGCTGAAGTGATTATTCAGCATTAGCATAAATTTACCACCTGTTTCTCAGTCAGAAAGACTGAGACAGAGAATTTATGCTATGTCTATGGGTCTAATCCTGCATCTCTTCTGCCTGTTACTATTATGTGTATTATAGTCATATCTCCAATCACAACAGAGGTCCTTTTGTGCTGGATGTTGTACATACATGTAGAGAAAATCCCTGACTTGAAAAGTTTATATTCTAAGTAGACAAGACAGATGAAGGGTAGGAAGGAAATTTACAGATGGGGATAGAGACTTGGAGGAATTACGGCTTGGTTGACATTAACAATTTATGTCAGTACAACGAAAAAGACACACCCTGGAGTGACACAGTTATACCACCTTAGCCCATGGTGTGTAGACAGAGGTATGTTAACAGGAGGTCTTCTCCCAACATTGGTACTACCTCTCAGGGAGGTGGAGCACCTAACCAAAAGGACAAGTCATTTACCCAAATTCACATGGGAAGACAGTGGCAGTGCTGAGTCTCAGAGCACTGTCTCAATCGCAAGATCCTCTTTCCTCTGTCACTCATGCTCATAGTCTCATTGGACTCAGGGAGACTCTTCAAGTAAGCAAGTGCTATTGAGAGGACCCAAAAGCAGTGGAGCATCTAGAACTTGGGAATTCCTAGCTGTCAGTCCAATATGCTCAAAGTGTATTGGTGCTTTGAACTGAGAAGGTTGCCAAGCTGTAACCAGAAAGTATTATCATTTGCTTCTACCAACTGTGTTTTTCCTGTGATACCCAAAACAAAAATCTTAACATAGGGAAGTTAAACAAATGTTACCTTTTCCATTTCAGTCCATTTGTCCAGCACATCACTCGCAAAGTTGAAGTACTCTGGCACCTCTGGTTTGTACTGTTGTTTTATGGATTCATAGTCTGAAAAATTCTGTGGGGACAATATCCTGTAGCCTTTTTTAGAGAATTGGAAGGATGCAGTCAAGGAAGTCCACAGGAGCCTAGAGCTTTGGGTTTTCAGTAAAAACTGCAAGACAGCACAAGCCATAATGGGTCCCTCCTGGTTATTCTGTATTCAGGATAGTTTCTGTGGACCATGTGTCTGAAAAACTATACATCAAAATACACAAAAAAATAAACAATTACTATATTGGTTTCAAATAGATGTAAAATGTTGTTGTATGTCAGCTATGAAGTAACTGAACATTATAATGAACTTCTTAATAAAAAGTCCCTGTGGTACAGTGTGCTGCTCACTTTGAACTGTTAAAATATTATTAAAATGTAATTTGGTTGTGCTATGAGGGTCTTTTACTGCAGTTGTTCCGTTTCACACCAATCAGAAAACAAATACCTGCCACATGCTCCCTCATTAGTTTTGGTTCAAAAGTAAGTCAGTATCTGGGGGAGAGCTATAGCCCCCCAATGAGCCATGTGTTTATAGGTATTTCATATTTATGAAGAATATATGATCATAGCAAAACCCAGCTCTACTATAGGCAGCAGAACCTTAAGCAAAGATAGCACTTGTAATAGGTTTTAGCAAAAGAGGGGCTGTTTCATCTCACACCCGAGTACATGCATAACTGCACTGTTGGGAAACTTGTGTAAGTGAGCATGAAATTAGGCAGAATGAGGAAGATTTGGGGATTCTGTCTTTTTCCTGGGGTAAATATGAGCAGTTTGCCTGCTCCTCTGGGTCTCCAGCCTGTGTCTGGAAGAGCAGTGACTCCAAGAGATCAATGCAACTTAGAATGATTTTTGTTCCTTGTAGTTCACAATTATGAACAACCTCTATTCCTGAAATGTTCGTAACTCTTGGGTTCTACTGTATTTCACAAGCTGATATAGCTATTCATGGAAAGCAGAGCTAAGTAATAGTCTACTCTAAACAGGTTCCTGTACTGTCCTCATCACTCTAGTGTTTGAGTGCACTGTCCAGTAGTCATGCATTAAATAACATTGCTAACATCTGTCACCTGTGGGTCATTCTTTCTTTCCCCCCCCCCTCCCTTCCTGTTCTGCTTTAGAATTTAAAATCACAATACAAACACCTACGGATAGATTAGGGGCTTCAAGTGCATTTGAAAATGATTCTACCTCTGGGATGGAAAGAAGGAATTTAGAAGTGGGAGGGGAGATTAGGCACAGAGCACGCACTTTTTAATGCATTTTTTTTGCGGGACATCCTGGAGGCAGTCATGCTCTACCCTTGGAATTAGTACAGCAATGTGATGTAAATCCTGGAACTATAGGACACTATCACAGAGAGACCAATATCAACCAATAAACAAAGACAGAAGGAAAATGGAGTACAGGGACATAATAAAAATATTTGCATGAAAAATCTGAAACAACCCCTTTTTAACCGTGGACACAACTCTCTAGGAGCCATTTATGTTCATTGGTGAACAGGCAGTTGAGGACCTCACTCTGCATTCCTTATGCATCACTCATGAGCATTAATAGTCACATTTCTTACAAAAAAGAGAGATACTCTGGCTGATATTATTTCAGTTGTAATGTGTAATTGAAAGGCACTAGTATTGCCAATGAACAAACTTTATGGTCCAGTCACACCAACCATGGCTTTTAGCTGAATGTAATCTTAACAAAAGACAGAGAATACAAATGGCAGGGAACACATTGTTTAGCAGAGTACACCAACAGTCTTGCATGACTTATGGGCTAGCCAGAAAGTTACCTGCTACAGTAATATGTGTAGTAGCCTTACTGTATTCTGTGAGGGGTGGCACTGTCCTGTTTGGTAGGCACACTATAGTAAACTTTGGGTGATGGAAAGAAATCTTCAATGCAGAGATGTCAAGCAATGAGATTTTAAACATCCCATTGAAACAAGTGCAGCAAAATTCATCCCCACAAAAAGGAGAAGTTAAAAAACTCTTCCTGATATTCCAAAGTGAAAGAATTGCTCACTTCCAGAGGGCAAAACCTGGCAATGAATCTGGAAACACTGGAATAGAGTTTTCGGGATTGATCCTTTTGCTGTTACTGGTAGAGCAAGTGATACATGTGGCAATAACATGTGTCTCATTAGATAAATATTTATTCAATGGTTAACCATATTATGCAATGCCAAATTTGTTCAATTATCTTATTGGACTGAATGAACAGGCACTAAATAAGGAGAGGGAAATGGTTTGGAACTAGACTGATCTGTGGCGTTCAAACTAGTCTGTACATGCGCTATGCATGAAAGAGATACAGGAGTGAGAGGCTCCCCCATGAGAGTGTGAGAGACAGAGAAAGAGGAGAGACCTTATAGAGGGAGAAACATGGATAACAGGGAAACCAATACCAGCCCTACATGGTTTCCATCAGAAACCTTCACTAGACCATATCAGCCCTTAACTAGATTTAATAGATCATACGGGCTGTGCTAAAGTCATGACTCCCACATCACATGGCTGGGGTGATTTAGTGGGAGCGGTCCTGCTTTTTAGCAGGGGGTTGGACTAGATGACCTCCTGAGGTCCCTTCCAACCCTATTGTTCTATGATTCTATGGTCACTTACACAGTGTCTTAGTGTCCGCACTACATTACCGTGCCTCGTCTGGGCTCCCTACTATATGCCATGTCCCTCAGAGACACACAGATAACAGCGCGCTGCTAACATTGAATGTGGTACAAATGCTCCAAACTCACATGAGGGGCTGCCAAAACCTGCACACACAGGAAAGAAACTGCTGTTTTTCTGCACAAATCCAAAGCGAGGTGGAAAGTGAAGGATATCCTGTCTCCTCCCCACAGGAACTGCAAAACAGTGGACTCTGGCTGTGTACTGATAAAACATAGCTAGGAGCCAAGGCCCACCCACCCTGCTCTGCTGCCACCCTATGGAGTGCACATGGTTTCTAAACTCCTCCTGCTGGAAGGTGAACCCCTTCAGCCCCCACGCACTGGCGCTGAGGCCTGGAGGCAGCAGGGTATTTGCAGAAACGCTCATCAGAGATATTTGGATTGACTGATTCTGTCATTGCTGATGCATGAGAAGGAAAACCATGTCACATTCACTAGCATATATGTCTTATGCTTTCTCCAGAAAAGTCAGCAGCTACCCTGCTGGGAGCTTTGATCATGTCAGATGGGGGCAAGCTACATCTGGAGAGATGTTAATTAACTCTGTCACTGAAACCTGTACAGCATCCAAAAGAAAGGGCTCTAGGAGTTCTCCAAGTAAGAGAGTTGCTGACTCCCTAACAGTTTAGTAAGACATGCAGCAGGGCTGCATGAGTGAGAATTTACATGCCTCTCTGAAATACACACAGAAAAATTCTTCAACAGAGGAGGCAGAGAAACTGCATTCAAAGGAATCCACAAATTAAAGATTAAGTTGCCCCAAAGAATGCAGGGAAAGCAAATAGAAAATGATGGAGAAACTGTTTGGGATTTTTTGCCAACATAGCAAATATTTTGAGAATGCTCAGCTGAAAAGCATTGATGGTTCAGTAAGAAAACAATCTTATTGTTTCTGTACTTATATTCTTTTAGATGAGGCATTAAGCTTGTTTCCAGAACACATTATCATTTAGAAATCTCATGGCACTTTTCACAAGAATAGGGCTATAAATCTCAGTGGCCTACTTAAATTCAGATTGGCTAATTAAATTCTGCCCACATAAAACTCACCAAGTTGCATTACCTAGATGAATTATTCTTTGCTTCATGTTTTTCAATTGTTGTGTAGTGTTACTATGTGCAGTAGGACACCTATCACCATTCACTGCAGAGACTGCTGTATTTCAAAACACAATGAAGTAATTCCTTGATTAAAAAAACAATCCTCCCAATGCTTACAAACCTGCTTACTTGTTGCTCTATGAATAGTCCAGTTACTTTCAACAGGATTACTCAGCTTCTGAAAATTCAGCACCTTCTAAGTCTTTGCAATAGCAGTAGCTTGAGAGCTTCACCTTGTTAAACAGTCTTGATCCTGCAATCATAACCAATCACAAATATGATACAGGTCATCTGGTTCTTCAGACAAGGAATGGCATTTATTTTATCCCGCAAATTACCTGTATCACAGAGAAAGTCTATTTTTCCTTCTCTGTAAATGTAAATTAGAAATGTTTTAAGTGATTAATTAGGACAATACGGATATATTCCAAACCAAGAGCCTGATTCTGCAATCTGTACACTGAGTAGCATAGATCTACTTGAAAGTGCAGCAAATATGGACTGCAGAATGGGGAACAACTGGAAATCTTTCCATTTACTTCAATAGGTTTTGGCTCAGATGCCAAGTTAAGCTGCTTTTTATATTCTGCAATTTATTAACCCAAATTCTGGACCTTTACTCCCAATAGCCAAAGTTCTACAAAAGTATAAATTAACAAGATTCAGCTCCCTTTATGCTCAAATTCACCTATGTCTGCACTGGCAAGTTAGTTCGAATTAAGGAAGCTTAATTCGAACTAACTAAAACCACGGCTACAGTAGGCTTTAGTTAGTTCGAATTAAGGGCTTCCTTAATTTGAACTAATAAGTTCAAATAGGGCTTCAGAAGTAATTCAGAACTAATTTCTTAGTTTGAACTAACCGGCCATTGAAATGAACGGGGATCACTAATTCGAACTAAGCAAATGCCATGAATGGCACTTGCTTAGTTCAAATTAACTTTTTCTAGTTCAAATTAAGATAATTCGAACTAACTAAAATTAGTTTGAATTAGTTAGTTCAAACTGCCTAATTCGAACTAATTTTAGCAAGTGTAGACATAGCCTTTGTGTTCAGATCATTTTAGCAGAATAAAGTCTTTTACATTCAGACTGAGCTACTAACAGTTCAGACCAATCACTCTTTTAAAGAACAGTTTCTCCAATACTTTCCATGTAGTCAGAGGGGTTGTTTGTTTTACAATAGATGTTTGCTTGTGTTATGTAAGTTTAGCCTAAACAAATGCAGTCAGCTCTATTATTATTTACTACATGCATTTCTACCATACATTCAGGCTACACTCAGGGACTATGCATGGTTTCATTGTGCTAGGCTCACTACAGAATAGCCAACTGCCATAATTGTATCGTGAGTCTCTTGATCTTGAATATTTTTCTGAAAGCCCTAGCTTCTGGAATCTAGTGATTACTTCAGAATCTCAGCTTTCTTTTTCTTTTTTTTTAAATACGTTTCTAGCCTTCCTGGTAGCAGAGAAAATCTTGAAAATGTAACGTGTGTACCAGAAAGGCTCAGAAACTAGAAAGCAATTTTCACCTGCGACCTTAAGAACTCCTCAATACCAACTGCCAAAGGGTTCACTGTTCTGTATGAGCAACTCTATTAACCCTGACAAATTCACTACACTTAATTCCTTGCTGTCATGTTAATTATCTATAAAGACTGTTATAAGGCCAATGCTTTCTGCAGCTATGAAAGTTGGATCCTGTCCAGATGGGCTAGTGATATTGGGAGGTTTCTTTAGTTGAGAAACTGTTTTAGACAAGGATTTTAACCTATTAAATTTAAGTTTAGACTCTAAGAAGTGGGTTATACTCTTTGTTTCATTGTTCTTACTATCCTCACTAGCTCCTAAAATCTTAGTATCTGTTAATAAACATATTGGTTTTCACTAAAATAGGTTATAGTGCCGTGTCATTATAAAGGATCTGAGCCTGAGTTGTGCCAATCCCTTCAGAGGCTGCTCACATGGAATAGTGACCAGCACGGGAAGGAGACTACAGTGGGGCTTCAGACATTGGTGTGTGTTTATCACTACCAGCCTTTATATGGAAAATGAGGTCTGTGGAAAGCAGGAAGTCAGTGTGTCTGTAGCTAGAGGCTGTTGGTTTCAGGAAGCTGAGGTACAGCAGGCACCAGCTAAAGCTGCTTCATGCTGAAGGCAGATGATGATGAACCTTCACAAGCCTGAGCAACCTTGGGGAGAATCACACCCCAACCCCCAAATATTGTTTTGGACAACATCTCATGATCGTTGAGTTACTTCACCATGTTTGGGGCCAGACACAGTTGTTAGCATGTGGGTTGAGTTGGCAACGTTGCCTCCGTAGAATAATGAAACCATTTCTGCCCCAAAGAGACATAAAGTTGTCCATATGGTGTTGGATAAACCAATCTAACATTTCTCTCATCACCTCCCTGGTTTGGGGACCAGAGGTTGATTTAGTTAGTGGGGCTCTGTGCCTAGCTTCATTCTTGGGGCTCCCCCCTGGGGATCTGGCCAAGAAAAAGAACACCCTCTTATCTCCCCCCCACTGTTTTTCATTATTTCTTTTTTCATTCTCCTCCTATATTATAAGTGATAGGAAGTAAATGAAAATAAAGTGAGGTACCTTGATTGTTTTTGTAGTCTTTTTTTCCCCACAGACCACTTGAAAATTGCTGAGGCTATCCCCACAACTCGGCAAGTGACCAGATAATTCATGTTTCCTCACTCATGCTTTTTGATGAATGTCCGCTATTCAGTATTTAAGCTTTTAAAAATAAGATGACAAATTGTCTTTTTGCTTATCTTTGTCGTCTTGCCTTGCCTTGCCTCCTTTTTTTTGTTTTTGACTGCCAGACTCATAGTGTCATTTGTTGCTAAAAAAAAAACTGACCTTGGTTTTAGGCAGATTAAAAAGTTTGAAAGAACAGGGGTGTAGTCACAGATGGGCCTGGGTGAGCCACGGACATTTAGCTGCAGTTAATCCCGTGTTTTTAATCAGAAAACAGAAATTTTAATCAGAAAACAGAATTTTGAATCATTATATACTTGTAACAGATCACAGGCATTGTTGCAAAATGCAGGGGAGGATGCTTTTGTTCAACTGGATAATTAGTCAAGCAGAAAGACTTTGACTAGCAAGTAACTATTTACCTTATGTAAGGGGACTATCAACCCCTTAGTGGAATTTAGTGGGTCTTTGTGGTTGGCCACCACTTGAGGAAGAGAACCCTGGAATACATAGCCCAGGGAGAGGCCAATGTGCCAGGTCAGCCTGATTGATAGGAAGACAGGCCAATGAAGGACCAGGGGGGCAGCAGCACAACTTTGTGAGCTGGAGCTTCCTGCCTGAGCCAGAGAGCTAGCTATGCTAGGCTGAGCTAAGGACAAGGCTCAGAGAAGCTAGCTAGGCAAGGGAGCTGAGCTGAGCAGATCCACAGCAGCAGAACAGAGAAGCCAGCCTAGGGTGCTGATCTGAGCAGAGTGGGGCTGAGGGTGGAGCTATCTGAAGCTGGATGCAGGAGGTTAGGGAGCTGAGCTGACCCACAACAGTAGAACCAGAGGGGCCCAAATAGCATCCCAGAGAGCCAGGCTGAGCAGAGCCAAGCCAAGCCATACTACACTGAAGGAGGGTGGGGCTGCAGCTGGGGAAAGCAATGGGGGTGCTAGGCAGGGCCCAGCACATAGGGACATCACTAGCCAAGAGGCCTCACAGTCCAGACTAGGAGGGGGATTGTGACCTTGATGAAAGGCTGATACTGGGGAGAAGGGCTCTGACCTCTAGAACCTGGGGACGCATATGGCCACCACCAGAGAAAGTGTCTGATTCTCAGCGTGGCTGCAGCACAGTTAGTTAGGAGGCATGGTTAGGAGGCCTGCAATGTGTGAGGAACAGACTATGAACTACCTTGACACTCCAGAGAGGGCTGCGTGTTGTGCCTGTGCCAGGGGTCAGCATTGGGTGTTTTCCTTTAACCTTTCTTCTCTTTTTAAATTTTTTTGTATTTGACTTTGGATTAAAGGGAAGTGCCCAGTGCAGAGTTAGCATGCTGGAGTGGGGCCCCTACTTTAGGTGACCATAACAAGATTGGAGGTCGAGGATCCCACCACACAGGCGAATGGGACAGGAACCTTCAAGGCCACGTGGGCCTTTGGGTAAAGGGAACAGGAGCAAAGAGTCAGATCCTTTTGCTAACCAATTCCCTGGGGTAGTATCTGAGCTAGGATAATTCTCCACCATAGCATGCCCACTCTCCTGCTTACACATAGGTGCTATTATGCTATTGCCAAGATGAGAAAAAATGGCGAAGCAAATTCTTTGCACATAGAATTTTAAAATTATTTAGAAAAAAACCCCACACATTTAAAGCACAGTTTGCAGACAGCCTGGACAACCCTGCCATTTGCTTTGCTTAAGTTCCCATTTCAGGGGGGGGTGTCCCCGTGTCCATCTATTTCAACAAAACATCCAGGGGGCTGGTGGGACTTTTAAAGACGAACAAGAAATAAATCACTGTGTTAGTCTTGAAAAGTGCCGCAGGGCTCCTTGTTGGCTTTGCAAAGTTCCTTCATTTGTCAGATTTGTCCTTGCGAAAAGAGAGATGTACATGTCCTTGACTAGATCTGGCTTTGAAATTGTTTTACCCAGTAATGTACACAGATTTAGTAATTGGCTATGTAAAAGATGTAGATCCGGGTAATCTTGCAAAATCATCAGCAGCAGAAAGTTCCTAAAGCTGTTCCAGACTGGCACAAAAAGAACCACCCCAAAGTAAAACAAAATTAAGAAATGATTTTGCAAGCATAGGAGTGTGCCTATAAAAACAGCGCCCCGAGAGCAGCAAGAACGGAGTCGACAGGAGTAGCGCCCTGACAAGCCGTCGGACTGATCACCCGGAGGCAGCTCCCCGCTCCTAGAATCTTTTGGACCAAAAGACCACCCTAGAATTGTTTGGGTTGGTAACCGTGCACCAGTCTGCACTGCTGACTGATGATAACCGTGGATGAAGTATCAAAACAAACCTGTAGTCAGAATGCTATTGCAGCTGCTTCTGCTCATTGTTGGGAAATATGTCTGCAAATAATACTAACTGAAGCTAAAAGTTATTAACAGAGCAATTTGTGGAAATAGGAGGAGGAATAGTCTTAATTCTGCTTTAGCTTGTAGGGTTTGGAATGCTGTGTGAACGTTTGCTGTGTTGTTTTAGGCAATTAAAATATAGTGATTTGTGTTAAAGTAGTTAGTCAATAAAAGTTACATAAAACAGTGTACACCAAAACCAGTGGTCGCAGGCGTTCTCCGCACACCACTCTTGCATCATAAAAGAACAAGAGTCCTGAATGATGGGGCCCGTCCCGGGGGCCGTGTGCCACCGCAGGGTCTGGTCCATGGTGCCGGGACGGGGGAGGGTCCCGATGCACACCGTGGCGGGTGGCAGCGTCAGACTGCGGTGCGAGGAGCCAGGGCGTGGGCCGACACCGCCAGCTGGCTCACCTGTGCGGCGCGAGCCACTGGCCGCAGTGACGTCTCCGCCAGCCCCCGCCCCGCGCGCGAGCCGGCCGGCAGCCTCGGGCTCACTGGGGGTTCGGCACTAACGGTCCCCCCGGCTGCCCCTCCCCCGCACGCGCGCGTGCAGGGCGCTGACGCTGGGGATTCCCGCCGTTCCCGCCTCGCGCGTGCCCCGGGAAAGGCGGCAGCACAGCCGGCGCCTCCCCTCAGGCGGGCGGCCGCACAGAGCTGAGAACCCGGGACGCCGCTCAGGGGCCGGCTGGCCATGTTCTGTTCCGCTCCTGCCCCGACTTCCCGGCCGGGCACGAGCTCAGTCGCGTGGGGCCGCCCAGGGCTGGCTGCGGGGCAAGGCGGGTCAGTTTAGGAGCCACCGTCACTAGCGGGCGGGCTTTAGGACCCAGGCGCCTGCTAGGACCCAGGAGGAAGGGTGAGTCGAGGCCCGGCCCCCTCCCGTCGCACTTTCTGTGACGTCATCGCGCGGCGTGTGGTGTAGGCTAGCGCGTGGTCTTAGCGGGCGGTGGCGGCCGTGTGGGAGTCCGGTGCGACCTTCTCTGCTGTCTCCATGGCCGCCTCGGAGCAGCCAGCTATGGCGGTGAAGCGGCGGCACAAAGCGCGCTATGTGCCGGGGCAGCAGGCCAAGCGGCCTCGCGGCGTCGGCGGGCCGCGGCAGCTGGAGCTGGGCATGCAGGGCATCCTCATTACCTGCAACATGAACGAGCGCAAGTGCGTGGGGGAGGCCTACAGCCTGCTCAACGAGTACGGGGACCTGCTCTATGGGCCCGAGAAGGTGCGTGCGGGCCTGTCGGGGAGAGGGACTGGTGCCGCTGGCCTGGCTCTGCTCCTTTGTGCATCGTGTGCTCCTCGGGGGGAGAGGGGGAGTAGCTCTTTTGGCTGCATCAGGGGGTCATAGTCACCCGTGAGGGAGCCAGCTTATTAGCACGGGACCTAGGGACCACTCATCCTAGACTAAGGCTGGTGGTGATGGACACCAAGTGGGCAAACACCAGAAAGACAGTCTTTGGCTCAAGGAGCTTACATCCACTGTGTTGGCATGGCCACTTGTAAGCAGTGTATTTGTGGTAGGCACCCTGGTGAACCCTGAACCAGCACAAACCTAGGACTGGCTGTGGTTCCTGTTCTCTGCTGGCATCTTGGCCACTGCTGAGGTCTTGGGGCCTGAGTGGATGCCAGAGAATGGCAGTGCTAGATAGTTTAGGCATCTCTATGGTCCAAAAAATTAATGCTAAGCAACAAAAAAGGGCAGCATGTTAGTGTTCTAATTTGTGGTTATTTTAGAGCGAGAAGCGAGTTAATGTTAAACAAGCCATCTAAGTGTTCAAGTACCACAGGAGAACACTCTCTTTAAAAGTGCTCTAAAAATGAGTGTAAGTGCTCCTTGCATCATGGATGGTTGCTCACTTTGCTTAATTATCCCTTCTGGTTAGCATAATTGGTCTGTTTGCTTTTTGAGTTTTTGGCCACTTACTAGGGATTGTCAACAATTGAAGTGCTGCAGTGATATTGCTGTAGTGCTTCAGTGAAGATGGTACTTGTGTTAACAGGAGGCCTCCTACTGTTGTCATAGCCATTCCACCTCCCTGAGAGGCAGTAGCTGAGTTGATGGGAGAATTTTCCCATTGATTTAGAACTGTCTATGTTGGGGGCTAGGTCAGTTTATCTGTGTTGCTCAAGGGTGTGGATTTTTCACACTTTTGAATGACATAGGTATTCCAATCTAATTTCTTAGTGCAAACCAGCCTAAGGTTTACATGGTGCTGGTCATTCCCATTTATATGTTGCTATGGGTAATAATATTGAATAGTTCACTTTCCAAAATAGTGGTGGTGAGCTGACTTAAAAAAAATTGCTGATAATCCTCCACCTATTACATAAAATGTCTCTCTTGCACCATTAAGTAACATGCTTTATAGTTAAATCACCCTACAGATAAAGAAAATGAAATGCTAATTCCTGCTGCAGTAACTTCTGGTGTTTGTCCTAACACAGTGTGCCTGCTCTTAAATTGTCATTCTGCTTATTAACATTCTGAAGTATTGCATGAGTTTTTTTTTTTTTTTTTTTTTTTTAAATATAGAAAAAAGGTCATGGGTATAGTGGTTTCTGTTATTGAGCATTAGGTGTGATTTCTTACCTCTCCACTGACATCTCATTTAAGATGCAGTCTCTTGTTTGAACAGTTTACAGATCAAGATGACAGGTCATCAGGAAGTGAAGAGGATGATGTTGAAGCTGCCTTAAAAAAAGAAGTTGATCAGATTCGCACTTCAACAGAACAGAAGCTGAGAAGATTCCAGTCAGTGGAGAGCGGAGCTAACAATGTGGTCTTTATTAGAACGCTGGGCATAGGTATGCAGTGAAATAACTGTTGAATGATGTGACAAGCACAAGCTGCTATGGAGTTTGTTAGACTATGGCACAGAGCTTGACTTCCAAAGAAGTGAAGCATGCTGAATGCACATATAGCCTTCCTCTTTCCTGTTGAACTGTTTAGAGAGGACAGTCAGATAGGTGGTTTTGCTTTGGCAAAATAACTTGACCTGTCTGAACATAAAAGGGCTTGGTATTTTGCGGAATTTAGAAATTGTGCACAAAAGGCATACCGGTGGGGAAACAGCCATGCGTTTAGCTCTGTTCCCAGATCCTTAGCCTTGATGTGAAATAACGGATATGAGCTGGAAGAACATCCATTCTAGATATTCTTTCTTGTGTTTTACAAGCTAGAATTGAGGAAATAATCAGCTCTTCCCAATTTCAACCTCTGTATCATTTTGGAAGAACCCTACAGAATTTAATAGTGTGCTGTAGCATTTGATGATTCAATTTCTAGATTTGATGCTGTGTTCCTTTTTAAAAGGAAATCTTTCCCTTTGCTACTCTTAATTCTTTGCCTTGTCTCGTAGAGCCTGAGAAGCTGGTGCATCATATATTAAAGGACATTTACACTACTAAAAAGAAGAAAACAAGAGTTATTCTGCGCATGTTGCCCATTTCTGGAACTTGCAAGGCTTTTGTGGAAGATATGAAAAAGTATTCGGAGACCTTCTTTGAGCCTTGGTTTAAAGCCCCTAATAAGGGTACTTTTCAGATTGTTTACAAAGCTCGTAATAACAGTCACATGAGTAGGGAAGAAGTAATCAAAGAATTGGCAGGTATGTACTTGTGTGTAATCCTACTTTGTCAGATAAACGTATATACAAGAGTGCATGTATAACATAGGTCAAGTTATTCCAGCAGTGTGGTGTTAATAGGCATAAGGATTGCATTAAAGCAAACTTAGGTACATCAAATTATGAACATCTTTCAAGATTTTTTTTTTCTTAAATTCTATGAGCATAACCTGGCACTAACACCACTCCTTTCTGATATCATAGGTTTTTACCTTAACAGATCATAAACCAGAAGAGTCTGTTATCCAGCTTTGTTGGCTATAACTTACCGGGATAGTACTATATCTGCAAGCTTCTAGATTGTTTAAAAATTTTTTTTAATATTAAGAACGTATTGGGAAATGACTTGTCAGTTTTCCCTTGACTGTGACTTAGGTCTTGTCTACACTACAGAGTTAGGTCCATGCAAGGCAGCTTATGTCTACCTAATTATAGAAGTGTCTACACTTAATTTCAGTCTTGTCAGCATAACTGCCCCACTATGCTGACTTAGTAGCTGCACCTCCACAGGTGGCACAGAGTCTAGGTTCATGTAGTTAGTTCAGGGGTCTGCAACCCCCTGGCATTTGTGCCAACAGTGGCACATGAGCCCACTCCGAGTGGCACATGATGCCTTGCGGCACCACGGAAATTGCGTCTTCTACTGCCAAAAGCTGCTCCAGGTGTCTGTTCTCCATGGCATGCCTGGGGACTTGTACTCAGTCATGCCATGGAAAAAAGCCACCAGAGTGGTCTCTATCCGCAGCGTGCCTATGGTCTCATGCCACATAAAGGGGCCACTCCAGCCGACTTCTCTGCCTGGTGTATCTGGGGCCCCTATTGCCATTGCTCTGTTGCTTACGTTGACTGTTACTGGCTTTCAGGAGCTATCCCACAAAGCCTCATGGTCACAGTACAATGGATACATGTGCTCCTGGTCAGGACATATATCACCAAGACAAGGAGCAAAGTATAGGCAGCCACAAGCAGTGTAATTACAGTGGCAGCTGTATGCTGACATAATTCAATTTAATTTTGTATTATTAGATATAGCTTTAATGAAGTAACTTTAATTTTACTTGGGAATTTTCTCCTTCATTTAAAAAATATCCAAGGAGTCTTGTGGACTTTTAAAGACTAACATTTATTTATTGCATGTGCAATCAATAAATTTGTTAGTCTTTAAAAGTGCCACAGGGCTCCTTGTTTGTTTTGCTGAGCTAGACCAACACACTAGCCCTTTGGAACTTTTCCTTCATAGTTGCTGTGGAATAGTTCTTTGGTTTGGGAGATAGTGTTTCTAAGAATCCTGCTATTTTGAACAGTTCAGTGACTGAAAATTCTTGATTGCAACTGCCCATTGCTAAAATAAGGTGTTTTGTTTTCCTCTCTGTTGTGATGGTATTGGTGCTTTTTTAGTTCCAGAACACGTGTTCAGAATATTTTTGGAAACAGTTCTTTTGTGAAAATGCTTATTTTAGCTTGTTGCAGATTTCTCTCATTGTTTGGGGAGTTAGTAGAATGGCAGTAAATGTGTCCCCTCTATTTGAATTGTGATATTTCTTAGTATTTGTCTGATTAAAAATCCTAGTACTTTAAGTGAGAGCTCAACTGATGAACATAAGACTTCATTTACACTCTTCTCTAACAAACAGGTAGTGAAAACATTCTTCCAGTTGCCCTAGTAATTCTTATACTGTTTCTTTTTGTTTTCTAGGAATTGTGGGCAGCCTAAATCCAGAAAACAAAGTGGATCTTAATAACCCCCAGTATACCATTGTGGTAGAAATAATAAAAAATGTCTGTTGCTTGAGTGTGGTAAAAGACTATGTTTTGTTCAGAAAATATAATCTACAGGAGGTGGTGAAGAGCAACAAGGAGGAAGTGATGCAGCAAAACCTGTCAAGTGCTTCACAAGAGGAGAAGTTGAAAGAAGTAAAGCTGCTAGAAGAGAACTCTAAAGAAGTGAAATCAGAAGACAAAAGTCAGGTTGAAGAGGAATCTAAGCCCAATGAGAGCGCCAATCAGCAGAAAATGTGACGGATAAGGAAGACAGACATTAAAGATAATTGTAAATTATACTGGTTTCCAGTTTAGAAATGGCCTTTTAAAAAGCTTAGTTTTCTTTCATTTTAAGTTTGCTTTTTAAAATATCCAAGTATTAGAGAAAAAACTGAACGCTCCCTCCTGTGTTTGCTATTGGAGCTCATGTTGCAACATGCAGTGTTGGAGAATGATGATACTGTCACTTGAGCTCTTAGGCCTGATTCTCCAGTGCCTTGCATCTTGTGTGATCACATATTTGGGCAAAAGTCTATGTAAAATGTTTCCATTCTGATTTGAGAGTGTTTGTCCACTTATCACATGTAAATAACTACCATGGGGGTGCATGGCTGAATCAACCTCTTTGCCTCTTGACATTCTGAGAAGCCAATGGCAGTGGCAGGATTGAGATGTCTGAAAAAGGACAGGATCTTGCAAGGGAATTTATTTGAAAATACAGTACAATTTTATTTTGGTGACATGGCTTTGCATAATATGTAAACCTCATTGTCTCATTAAATATAGAACGAACCTCATTTTCTGTATGTTCTTCGGACATCTATAAAGATTAGTTTAGGACATATTAGTATGTCTTGAAAATATGTTGGGTGGAGAAGAGATATTGCCACCATCAAAAAAAGCTCAGTATTATGAGCATATCCCTCCACTACCTCTTTCCTTGAATTCCTGTAATTTTTCTAGAACAGGCAGATGCCATTTTAGAAGTTGTGTATAATCTTGGCAAAAGCACCCTATGGCATGTGTCTCAAGAACAGCAAGGAATGTATTGGTTAGGTTCCTATGGTACATACCCAATAAAAAAAACTCTTTTTTTCTAGTAATATCTGTGAAGAACCCATTCCTGAGAATACTTATTCAATGGTACTTTTTAAAAGCTTTCTAAATAATCTTGTTCATTTGGTTTTATTTTTTATTAGCTGTGCTTATGTTTGAGTTAAACCTCAATTTTAAACTTCATGTGAAAGCACTATTATACAGTGTCTAGTAGAAAAAAAATCAGTTTAATGTTTTGTACGGTTTCAGTTTTACCAAATGTATGTTTCTTCTTCCTATAACATTCCAGGAGTAGGTCTCACTGATAAGTTACAGTATCATTTATTCAAAGCCTAGAAACCCAGATTTGAAAAAAACTCCACTATTTAAATATAGTCTCTCTCTAACTTGTTTTCCAATAGTTTTGTTGCTGTATGCTTTTTATACAAGTATATGGCTCAGGTATTTCATGATACACTTACAGCTTAAACCTTGTAGGTGTCACTAATGGAAAAGCACTTGCTCCAAATAACATCACCTGGTTTGGTCTTATTTTAATGAAAAGTACATGGTTGAGCATGCTTGCAGATTTTGTTTTATGATTTCTAATGTGTGTAAAATTGTCTTTTAAGTTTGAAAATTAAAAGAGAAAATCCTTTCCTACCCCTGTATTTCTTTCTCCTTTTATCCTTATTTACTTGTGCTGTTCTTTCGGTAGTTTAACAAAGATTCCAAGGCCTGAAGGGATATTGCAATCATCCTGTCTGAGTTCTTGTATAACAGGCCAAACAACTTCCCCAAAATAATTCCTAGTGCAGATCTTTTAGAAAAATATTGTCTTGATTTAAAAATTTAATATGGTGCAGAATCAACAAGCCTTGGTAAATTGTTCCAGGACTTAATTGTTTTCACCTTTACAATTTTATGCCTTATTTCCAGTCTGAATTTGTCTAGTTTTCAGTCTGAATATGCTCACCCTCAGATGTTTTCCCAGAGTTGCTGCTTCCCAGAATAGTCCTCTGTAGCCAGGGATTTTTGTCCTGAATTACTTAAAATTGCTATATAGAATGTTGGGAAGAAACTCTCAGAAAAGCCTCAAAAGGGTTTTAAATTCCTGAAAAGCAGCAGTGAATTTAACTATGAGATGGTGACAGTACTAAAACAGCTTGTGACATATAAAACAGTAATTAGTGTTAAAATATTATCTCACACACAAAATAAGGCAGAACCGTACTTATGTGAATACTGTAATTCCATTGATTGCCATTGGATTACTCGTGAGTAAGGGTGTGCACACCTGAGGTGTAGATTATTATTGTCCATGGTATCTTTTAGGAGGAAAGGCACAACATAAATACACATTTCCTGCATAATGCACACCCCCTCCCCACATACCCATCAAATGTTCAAGCTACAAATTCAAATTCCAATCTTAAATCTGAAATAGTTGTAAACAATATACAAGGGATACAAAGATAATTATGCACACTGCTACAGATTATATCACTCAACTGTTCTCATACAAGCCACAGTTACCAGCTACCATTCAGTTATGCGGGGTCGAACCAGAATAACTCTCTCTCCTTTGCAGATCACAGGGGCCAGAGAGTACATTGGCCACTTTCCTGGAGAGGAACCCTAGCTCTTCAAAGCTCCACCTCACTTCACCCCCTCGTCCATTTATCCACCAGAGGGCTGGGTTTGACGGTCTCTTTGCATCCTATACAGCAGTAGGTATTAATGATGTTTGTTATTCCAGCATCACATGCATTTTAATGCAGATCTTCTGTGGAACCAGAGATGTGCAGTTTGCTAATGTGAAGCACTTTAAGGGCTTTACAAGATAGGGATGGATTTAAACACATGCTTAAAATTAGGCACTTGCTAAATGGACGTATTTTCTAAGCACCTAAGCTATTTAAGAACACAGGTTGTCAATGCAAGTTGTGCTTATAAGTCACTTAGAGACTTTTGAAAATCCCACTGTATTTGTCTGATTCAGAGCCAGAAAGAAGAGAGTATGAAGTTTCCTTAAATGCAAAGGCAAATTGCGTATGCACCTATTTAATGTAAAATATAACAAAATAGGGGGGAGAGAGAGTGAAATCCTGATCCCACTGAAGTCAATGAAAGTTTTTATCTTTGACTTACTGAAGTCATGAAATCAAAATATTTAGTTTATAAAGTGAAAGAAAAGCTACCTTTTCCATTTGAACCCATATGTCCAGCACATCACTTGCAAAATTGAAGTACTCAGGCGATTCCTGTTTACATTGATTAGTGGCTTCATAAGCAGAAAGATTCAGAGGAACAAAAATCCTGTGACCTTTGTGGGTGGGGTGATCTGCAGAATGCTTTGAGGCTCCAAATGGACCTTAGCATTTGAAATTTAAGTAAAATCTTAATAGCCCAAAGAAAGCTGTATCAGGCTTTTGGAGATGAAACAAAATATGTCAAAAAGTTCTTTATGGATCCTTCTCCTGCCATGAGAGAAATGAGTATAAAATCAGCCATTAGAATAGAAAGTACAGTACTCAACTCCAGCTGTCAGCCAGAAATGGAATGGATGCATATGTGTCAGAAACATTCACTTTCTTGTGAATATATGCAGGGTTGTTGCAGCTGTTTTGGTCCCAGGATATTAGAGAAAGAAGATGGCTGAGTTAATATCTTTTATTGGACCAACTTATTTTGGTGAGTGAGACAAGCTTTTAAATTTATATAGAGCTCTTTGGATCTGGAAAACTAAGGCCTTGTCTACACTAGCGCTTACGCTCGTAAAACTTGTTGCTCAGCAGTATGAAAAACAATACCCCGCTAGGGACATACGTTTTCCTGGCATAAGAGCACATGTGACATTCCCCTCCTGCAATCTGCTGCTGTGCTACCCCAGTTCTCCCCTCCACGGCCCCAAATTACCCCACCTTGCTGAGTGAACCCCGCACTCCTGCCCAGCCTCCTGCATGTAATCGCATCCCAAACACACACACACTCCAAGATCTGCACTGCTTCAGATAAAACCAACGTAAGTGTATTGATTACAATACAATTTTAAGTGTGTATAAGTTGAATCAATATAAAACCAGTTAATTAATCAATCAAGGAGATAAGCACAATCAAATAAAAGAGAAAGTAGCATTCTAAACTAAGATCACCGTTTCAGTCTGTGTTCAGCTTACTCACAGGCTTGGCTGTTGATGGTTTTTAGCCAGACTCTGCCTTCCCTCCTGCGAGTCGGTTTTTCAGTACTTCGCTTTTGGAAGATGGAATCCCTGGGAAGACCTTTATACAGTTCGAAGTGTCTCTTTTTCTTTTTTCAACCCCCTCCCCACCCCTGCAGTTAGGTGATGTATCTGTTGTGATCTTTCCCTCTTGAGCCAAGGTGCCTAATCTGCATTGTTCTTGTATACATTCCTCTCCGGGGGTGTGTAAACAGAGCTCTGTTTGTCCACCTCTACTTGAGCCATGTGAGAACCATTTGGGAATGTGGCCAGGCAGAGTTTACTATCAGTACAGAAGTACAATGTTGCAGGAAACATGCTACCATAACAATAATGTAGAGTATTCAAAAATGCCTTACATGACATACTTTGCATTAGATCATACACAGTCCTATTGTAAGGGTGAACAGGAAGGGCACAGAGATCCCATTACCAGAGTGTATATGGGGTGCAGCATGTCAGAGTGTGTTTACACAGCATTATGTTGGTGCTGTCCTGCCAACATAGCTACCGCCGGCGAGTATGGGTTGTATTTTGATGATATTTGTATGGGTCCAGTGTGGGGTGGTAGGTGACAAGTCGGCATGTACAGTCAGAGGAGGGTTTACTTCTGTATCGAAACAGCTTCTGTCAGGGCATTCCCTATAGCATTGTCCTGTAAACACTTCCCACATTGGCAGAAGGGGTTTTCGCATCAAAGTAGGTAATCCACCACTTTGAGAAGCAATAGCTAGGTCAAGGCAAGATTTCTTTTATTGACCTAGCTTTATCTACACTGGGAGTTAGGTCAACCTAACTCCGTTGCATAAGGTGCAAAATTTTTCACAACCCGGGGTGATATTACTAGATCACCCTAAGTTTTAGATGTAGATGGGGTCTTAGGTAGCATAGGAAACCCCATAGTCTCTTTACTGTGATTATGCCTCTCAGACTCTATCTCTACCCATAGTTGGTTACTTTCTTGTCTCTTGTCTTTAATTAGGTGGTAAACTCTCCAGAACGGGACTGAATCTTCTTATGTGCTGGTTCAATGTTTTGTACAATGGAGCCCTGATTCTACTGAGCCTTTGGGCACTACAGCACTAGAAGTAATAAATATAATTTAAATGAATATCATAATTATTCCTACTGGAATAATTTATAAAACTGAATTACATGGTAATTGTGAATGTATTTGTAAGTCTGTGTTTCCCCTTGCTCTGCTTACATATGGCCTGAAGAAAAAAAACTGTGACCCTCAACTGCTTGCCTTATTCTATTAAGCCAATGACAAGATATCATGAATAACTCTCAGGTGTTTTTCCTTTTCTTAGTCTTTGTTTACTGAATTAGTGCTTTTGCCACATCTGCACTTAGCACTAAATAGATACAGGTGAATTTGATTTCATAAATCATCTTTTTCATATGAGTTCTCATCAAAGCAGTTGGCAAAGCTTGAATTGAATTAGATCAGTGACTGGATGAAGATCTCAGGCATTCAGCCTTCGAGGTGAAGGAGGAGGATAGCTTTGTTTTTAATTGTGATCATCTTAACACATTGCTTCTAATTTCAGTTCCACACAAGTCAGGCAGCAAAACTTACTTCTAGACCAAGTGCCAGGGGGCTCAGCCTTTGCCCCATTGTACCTTGGTACAATGGAGCAAAGGGGGACAGGGACCCTGGCAGGGCATAGGGGAAGGGTGGGCAGGGCTCTGCCCTGCCCTTTGGGGGGGCATGCCAGGCTCTCCCTGTGCCAGCCACCCTGGCAGAGTGGGCAGTGGGGAAGCCCTGGAGGCCCCTAAGTCGACTTAGGGGTACTCCACATCTACACTGGCTTAAGTCGACTTTAGAAAGTCGACTTAAAATGGGGTTTAATAAAGTTGACTTAATTTTTCCTTAAGTCATTTTAAGCAGCTGCTTAAGTCAACTTAAGGAAAGTGTAGTGTAGACGCAAAGTAAATTAAGTCAACTTAAGCAAGCTTAAGTCAACTTAATTTACAAGTGTAGATGCACCCTGTGTGTCTGCATCTATTCAAGCCACGTGAGAGACATTTGGGGAAATGACCTGGCAGATTTTGATATCTGTACACATGTAAGATGTTGTAGGAAACATGCTACCATAACAGAAATGTAGAGCATGCCAGGAGCGTTCCAAAAGCGCTTTGCATTACATACTTTGCATTAGACCGTACACAGTCACACTGCAAGGGCAAACATGAATGTTAAACAGATCACATTACAAGGGCGTATGTGAGGTGCAGCATGTCACATGGGGATAGCCCTACCTGCGGAAAATCATATGCTTCACATGATGATCTAGTGAACAATTGTGCTGTGGCAGGAAAGACCAACTGAGGAAATCCACTTTGTAATTCCTCTCTCTCAGTAGATGAGAAGCCACTATGTGAAAATTGTATCTCACTGCTAATTCCCAGAGATGAATGGCTTCCTTGCAAAGGGCTGAAGAATGGGCCCTCCCTGCTAATTGATATGGTACATGGCTGCGTTATTGTCCCTCAGTACTTGCACTACTCTATCCTTTATAATGTGAAGGAAGATCTTGCATGCCAGACGTATAGCACACAGTTCCTTGACATAGATGTGAAGGCTCACCTCCACTCTGGACCACCTCTCTTGGGTACGAAAGTTGGTACTGGTATGGGCTCCCCACCTGAGGTTAGAGGTATCTGAAACTAGAGTGACATATGGGGCTAACTCTTCGAATGGTACCCTCTGCAATACTAATTGTGAGCTCTGCCATTACTCTTTCATGACTAATGTCTAAGGAGGGATCATGGCCACCCTGTCCAGGGAGTGTCTCTGGGGAAGATAAACTGACACCAGCCATGGCTGGAGCGGTCTGAGACTCAGGCGAGCAAGCCTCACCACATAAGTAGAAGCTGCCATGTGCCCCAACAGTTGCAGACAACATCTGGCCATCATGGTTGGGCATTGGTGGATGCTGGTGATGAAATCTGACATTACCTTGACCTGACCCCAAGGGAGGAAGGCCTGGGCAATGGGAGGAATCTAGGACTGCCCCTATGAATTCTATCCTTTGGACTGGTTCTAACTTGGATTTTCCCTTGTTTATGAATAGACCTAGATGACTGCACAGAAAGTGAGCAAAACATACACTGTGGCCCTGCCTTTGATCAGCCAGTCCTCTAATTATGGAAAAATCTGGACCCTGCTTGTCTCAGGTAAGCCACTACCACTGAAATGCATTTGGTTAAAAACCCTTGGAGCTAGTGCCAGACCAAACAGTAGGACTGTGAATTGAAAATGGGAGCCTGCCCCCACAAAAAGAAGGCACTGTCTATGGTTGGAGTGGATCAAGATGTGAAAATATGCATCCTTTAAATCAAGGATGGCATACCAGTCCCCAAGGTCCAGGGAAGGAATAAGATGGGCAAGGCAGAGCAGGCAGAATTGTAACCTTTTTAGGTATTTGTTGAGGCAGCGGAGGTCTGCGATTGGCCAGAGGTCCCCTTTTGCTTTGGGGATGAGAAAGTATCTCAAGCAGAAGCCTTTTCCTCTCATGGCCCTTGGGACCTTTTCCACTATCTCTAACTCTATTAGGGATGTCACTTCCTGGATTAGGAGTTGCTCATGAGAAATTTGCATGACGAGGGACAGAAAAAAGGAGGGTGGTTGGGAGTGAGTGAGGAGAATTGGAGGGTGTAACCAGACGAAACCACTCCAAGGACCCAACGATCCAAAGTGATCCTGGACCACTGCAACCGAAAACTGGTTAAACGGTCTGAAAATGGAAGGGGATCCTGAGCCTGATATGGGGTGCTGTCCTCAGGTGCACCTTCAAAATGACTATCTTTGATTATTACGGCAACGGTTAATCCCTTGCTCGGGAGCTGAGGAGAAACCAGGGGTGCATCACCTCCTGGAGTCTCTGGATGTATCCTAGCCTACAGACCCTTTGTCTGTAGGGTCTATGGGACTGGAAACCTTATTGTTTCTGCTGCTGTGGGCCTGAGGATGAAACAGTGGTCTGGAAGACTGGGGTGTGTTCAGACCCAGAGAGTGAAATATTGCTCTTGAAGCTTTCAAGTTGTGCAGTTTCCCTTCAATTTGGTCAGAAAATAGCACCAACCTGTTGAAAGGAAGGTCCTGACTTGACTGCTGGACCTGCTGAGAGAGGCACATAATCACAAGGCCCAGTGCACGCAGATTGCTGAGGCTATGGCCCTGCCTGATGAGTCTGCCACATCCAAAGATGCTTGTAATGTGGTTCTTGCTGCAGTGATCCTTTTTTTCTAGGATCATATTAAAATCCAGGTCCTGCTGTTCTGGAAGGGAGTCCCTAAAACGTTTGAGGGAACTCCACAGATTAAAATTGTATCTGCCTAAGAGGGCCTGCAGAGTGGAGATTCTGAATTGCATGTTGACAGTGGAATAACGTTTTCGGCCAAAAGTCTTTTGGCCTCTTTATTTTTGGAGGTGGACCCGGCTGCCTCTGCCTCTTCTTCTGGTTCACCGCATCCACGACTAGTGTACCCAGGGCTGAATGAATAAGAAGGTCCTCAAACCCCTTGGTGGGCATGTAATATTTCCCTTCTACTCCTTTTGCGGCAGGGAGCTACAGAGACGGGGTTTGCCAGAGGGACTGGACTATCTTAGGCGTACTCTCATGTGCTGGGAGGGCTACCCTAGCTGGGGCCACTGCCCTCAGCTCATTGAGTCAGGAATTAGAGGCCTCCCTGAATTCCTCCACCTCCAGGCCCAGGTTGGATGCCATCCTTTTCAGGAGGTCTTTGTAGGCCTTGAAGTCATGAGATCCTCTGGGTGACCACCTCATCACGGAGGATGAGATATATTGGTGAGAGGCAATCTTAGGTCCCTGTGAGGTTCCCTCTTCCAGGCCGGACTTCTCTTCCAACCCTGAGGCTTGCTCCCTGTGGGGCTGGCGGCACCGACTGTACCCCAAAGGACCTGAAGGAGTGAAAACAGCTGTCCCCTGGGCCAGCACCTGATTCTGAGAGAGACTGAGGGCTGACTTAGTTCTATGATCGCCCAATGCCTGCTTTCTCTCTCCGTGTTCCTTGGATCCATTGCTTGAGGGCCTCAGCACCTTCGAGGTCTGATGCCACAGAAGGGAGGAGTCCCAATCAGACCTCCTCTCTCTCCCCCGGGACACACATCTCCTCAGTGACCACGAGGATGAAGAGCTTCGGTATCAGGGTCAGTTCTGGCACCCTAGTGACTCCTAGTCATAAGAAGAGTTGGAGCACCTTGAACATCTTTTGGTACTGACAACTTTTGGTGTTGCTTGCCTCTGGGATGCTCTGTGTTCAGCAACTGGGTTTGGTGTCAATTCTCCCTAACGGGCGCTTGATAGTGCCGGGGAGTTCAAGTGGTGCTGCTGACACTACATGAACTACAGTCCGAAGAGGATGATGAACGATGTCTTCTACGGTAGGGCTCACTTGGTACCAGGGACCTCAGTTGGTACCAAGAGGATGGTGATCATCTGTGTTGGTGGTTCCTGACCTTGCAGCACCAGATCCAGTGGTTGACCACCTAGAGAGTTACCTGCTGGTGCCGGGGTCTCCTGATGGCGCCATACTAGGGGACCCAACATGGTCTTTCCCTTTGATGACAGGCCCTATCCTTTTTAAGTTCTGAGGAGCAGGGAGGTGGAGGCATTGGCAAGGCCAGCAAGGCTCTTGCCACCTTGAATGCTTTGGGCATTAATAAAGTTGGTAGTGTCCATGCCCTCAAGCTACCAGGGGTTGGTCATGAGTCCATTGATGTAGAAGATACCTAAGGGCTACTCTCCTTCTGCTCTTCTGCATTGAATTTCTTCTGCTCCTGTCTTTTTGGTCAGTGCCAGGGAGTGACCTTGATTCAGCCGTGGTCTTTTCTTCTTTGCTGTTGAGGATGGAGATCAGTGCTGAGGTGGGGCTGGCACCGACTGCACACTCTGTGTTGATGAGCTTGGTACTGAGGCAGACCAGGACAGCTTGGATGCCAGTCTAAGAGCTGCCTATGTCAGCAGTGCCTTCAGCTGGGTATAGCGGTCTTTTTGAGTCCTCAGCTTGAGGGACTTGTTGTTTGCTTATAGTGCTGTATTTACCTAGGAAAATGAAACACATTAACTAGTTCTCTTGAGTACCAGCACATCAACACTGGATTACTGGTTCAGTCAATAGTGATTTGAAAGGATCTGAGGTAAAAAGATTCAGAAAAGCCTAAAGAGCCTAAGTCTCATTTTCAAACATAAACAAGTCCTGTGGCAATTTTAAAGAATAACAAATGTATTTATCACATGAGCTTTCGTGGGAGAAAATCCCACTTCGTCAGACACTTTGAAGATGGAAAACTTACAGATTTTTCAAACATGATGTAGATATTTAGGATCTTCAGTTTCCTTGCAAGTCAAGTGTTTAGTTCACTTGAAAATGGGAATTAGGTATCATAGCTTTTTAAACGTTACCCGAACAGTGTCAGGGGGCATGACTCCTAGCTTCCTGACATTTCCAGGCCTGGCTCTGTGCCCAAACCTGGCTTTAGACCACCAAGCTGAGTCCTTGTTCTGCGTCTAAGCCAGCGGTAATCCTTGTGTCAATAGTGATAGAGCAGAAGGACCCCTACAGATGAACAGAGGGATAGCAGGAAAGCTTTGTAAGTTCTAACTTTGTATGTGAAGGTGCACCTGTCCACAAAGCTGAATGCCTGTGGTAAGACTGAAATCCTCTTCCCTTTGAATATCCATTCAGCTACTGCCCTGCAACTGCTTGCTGAATGTTATAGATCAAGGATTTTTATAATAATTAAGGTATATGTTAGAAATTAAGTTTATAGTATTAGGAGTAATGAAATGTTAAATACTTTTATTGTTTAACTGTTTAAACTGTCATCTCAGAGTAAAGCTAGTGCCATATATACGGTACTAGAGCTGTAGTTTTCAATAACAGTACAACTGTCACTCTATGTACCATATATAATATAATAATTGCACCAAATTCTTGACTGGCTGGTGAGATTTGCCCACATGCTCAGGGTTTAACTGATCGCCATATCTGGGGTTGGGAAGGAAATTTCCCCCAGGGCAGATTGGCATGGGTGCTAGGTTTATTTGCCTTCCTCCGTAGCATTGGGCATGGCTCACTTGCTGGTTGATTCTCTGTATTTTAAAGTCTTTAAATCATGATTTGAAGACTTTAATAACTAGATCATAGGTTAGAGGTTCATTACAGGAGTGGGTGGGTGAGGTTTTGAGGCCTGCATTATGTGAGAAGTCAGACTAGATGATCATATTGGTCCCTTCTGACCCTAGAGTCTATGAGGCTAAATTAAATGTGAAATATACAGCTGTTTGATTATATGATTATCAGTCTTAAATCTCATTGTATTAATAATTCTAAACAAATAATATATTGTTGAGGAATGTACTGATCTGAGTGTCAGATTCTTGATCAGAGGGCTATATCTGAGTTTCTATATGGTTATTAAAAAATCATTAGGCAAGCAGACCACACAGATTTTATCCTAGCGATTTAAGCAAAGTGATAAGTGATTTTGATTTTTCTGGGGTTAGAGTCAGTGTTCCCAAGATTTTATAGATAAAACCAGAACCAGAATCCCGGTGTTAGACTCAGTGTGCTATATCAGCTTTGTAAAATTGCCATCATATTTGCTGGCACATGTACAGAACTATTGAATGATTGTGATGATGAAACAGGTGTTTTTTTTTAAGTTGCTCACTGAAACATAATTGCTTGATCTTGGTAAGTAGAATTTTGTAAGGCTCCTGTGGAGTGCATATTAAAGCCTCTTCAAGGATAAATTGTTCAGCTGAAGGTTCCAACTCTGTCATTTGTGTTGCTTACTTAAAATACAGTGTCTTTGGAGAAGTGGCAGGAGAGGCAGCGCACAGTCTATCTGGGGAACATGTGACAACCCCAAGGGACTCATTAAATAAAGCTTCTTTCCATTCCAAAGTTGGCCATTACTAGAAAAGCTTCACCCCCATTTTTGTAACAAATGTGGTGATCACAACATGCAAATATTTTGCAGGTCTCTTCTTCATTTGTTCTTTGATTCAGATCCCATAGAAGTCAGTTAAAACTGCCATTGGCTTCAATCATGTAGCATCAAGCCCTTGATTAGTGCATACCTAAAACTGATGAAGTGAGGGGAGAATAGTTCTTTGTATTCCATCCGAGGTAATGAAATACTTAATAGCTGAAAAGCAAAATGATATACATCTGAAGGCATAAGTGTGTGTAGGTGGTTAGATCCCCCCTGCAGAAATCCCCAAACCTGTTCGTTTGCCAATTACTTCTACTAACAGGTGATCAACAGCTTTAAATGAAACGTGTTTGCTATTTTCCCCTGCCCTCAGCACTACAGCAGATGTGCTCATGAGTGACACATATTGGTGAGTTCACAGCAGAAATAGAGATTTTGAGATAAAATAACATTTTTCTACATAACCAATGTGGAGTTCTGTGGCACCTTAAAGACTAGAAAATTTATTTGAGCATATGCTTTTGTGAGGACTAAAACCCCCTTTGTCAGTGGGTTCTAATCCATGCAAGCTTATACCCAGATAAATCGGTTAATCTTTAAGTTGCCACTGGACTCCTTTTATTTCTTTTGCTGAAACAGACTAACATGGCTACTCCTCTGGACCTCTACATGTTGGCATACCAGTGTTTTTATATTACCTCTAAATATTGCCTACTTTAGTCACAAAGTTCAATCGCCTTTCACGTTCTTTTAAAAGAGCAATAAAAAACATTAATTACAGTGTGTTGAGTGTGTGGATTTAATCCTAATATACAGTATTAGGATCAAGTTTCTTTTGATTTACAGCAGTATTAGCAATCCTGGAGTCAGAGTATCCCCCCTGCAGGGCACAAGTAACACTGCCCTCAAAGGGAGCTTGTACCATTTCTGGGATGCAGTCAGGCCTAATGCTGCAAACAAGAGTAGTGCTTACTACCACGGAACTCAGAAGTAGAGTATTAATACTATAATATTGTATGTTGATACCAGACACTTGATAATGCCCAAAGAAGATTCTGACATGGATTGTTGCTTGAATACTGAAGAGGCAAATCTGACTGTTACAGAAACATTGTGATCTAACACAATTTCACAACCCAGGAAATCTTTTATTTTTTAAAACTAACATGAAGAAAAAGATGGCTGATAGAACACAATCTAGGAATAATTACCACCTCAGAAGTTACCTAACATCCTATAACACTAATCTGCCTGTTAAAAATAATGACACAAAAGAACAGCTGATACATACTTGCCATTGAGGATTGAATGATAATGCACAGATGGAAAATAAACAAATAGAAAAGATAAAGAAGAGCTTAGGGTCTGATTCTCCTCACATAGTGTTGCCTTCAATGAAATTGCTCTTGATTTACACCAGTGTAAATGAGAGGAGAATCAGGTCCACTGAGTTTCATAACCATCACAAAGCTCCAGAAGATTGCAGGTTACAGTAAACAATAACAATGTGTATTCTTCATCATAAACACAATCTTGCTCCATATGATGTCAACAGAGAACAGGTCATAGTCTGAAGAAGTAGTGGATGATTAAGCAGAAATGAAAAATTAATGTATGTTCTTAACTCCACAGCAAAGTTAGGTACTCCCCCACTCTTTTTTCTTTAAGTCTTTCCTTAAAATTTTCCCAGAGACCGTCTTCGGTAGCTGTTGAACAAATTCCACCTAATTTATAAAATAAAATCATAATGAAGAAAAAAATTAGCAAATTAAATGTGATTTGTTGCTGTCTTGCTTTCTGGGCAAACTTCCTATTGAGAAGGTTAGAGATTCTTTTAATACAAACTAGGGAGTAAATCCAGCAGCACTCATTAAAGAATGGGCTGCTTGCTGGGGAAATGTAACCAGTCAGTTGCTCACACAGTAATTCCTCAACCCTTCCAGGGACAGTCCTGCCCCATTAAAAACTGGGGAAATTTTGTCATTAACTTCAACGGGAGCCAAAGTAATCCACTGAGGTGACATTTCTTTTTTAGAGCACATACTACTAGAATATATGAGGCTCGAGGGAGACATGTTTCCCAATGATGGTCCTGATCCTGCAATGGGATTTGATAATACAGACCCTTATGTCCACAAGGACTTCAATGAGACTTTGCCCTGCCTTTTGTGGGTGTCTACATAGAATCATAAAATTGGAAGAGACCATCAGAGGACATCGAGTCCAGTCTCCTGCTCTCATGGCAGGGCCAAGTACCATCTTAAACCATCCCTGACAGGTGTTTGTCTAACCTGCTCTTAAAAATTTCCAGTGATGCAGATTCCACAGCCTGCCTAGGAAACTTAGTCCAGTGGTTAATCACTCTGACAATTAGGATTTTTTTTTCCTAATGTCCAACCTAAATCACTCTTGCCGTAATTTAAGCCCATTGCTTCTTATCCTATCATCAGTGGTTAAGGAGAATAACTTTTCTCCCTCCTCCTTGTAAAAACCTTTTAGGTATTTGAAAACTGCTATCATGTCATAAACTGTTACATGGTTATAAGAGCTAAGCAAAGAGTTCCTGACAAACCACCCGATGTTGGAATACCCTTCAAACACCAAATGCAAATGTAAAACACTTCAGTTATAAACTCTGAACTTGATGTACTATTTTGTTACTACAGTTTTTTGTTGGTTTAACAGCTGATTTCAATGTAATGACACCAGTGTAAATCGGAATAATGCAATGGTGAATCAGAACCAGCGTTCAGACTAAGCAGCCTCTGAAGAGTGGGTGGAAGCAAATCATGTTATGCCAGATTGTTAGCTGATGTAAATCAGCTATTGAGCTAATGGAGCTAGATTAAGATAAGGATCGTGTCCACTTTATTTAAAACCAAATACAAAATATCACTAAACAGTGACAGGAATATGTTTTAGGATATAATTTAAGATCATTTTTATCTGATTTTTCACAAAAACATCAGATTAGATAAAAATCTGTAATATTTACACACAACAATTCAATTATATTAACAATCATTTATGAATGTAGACAAGGTCTTATAGATTCAGAGAGTCTAAGACCAGAAGGAACCACCGAGATAATCTAGTATGACTTCCTGAATGACAGAGGTCAGAGAATTTCCCAAAAATAATTCCTAGAGGAGATCTTTTAGAAAAACATCTAATCTTGATTTAAAAATTGCCAGTGATGGAGAATTCATTATGATACTTGGTAAATTGTTTCAATGATTTATTACCCTCACTCTTAAAAATATACACCTTATTTCTGGTCTGAATTTGTCTAGCTTCAGCCACTAGAGATCATGTTATAATTTTGTGTGCTAGATCAAAGAGGCAGTTAACAAATATTTGGCTCCCCACGTAGGTATTTATGAACTGTGATCAAATCACCCTGTACCATCTCTTTTTTAAGATAAATAGATTAGGCTCTGGGAGCATCTACACTGGTGCCTTAGGTCGACCTAAGGATGCTTAAGTCGACCTACAGAACTCTGCGTCCACACTGGGCACTTGTTAAGTCGACTTAAGCACTTCCTTAAGTCGACTTAATAACACCACCTCTGAAGGTCACTTTAAGGCTTAAGTCAGCCTTATTAAGTCGATTTAAAGCCAGTATAGATGGGTATGTCTACACTACAGGCTCTGTTAAGTTGACTTAACAAGGTCGACTTATGTCGAATTTAAGTGTAGATGCTCCGTTAAGTCGACTTAAAGTCAACCTTGTTAACAGAGTCGACTTAACTTAACAAGTGTAGATATAGCCCTTGAGTCTATCACTGTAAGGCAGGGTTTCTAATTCTTCATTAATTCTTGTGGCTCGTATTTGAATCCTCGCTGATTTGTCAACATCCTTCTTGAATTGTGGACCCCAGAGTTGGATAGTGTATTCAAGTAGTGTAAGGGAGTGCAGGGCCTAGGGCGTCCACACTCGTGTTAGGTCGACTTAATAAGGTTGACTTAATATGGTTGACTTAGACCTTAAGTTGACCTAACAGGCGGTAGTTATTAAGTTGACTTAAGGAATTTTTTAAGTTGACTTAATGAAAGTCCGGTGTGGACATGGAGTACTTTAGGTCGCCTTAAGCATTCTTAAGCCGACCTAAATTGCTAGTGGAGACGTAGCCATAGACTTTAATGGGGATACACTGACTTACACCAGCTGAAGATTTTGTCATGTGTTTTAAAATTACTTTGAAGAACTGATTACAAGGTAGCGGGGTAACAGAAGAAAAATAGAGGAAAATGTTTATTTACTAAAAAATAAAATCTGTTTATATTTTAATCTGATCTTTAGCTTTGATCAGAACAGATTTATTTTTGAGATTTATTTCTGCAGTTACCCTTACATTCAGCACCTGGATGTACTTACCTTTCTGGGATACTTGTATGGTGCAGTAACTTTCTTGACATGTTCTTGCAGCTCCTTAGCTAATTTTTCTGCATCATGTGATACAAATTCAGGAGACAGAATAACAAAGGCTTTCACCACCTACAAGACAGTCAGATATAGGCAACATCTAATATTTAATCACATTTATATTGATCAATCTGAGAAATATAATTTGCAACATTCAAATTGCTTTCAAGAGACAAGGAGTGGAAGATTATGGGCCAGATGCTGGCATACAGTCAAGTTCAAAGTACGCTCAATAGGCATCTGAAGATTCGTCCAGTGTGAGAGAATCCTCAAAATAGCCTATAGCTAACTATGCTAGCTCTTTACCACCTCCTGTCAAACCCAGCACACGAGGGTGTGCCTTGAGCATACTGCTCTTCAATGGTTCTTGGCTAGCTCAATGGCCATAGGGCATTGTTTCAAATCCGTGGAACTTGGAACAGCTCTGAAGCTGCCTTTAGTTGTGCTGCAAACAAGCAGTCTCCAGCATTCTTGAGGATTTATATGTATATAAGCATACGCCTATGCATAAACATTGAGTATCTTTTTCAACTAAGGGCCTATTTTGAAAAATAGCCTATTAAAGTTAGTGGATCAAATTCTGCTCCCAGTTACACCTGTGGAACCCAGTGGGGTTTATTGGAGTCACTGTTGTTCAGTTGTACGTGAAAGATGACGTGCCACTGGGCCAGAAAGGGTTAAGCAATTTTGCAAACTGCCTGGCCCAAATCCAACCATTAAAGACCTATTTAAAGTAAGATACAACTGGTAATTAGAGCCACTCATTGTAAAATAACTAAAACATAGACGTTTAAACGTATATTGTTGGAAGTTGGGAAGTAAATAATGACTCTGTATGTCTGTATTTACCTATAGTCTTGTTAGTGATTACCAATGTAATCAAATCATTCCTTTCTCTCACTGTGGTTTGTTAGTTCAAAAACCAAAAGAGGGTATTAACATTTAGATGAAACCTGAATGTAACAATACTATGATTTTTATTTCTGTTTGAAGTTTAAGTAGCAAATGAAGGGCGAAGGGTTAAAAGTTGTTGATTTCCCTGTGCTAATGTAGCTGGTTATTGGTGTGAATAGAAAATAGGAGATGTTATCTCAAGACCATAAGTAAATACATATTATGCACCCAAGGATTACCTGTTGTGATATCTGCTGTCAAGAAGCACAGATCTATTAAAGATTTTTGGGTCCTGATTCTTTTTTATCTTAGGACTACTTGAATTTCATCATGGGAAATTCAAGTGTCCAGCATAAGGTCCCAGTCATGAGACTCGTTCACCCTGTTATTTCTTAAGGGAGAAATTGTACAGACTCTTCACATGGACTATGTTGGTGTTTATTTCTTTAGACTGGATTTCTAGCAAAGACTGATTACTTCCATGCGCTTTGTGTAATTTCAGAGACTTTTAGCAACTTAGCAGTTTATTTCCAGTGCTACAAAGATCCTGACAAAACTTGAAATTTAGTTTAACATCGCTACTTTAAAAACTGATTTATGAACTTTTATTTTTTCCTGTGTATATGATTTTTTCACTAATACTCTTTCTTTTCTAATAAATATTTGTTTAGTTAATAAGCATTGGCTTTAAGTGTATATTTGAGTAAGATCTGAACTATTCATTGACTTGTTTTGTAGTGTGCCCAGTCCTTTGGGATTGCTAGAACTTTTTTTTACATACGAGGGATAAATATTTTCAATAATCTTTCTTTATATTTGACTTTGGAGGGTAGAGGCCAGAGGGCTGGATGGCTTTAAGGAAACCACATTTTTGTCTTCTGATAACCAGTGAGGTGGTCAGAAGCTGTTTGTTGCTGGTTTGGTATATTTTATGGAATAAAAATCACCTGTACTGGATGTCTGCCTGCCTCTTTATTTAGTTTTGCCCTGTTTAATCTATCTCAGCATGGTTCGCCTAGAGGCCAACATCACAGAAGAATTGATCCATTTGTTTTTAAACAGCAAAATAAATAACATCAGTCAATTTACACTTGTATGTACAACCAGATTTTCGAGGCACCTAACCTAATTCCCTTTGAAATCAATGGGAGTTATGCATCTAACTTGCTTTTGCACTTTGAAAATCCAGCTAGGCACCTCTTTCCATTTTTAGCAGCTAAATATCTTTGAAAATCTGACTGTTAGTATTCCTAGATTTCCATGACAGCTATAGTTTATTTCTAAATAAGTGTATATAGTAGATGTTTTTGCATAACCACTAATATCAAACTCATTACCTCTCCTCTGATGGGATCTGGGCTGCTGACAACAGCTGCTTCTACTACTGCTGGGTGCTCCAGCAAGGCATTTTCTACTTCAAATGGTCCAATACGATACCTAGGAGAAGGAATAAGAGTTTGGTAGTTACAAATTGTATCAACTGGCAGCTTAATATGGAAACTTCATAAAAACAAAATTACCCAGAAGATAAAATGACATCATCAACTCTTCCAATAAACCAGAAATATCCTTCTTCATCCACAATGCCCCTGTCTCCAGTGAGATAAAAATCCCCACGTTCTGATGCAGCTGTTTTCTGTGGATCATCCTGACAACAACAAAGCAACATCTCACAAAAGGTACTAAAACTGTAGGATCTAATTCAACTCCCACTGAAGTCAATGGAAGAAATCCCAGTAGACTCCAAAAGGTGATAGTTCAAGACTTCAGTGTTGCTTTAACACTACATTGTTAATAGAAGAAGGCCATAGTTCCTCTATGTCAGGAAAGGTTTCATGAGAACTTACTCATCTTTATACAAACTTTTAAAACTTTTCATAATTGTGCTTATTTGAACTTTTTCAGCCTTGCTGTAGCCCATACAAGTCTAACATAATCAGATCTACTATGAATACAATATATATTTCCAAGATCAAGTGACTCTGCATTAGAGTTGTTTGAATGATTACACTTGAGCTTCAGGAGTACTTGCACTCAGCTCTAACGTGTATAAACTGGTAGTGACCCAGCAGGGATTTGTCTTTGCCATTTGCCAGTAGAAGTATTTTGCAAATTTATTTTTGCACCCAGGTTCCCGTTCATAGTCTGTTTCCATTTCAAGCCTGATTCATTGGGACAGGTTACCAAAGTCAGAAGGTGGAAGTCACATGTCCAAGAAAGTCCATTAAACACTTCTGGCGTGTATCTTTCCACGTTATCTACTCTTTAAGCCTGCTTTTGCAAAAGAGCCATGTACATTTTTGACCATCTGCTGTTTTGAAAAGTTAGCCCTTAAATCCACGTTCTTTAATAGCCTGATTAGGATATCAAGTTGGAAGACTGAGGTAGAGAAGGAGACAAAGAAAGAGAGAAGTGTGTTCTTCATGAAATCTACTTCCTTGCAATGGACAATTACAAATATTGAACTCTGGATCACACTCACTCTTGCTGACACTTTCTAGGGTCAGCCTGGCCCTCTCTACCCTTCAAGGATATGCTCCAGAGGAAGGGCAGGTGGCAGTCCTGCTGTATGACCTCCCCTAGGATATCTCAAGGGGGGGATGAAGCATTACAAATCTGCCAGGTGTTCTGCAAGAACCCTGTCAGCTGAGACTGAGTTGGATCAATGTATCCTAGCCATAGTCACCTGCTTCTTGGAGTATGGCTAGAATGCTGCACTGTGTGTGATTGCAGCTCCAGCCAACATACCGAAGTTAGCGTTAATCTAATTAGCTCAGGTCCAGGAACTGTGAAACTGTGGCAGCACTGGCTTCAGCATGCGAAAGACCCACAAATAATTACCTACGGTGTCAGGCAGGTTTGTACAACTGGTGCTACAGCTCATGCTGCCATGGCTTCACTGCTATGGGACCCAAACTTGCTAAATTAAAGCTAGCTCAGGTACATCTCCTTGGGCTACAATCACGCCATGTGATTGCTGTAGAGAAATACCCCTACTCCCCCAGTGGAGGGAATATTGTAGATGCTTTTTGTCTCAACCTCCCCCACCAGTCCACTTTCTGCCACTGGTTACACCAGTGGAAGAGTTAATCTAGTCCTGTTTATGAGACCCCTGAGTTATTGTCTTTGGAAGGATATAGATACCCACACAAGATACTTTAAAAAGTTACCAGTATAGTTAAGATGTTGCCTCAAAATCTGGTTAATTTCATAACAAGGTTCCTTACCACATAGTGAGAGAAAAGAGAAAATGGCCTTGTTGGTTTGATTCTGATGGCAATATCTCCTTCTTTCCCGGGAGGCAAAACATTAGCATTTTCATCTATTACCTAGAATTAGAGAATGATAATTCATTGTCTTTCTGTTAAACAGAAAGCTGTACTGAATTAAAGGCTGATGGAGAATCTGGTGTTGCATGGGAACTTTATTTTACTTCAAATTGAAAGTGACCAGGAATATTAATATACCTGAACATCATAAGGTGGCGTTGCCTTTCCCATAGAACCAGGTTTAATTTTCACTCCTTTGTAAACTGAACAGACCATAACCTGTAAAATAAAATTGTATTTGTGCAATAAAATACAGTGCATGATGTTTTATTTAGATGTCAACATTTGTAACGGAAAACTTTTTGTATGATCTGTTTTACTAGTAAAATTTTTATAGAAATGTTCATTTGAAAAGTGACTCTGTTATGATTTTAAACAAAATAGGCCTGATCTTCAGCTGGTATAAATCAACATCACTTCAAAGAAGTCAGTGGAGTTACCCTGACCTACACTAACTGAAGGTCTGGCTCAGTGGGTTAGAGTCTGCTCTTAACTATACCAGTGTAAATCTAGATTAAATCCCTTGCGTCTCAATCTCCTTTCACTCGCATTTGTTTTACACTACTTTAACTTCATTAATTACAAAGAAATATCTCTGTGTGAAAGAAGTATCCAATAACTTCAAAGAAATATCAGGGCTGAGAGAAGAATTTGGCCCAGCAGGTGATATTTACCATTGGATACATTATAATGATTGTGAGCATGGCAAATTAGACACTTTATTCCCTTGTGTTCAAATGTTCAGAATTAGGCCCATGGAATTTCCTCCTGGTTGTTCAATTAGGGAGGTAGGATTATCTACCACAGAGACCTGATTGGGGCTCCGTCCTGGAAACTCATGGATCTCTGGATATATACGAGAAGCATAGTGTTGGAGGCAAGAGGGAATGTTGCTGTGTAGCTAATTTATTGTTACTGCCCCTTCCCTTCAGCCAGGATATGCAGACTTTGGGTCCCCTGCACTCCTAGTAATTTGTTGGTGAGATGCACCTTCGTTGTATTTGTGAACATATTTAATTAATTAAATGCATAGCTAATGACTCCTTTACAATCTGCTGCTGCGATGCTTGGCTGAATGAACTCATGCTGCCTAATTAAATTTCTTGGACAAACTATTCAAACTTAGACATCTAAATCTGTGTTGAGGCTCCTGAATAAACAAAGCCTGATTTTCAGAGATGCTGAGAACTCACAACTCAAAATACAGTCACTGGGCTGCAGATGCTCTGTTCCTTTGAAAATCAGATTACTTTTATTCAGGGCCTGTATATGGATTTAGTAGCCTGCTGTTAGTTGCCTGTATTTGAAAATTTGAGGTCTGTTTTCCTGGGTAAACCTATCATATGGATTTGATAGCTTGCCTCATTAGTTTGAATTAGAATTAGGTTGATTAGGTGTGTGTGATTGAATGTAAACGTACTGTTTCGGTCTGGCCGTATCCTTCATAGATATCCAGCCCGGTTTTGCTTTTCCATTTCTCCATCACTTCAGGATTTAGTGGCTCACCTCCACTTAGGCAGTGCTTCAGGCTCTTGAATTTGTAGCTTAATAAATGTTTAAAAGAATTCTTAGAATTATTATTAGAATTACTAAAGTTCATTAGTGGAGAGACTTTGGATTGGTTCACGGTTTCACTCATTGCAGCTGTAACTGGTAAAGGACTTACAGAATGAGTTCAACTAGAATTTCAACCTCTATAATTATTATATTGTTAGAATACAACTTGGCAAAGTCAAAATCTAGATCTGTGATTCTAGAACATGGTTCAGTTAGGATGGTTAATAAGCACTCTAGATTTACCTGGTAAGATCATGCTGCACCAGCATGCGATAAATAGTTGGTGTACCACAGAGAGATGTTACAGGAAATTTGGACAAACACTATGAATGAAAGAAAAAAAAAGTTATTCACATTGGCTACGTCTACACTAGAAAAGTTAAGTCAACTTAATAAGGTCAACTTTAAGTCGACTTAAAGTCGACCTTATTAAGTCAACTTAACAAAAATCAACTTAACTTTTCTAGTGTAGACATAGCCCCTTGTCGACCTTATTAAGTCGCCTTAACAAGGTTGATTTAGGTGCCAATCCCCATCCACACTGGCTTAAGTAGACCTAAATATGCATAACCAGGAATAATGACACTTACTACTAGACAATGCTGCCTCGTCTCATATTCTCATGATTTTTATGATATTTTAAAGTTGCTACTGATACTATCCTTTTTTAACCACCTGTTCTGCGTGCATCAGTTATGACTAAAACCGCATCATGATGTTTTTATTCTTACATTCAGGACGGTTGTTGATGCAAACTGCAGCATGCTGTATGTAAAGATACACGCTCCCTGAATCCATGGAGAAAATAAACCACCATAAGCAAATTTTACCCAGCCTGGGTCAGACAGACTCCACAATATGTCAGAGGGATTCAAATCCATCCAAAGCCTGGAGAAAAACAAGAAAAAATATAATGAAAAACATTAAATAGAAAAACAAAGTGAATGTACATTTGGGAAGCTGATGGAATTATTTGTTGTGAATGAACATAGCTCTTTTTCCTGTTCATAAACTAATCCTGATTCCTATATATGGATTCATTAGATATAGTTATCCTGTGAGTAGTTTATGCTAACATATTTGTGGTATGTTTGCCACTGTTCATATAATCTATTAATTAGTCTTTATACTTGTGTGATTGCTCACCTAAGTCACATTGTTTTTGTTTAGCAGCTTCGTGGGAGAACAGATATTTCATATTCTCCTGTTTAAAAAGCAACTAGATATATTAAATAGTGAATAATGAGGGCAGGTCAAAAATTTTTCAATGCAACATTTCCCCTGAGAAAAAGGAGCTTCACTGAAATAAAATTTTTTTGTAGGGATTGATTTTGGCAGAACATTCTATCAGGAAAACAAAATTAAATATTTTTATTTGGGAGTCTCATGATATGCTGCAGCACCTGAGTCACAGGAAATGGCTGTGGTGCATCATAGGAGATGTAGTCTGTCCAGAGAAGAATTGGAGGCCTGAAACTACAATTTCCATATGGCACCTTGGTGGCTAAGGCAGATGGAGAGATTACGTTAATCCAAACTGAAATATTGAATTGGAGAATGTTGAAACACCCTTTTTCAATCAAAAATGTGAAAAATTAAACATTGAGAAATTGCCAAATCAAATTATTTAGGAATTTTGTCCCACATAAAATTTTGATATTTTTGACTTTTCATTGAATTCAAGATGAAGACAAATGTTAACATATCAGAATTTCCCACAGGACAGAAATTCTGTGATTTGAGCATCTCTAGAGATAATCCATTCCTGGGATGAATTTTCAGATAAATAATCATGTATTCAGTACTTTTTATATATTCATGTTGTGACCAGGGGTTATCAGAGTAACAAAGTATTTTCAGTAGATACCTTGCAGTTGAGGTCATTCCAATACCGAAGCTACTGTGAGACTGTTCCACCATTTTGGGATAACCTGTGGTTCCACTGGTAAAGAAGATAGTCATTGGTTCTTGACTCTTTGTCTTAACAGTGTTATGATCTCCACTTGCAGCTCTTTAAATATAGAAGAGAGTATGTCAGAGTGGCTAAAGCTATTCAACAAAGGAAATTTCAATCCCTGATCCAGTTTACACTCTAGTGCAGGCATTTCTTCTCTTCCCAAATTAAACCGCCTATGGTCTCATTCTCATTGGCCAATGGCAGTAATATTTATTAGGGCAAATTCTGGCATCAGAATCACACAAAAGTCCCTTTGCATTCAATGCAAGTTAAATGCCTGGTCCAATGCTTATTGAAATAAACGGAAAGACTTCCTTGACTTCAGTGGCTCTGCATGTATATATGATGCCAGAGTTCAGCACACTTTCGGTAGAATGACCCTGTTCTGTTGTCATTAATCCTTCTCCTTCACCTCCTGTACATTTAAAGCTACATATATTTGCAGATTTTCTTTCCTATCTTTGTTAACTTTTTATACTTATATTTAATGTGTTGGAATGAAGACTTGTCAGGTACATGGGAGAGGAGCTGGCACCCTAAAAAATCTGCAAACTATGAAGTACCAGAGTTCTGAAATGACTTTTCAAACTAGGAAGGGTACACACAGACAATACAAAGGTGGAAATACCTGAATTTTGATTTGGGTGATTAGCTCACTGAGGCAAGACATACTCACTTGATTAGTTCTTTGAAATTCAGCCACCCATTCCTGCTGCCTTCAGATACTATTATCTTGGTTTTCAGAAACTGACATTTGGGCACAATTGAGTCTACTGCAGGTGCCAGTGTGTCATTGGTAATGATGCCTTTGGCCTTAGAAGCCTGGAGTCTATAGAAAATGTCATTAGCCGTCAGCTGGATTGTTGCTGGAATATACGTAATTCCTGGAGGTGTGACAAATGGAATTTAAAATTAGCTGGACATTTTAAAATACTTGGGCCAGATTCTAACCAGTGTAAGTCCAAAGAGCTGTGCCAATTTACATTAGCTGGCCACCTGGCCCCTTGTACTTCTTGTGTGTCATGCCTGCCATGTTGTTGCCTACCATAGCTTTTGGGAACCAATTCCCATGCTAATGCCTCTTCAGACTTATTCCTACTGGTAATTTATGACCAGGAGAAGAGTTTCACTACATCAGACTGAAGTTAGGGCATCATTACGACTCAGAAATCCCAACCCATCACTCTATGTTCTTCCTTTTTTACACTGGCAGAAAAATCTCCTGGAAGATAACATATTATTTTTCTATTAATACGAAGGCCACACTGTCTGGGTGACACCCTTTCCTATGGCCCCCCCAAAGGATTCACAAGTCATTTAAACTGCCGGTGTCTCAGATTCCTCTCTTTAAATGGGCTTTTATATTAATATTTTGTCATGAATTTCTTTAAAATGAATACAATCAATATTATTACATTTCAAAATGTAATTTTATGTAAAATGGCTAAGGATATTAACTCTCTGAACTATTATCCTCTCATAAAAATACTGAGTTTGGAAATTGTTTGAATGCTTTAACTGATGTCATTTATTGATCCTGATCCTGGAAGCACTTAAGCTTGTGCTTAATTTTAAGCAGATGAATAGTCACATTGATTTCATTGTGACTGATTCAGAATGTATGTAAATGTTTGCAGGATTGGGGCTAAGGTGTGGATTTAGAAAAACTCTTCAGTAGGGCTGTGTGAGTATTGGATTTTACAGTTTGCTAGGAATCCGTAAAACTGAAAAAAAACTGTTTAGGATCCAACTGAAACAAAAAATTTTCAAGTTTCAGTAAATCATGGCACAAATCACCCCATCTCTTCTCATCGCAGCGACAATGCTCGAAAGAAAACCCCATCATTGAACTGGGTGAATGGAGGTCTTGTGTGGGAGGCTTTTCAGCCAATACAACCAAATGAACATATGGTGAGGCCAAATTTCCTCTTTTATTTCTTTCGTAACCAAGCCTGACTTTTATGCATCATTACTTGTAATCACTTAAAATCTATCTTTCTGTAGTTAATAAACTTGCCTTATTGTTTTATCTTAATCAGTTTGTTTGGATGAAAGTATGTGGGAAACACCATTTGGGATAGCAACGCTGAGGCATATAATTTTCTCTTGATGAAATGGTGGACTTTATAAGAGCTTGCTTTGTTCAGCAGGGTACAGAGCAGTACAAGAGGCACATGGCTGGGACTGGGAATTTGCAGGTATTGCCTGTATGTAATTCATGAGTGGCTGGCTACAGCATTCATATAACAGAGCTGGGAAGATTGCATGCTTTGAACAAGCCAGGAATAGATGTTCTCACAGAAAAGAAGTGTAAAAGGACACCCAGATTAGAGAATTAAGGGGACACAGCCTAGGCTGTGCTCTGGGGAATGCCACACTCACTCACCTTCTCTCTGTAATATACTGGGATCAACATGGCTACAATATTGCAGTATCACCTTTGTCAGTCTTTTCTACTCAGACCCAGATCCAGCAAATACTTACACACATTCTCAGCTTTACACACTCTAAGCATTCCTTTTGGATTCAATGGGACAACTCTCAATGTGTAAAGTTAAGCACATAAATGTTTGATGTGTTGGGGATTTAGATTGTAATCTCTTCAGGGCCTGCCTGTTTCTTGCTGTGTTGGTACAGTGCCTAGGTTAATGGGGATTAGAGTAGATGACCTTTGTGATCCCTTTTAACCCTGTGATTCTACAGGGCCTGGACTTAAACTGAAATATAGATAAATTCAGTCATTTATTATTTTTTGTACTGACCTGTTCTCATACAGCCCACTGTTATCAACCACAATTCTGGTATCCGGGGTAGTATCACTATGACTCTGTCTCCCTTTTTCAGACCACATGCATCAGAAAGTACATTGGCCACTTTCCTGGATAGAAATCCCAGCTCCTCAAAACCCCACCTCACTTCATTGCCTTTATCACCTACCCACCAGAGGGCTGGGATGGAAGAAGCTCTCTTTCCATTCTGGTAAAGACACAAAATTAGCAAAATGTGTAAATAATGCAACAATCAGAGGCCCCAATGCTTCAAACACACAATTGCTTAACTTCAAGTAGAGGGGCAATCTCCTTGACTCCAGTAGGGCTAACCCTGTGCTTAAAGGTAAGCATGTATTTACGTGTTTGTAGGCTTGAGGGTTTATATTCCAAATCTAATAGGTGCTTTTTAATCAAATACATTAGGGAATTTGCTTCACATCTTCTGAGCTGCCCAAGTCATCCATAATGAATTGTTGCCATATGAACTGTGCAGTTTTATGCCCACCTGTGGGAAGGTTTATCTCTGGATGTATTTTACCATAGATCACAATCATGGTTATGGGGAAAAAGCTGTCAAATTATGTATTAGTATAATTCCAAGGGTACAAAGTCTTTCTTCTTCCTTTAAACATGGCCTATACCAGCGTGTCTCAGAACACTGGTGCTCTGCAGACATAGAACAGGTGTCCCGTGATGTACCCTGACCCTTCCCTGTTGAGGGGAAGGGAGAAGGGAAAAAGGATCAATTTAAAAAGCCCCAGTTGCAAAAAAGCTTCCAGGCACGCAGCAGTGGATGTTGACGCACACCTGGAAGCTTGGCTCTTGCATTTTAGATCGCCCATCACTGTTACTGGCTTTTGTTTAGAACATTTTCATCAGGTGTACCGTGTAAAGTAATTAATATCTTTAGGTGTCCCCTGGTGCACTAAAGGTTGAGAAACGTTGGTCTCGATCACATAATGGAGATGTTTTTTATTTCTGTTCTAGTACTGCTTAGATCTACTGTAGACAGCACAGCTGTAAAATGAGTTCTTTTATAGGTAAAAAGAATTGATCATCATATAAAATTGCATATCAGCTACTGAGAAATTAATGAGAAATATAACACTCTTTAAATAACAGTTCATAACAAGTAACCTGTGTATGTGACAATGCACAGCAGGCCCAGTCATGAACTCCCTATGAAAATAAGACTGTCAATGATTCTGGAGGATTAGGCTGAGTGAGAGCACAAAAAAGATCCCTAATATCAATTCTGATGGTCTTAGCCTCTCTTATGTAAAACATACCATTCATTCTTTTGACATTTTAAAGCCTAAGTTCCCCATGTATCTATTTCTTATGCAAACTAGCTAATATGTTACTTCTCTTAAATATTGTCCCCTGATAAAAATATTCCATTTAGAAATTTACTGAATGCTTTAATTTATTCCAGTTATTGACTGTTATCCTAAAAAACACGTATGCATGTGCATAACTTTAAGAACATGATAGTCCCGCTGATTTTACTACTTATCCTGTGTAGTGAAGCCTGCGTGTTAATGTTTGCAGATTCAGAAAGTAAGGCACACATTCAGGAAAGCTTTAAATATATGCTTAATTTTCAGCCATTTGATTTCAATAGGTTGTAAGTGCTTTCCTGAATAAAGATGCTTTCCTGAAGCAGGGCTCAGGAGCAGTTTGCTATTCTTGTGCTTAAATCACAAGACTGGGATGAAGGAGATAACATAGATTTATTTGCCAGCTCTGCCACAAACTTCTGTTGTGATGTTAAGAAGTCATTTAATCTCTCTGTGCCTTCATCATAAAATGGGACTAATAATATTTCCCCTCTCAGTCTTTTCTGCATATGCCCTTAACCTGGAAAGACTTGTGATCATATTTATATATTTGTGTGTACGTGTTGGCATGTGAGCAGCAAATACTCTTAATGCCATTTTGACTATTCACTAGGGCTATGTCTACACTAGAAAAGTTGTCGACTTTGTTAAGTCGACTTTAATGAGGTTGACTTTAAGTCAACTTAAAGTCGACTTAACAAAGTGGACTAAGTTGACTTAGCTTTAAGTCGACTTAGTCCACTTTGTTAAGTCAACTTAATCACCCTTAAGTTGACTTAATAAAGTCGACTTAAGGGTTACTCCATGTCCGCACTGTCCTTAAGTCGATTTAAGGAGTCGACTTAAGGATTAAGTCGACTTAATGAGTGGTAGTAGCAAACTCGACTTAAGCTTTCATTAAATCGACTTAAGGAATTTCTTAAGGCAACTTAACGAAAGCCTAGTGTAGAGACATGGGTTAACTTAAGCCTCCTTAAGTCGACTTAAATTGCTAGTGTAGACATAGCCTAGGGTTGGTTGAAATTCATAATTTCTAATTCATTACATTTGTCATTTATTTTCATTCTGAATGACATGTGTGCAGTTATAGTGCACAATATGTGATGCTGTGAAATACTGTAAAATAAATAAATGTCATAAAACAACAATATCAAAAGAGAGAGACAAGGTAGATGAGTTAATATCTTTTACGTAACCAACCTCTGTGAGAGAGACAAGTTTTCTCTCTGACAAACAGAAGCTGGTCCAATAAAAGATATTATCTCACCAATCTTTTCTCTATAATGTCTTGGGACTAACGCAGCTACAACTGCACTGCATAAAATCAAAATAATATTTTTCAAAGTGGAATTTTGTTTTTTCAATTTTTAATGGGAATTTCATTGAAATTGATATGATTTCGTGAAAAATTTTGGTTTAATCAAAACAACAAAGTTTGAAACAAAACAACAAAGCTTGAAACAAATTTAAGACAGCTGTGTTATCATAGAGAAGGAAAGTAGTTGTCATCTGCTAAGAAAGGCCCCTCTCTTCTTATATACTGGGATCATATGTTTTGGAACCCGATGATATAAAACCAGACAGAAATGACAGACAATATAGGAAATAAGGAAACAAAATATCTTACCTTTTCCATTTGAGTCCATTTGTCCAGAACATCACTTGCAAAATTGAAGTGCACTGGCAACTCTTTGTAGATGCTCAGGACTTCAGAGACAGAGACATTTTGAGGGGCAAATCCTGGGCAATGTTTGCTGAAGAATCTACATGGTGACTTGGGGGTCCAAATAGCATGAAAAATCTGGCGTTTAAGTGAAAGCTTCATGGCACAGAAGTCTTGTCAGAGTTCTTTGTTTAGATTATAAGAAGGACTTTTGACCTGCAATGTAATTAGTTACACAAACTCTACATTGAGAGCTGCCTGAAAACCAAATATTTGTAGGCTACTACAAATCAGTTACAATATTCTAGGCCAAGACTGATCCTTGGCTCACTGGAGTACATAGCAAAATTAGGAGAAGGGAACTGTGCTTAATACCATAATGTTTCCAATAGACCCAAATCTTGGACCCAGAGGAAAGCTGGGACAATCCAGGCTGGGTCTGGGGGAGCTTCCTTTAAGTGCTGGAAGAAGTTATTCACCCCCAGATGATGAAGAGGTAGGAAAACCATTTATCACTGTCTAGACTCAGAGGGTGTGTCTACACTTACAAGTTAGGTGGACTTAAGAAGACTTAAGTTCATCTAAACAACTTCGTGTCCACACTGGGCTTTCCTTAAGTCGACTTAAGGAAAAGCTAAGTTGACTTAAAAACACCTCGTTTTAGACTGACTTAATGCTTAAATCGACCTTATTAGGTTGACTTAAGCCAGTGTGGACTAGGTTGACTTAACTCTTAAGTTGAATGGTTAAGTTGACCTAAAGACGGTGTGGTCGACCTAGGGCATGGTCCCTGGGAGAAGGAAATCAGGCTTCTTTCTCCCTGGGACTCCACGGGTCCCGGCAAAAAGGGAGCCCTGCAGTTTCCCTCTGCCTGGGGTCCCAGCGAGAAGGGAGCCGTAGCTTCCAGCGAGAAGGGAGCCGCGACTTCCCTCAGGGGTCCCGGGCAGAGGGAAGCCATGGCTTCCTTTTTGCCGGGACCCACAGGGGTCTGGGCAGAGGGAAGCCACGGCTCCCTTCTTGCTGGGACCTGCAGGGGTTCTGGGCAGAAAGTTGCCATGGTTCCCTTTTTTGCTGGGACCCGCGGGTATCCTGGGCAGAAAGGAGCCGTGGGGCTCCCTTATCCCTGGGACCGCTCAGGTCCTGGGCAGAAAGGAGCCGCGGGGTTCCTTTCTCCCTGGGACCCGAGTGGTTCCGGCCAGAAGGGAGCCCAGCTCTCTTCTCCCTGCTCTCATGGGGGCCAGGCAAGAAGGGAGCAGTGCTCCCTGAACAGGGTATCCCGAGAGGTTCCCCTGTCAGCTGGAGCACCTGCAGCTGCTGGCCCGGCGCTCCAGCTGACAGGGGAACCTCCGGAGATCCCATGTCAGCTGGAGTGCCAGCAGCTTCTTTCTTGCCCGGACCTACGGGGGTCCGGGGAAAAGGGAGCCTATGCTCCTTTCTCCGTAGGACCCACGTGGGGGTCCTGGCAAGAAGGGAGCCCTGGTTCCCACCTGCAGCTCCCTTCTGCCAGCAGGGCCATCCCTGGGGGGGTGGGGGCGAATGGGGCGATCACCCCGGGCCCCGCAGTTACATGGGCCCCACACTGTCCTGCTCACAGTGGGGCAGTGCAGGGCCCGCACGCTCCGCAGCCCCTCCTCCCACGGCTACCCTGCTGCTTTTGGCAGCGAGCTGGGCCGGGCCAGGCCAGGCTGGCTATGCCCCACCCCTGGGGTCCGGCCTCTGGGCCCGGCTGCCCCACACGGCTGGCTCCCCCGGCCTCCTGGCTTGGGGCCAGGGCTGGGGCTGCCGGCTCCCTCCCACAGGCTCCCTCCCTCCCACAGGCGGCCTCGGCTTCCCGGCTCCCTCCCCCCCACATAGCAGGCGGCCTCAGCATACTGTCCCAGGGCCGGTGCCGGAGCCAGAGCCGGCTGCCCTCCACAGGTGGCCTCCCGGCCCAAGGCTGGCTCCCTGGGGGGCGAGGCCCTGCTTTGGCCAATTGGTCCTGGGCCCCGCTCCCCCCATGGGACGGCCCTGTCTGCCAGGAAGCCGCTGGTCCTGGCGAGAAAGGAGCCATGGCTCCCTCTTTGCTGGGACTCCGGCTTCCTGGGGAAGTGACCTGTGGGTCCCTTCCCAGTGGAGAGCCACAAAGCTGCATCTAGACTTGAAAAGTTAAGTCGACTTAACAGAGTCAACTTAACTTTTCAAGTGTAGCCATAGCCAAGATGTCTGTGATATATAATCAGCTACTCTTCTTTGAAGGTTATTCTCTCTCTGCGTCTAGGACTATAGTGGAATCAAATAGGCTATGTCTACACTTGAAAAGTTAGGTCAACTTTATGAGGTCGACTTTTAGTCGCCTTAAAGTGGACCTTATTAAGTCAACTTAACAAAAGTCGACTTAACTTTTCAAGTGTAGACGTGGCCCATTTTTGGCCTTATTAAGTTGACTTAATGTTTTAAGTCGACTTTAAAAGGTCCATCTAGGCACTACTCCGCGTCTCCACTGGCTTAAGTCGATTTAATAAAGTTGATTTAAGCGCTAGTTCGAATTAAAGTGAGGTGTTATTAATTCAAACTAACTTTTCCTTAATTCGACTTAAGGAGCAGCTTAAGTTGAATTAAGGAAAGCCCAGTGTAGACGCAGAGTAAATTTAGTTGACTTAAGGCTCCTTAAATTGAATTAATTTCTAACTGTAGATGCACAATAGAAAATATTCAGCAGCCTGGAATTTTTTCTGCTGGCAAATAGAAAATATTCAGCAGCCTGGAATTTCTTCTGCTGGCAGCAAAAGAAACTCAGATGCCAGACTTTCAACTTTTTTTCTAACTCTAGAACCCACAAAAATTACATGCGAAGTCTAAATTTGGCAAATCAAGTTCTCCCATCTCCAACTGTGTCTTCTCCAAATCATCATCTCAATAAGAAAATTTTTCCAACGTGGTTTTCTTATAGTTTTCCCATTTTGTAAGATTTATTTGGCTTTTTCTAAAGTTATTTTAGGTTCATATTAAAGATTAGCTTAACAGTCTGTCTATTTTACATGTCCCATGATTAGGTTCAATGATTTAAAATATTTTATAAACAAATAAAAAAATCCAGGCAAGCAACCCAATGGCTACTCTAATTTTATAATATCTTTTTTCCCCCTAGTTTTCTAGAGTGTAGGTAAAACGTTGAATTTGCAGGTCACTTACCAACTACGTACATTTCACAGACTGAACAGTAACACACTGGAGAGAACAGAAAGTCACGGAGAGCCCTCTTGCAGAGCAAGACAAAGTGCCTATTTTACCTGTGGACCTATTTAAGGATTTCAGAAAATAGAAGTAATTATTAACTTTCACTGTGAAACACATAGACATTATTTACCAAAATAAAGTGGGTTCTCAATGCTTCTTTTAAATAGTTTCTCAATGTTCTAAAGCAGATTAAAAGTTTCTTCTTATATTTTTTCTCGCTTATGTGTGTAGCAGACAGACGAAATATTACTGATAATACAGTTTAGGATCTTGAGCATCATTTTGTGTTTAGATCTCATGGTGGAGATTTTGTGAACCAAATTCACTGCTGCCCTCACTCGATTAATTTTAACATGATTGCACCAAGAGAGAATCTGATCACATGGATTTATTTATATTGCTGGATAATGTTTAATGAATATATATGTTATAAGTTTGACTTAATCATCTGGATATCATCTGACAAATACCCCAGTAAGTAACTATTTTGCTTGTGTACTTTACTATTCTTCTTTAAGGTATAAAACCTGTCTCAGAATTTTTTTTTTAAAAAAGTAATTTTTCTTCTTGACTTTGTTTTAGGAATATCTCTCTTTGGCTATGTCTACACTAGAAAAATTACATTGACTTTGTTAAGTCGACTTAATAAGGTCGACTTTCAACTTAACAAAGTGGACTGAGTTGACCTAGCTTTAAGTCAACTTAGTCCACTTTGTTAAGTCGACTTAACCACCCTTAAGTTGTCTTAATAAAGTCGACTTAAGAGTTACTCCACGTCCACACACTATTTAAGTCGACTTAAGGGTTAAGTTGATTTAATGAGTGGTAGTAACAAAGTCACCTTAAGCTTTCATTAAGTCAATTTAAGGAATTTCTTAAGTTGACTTAATGAAAGCCTAGTGTGGACATGGCTTAATTTAAGTCGACTTAAGCCTCCTTATGTCAACCTAAATTGCCAGTGTAGACACACCCTATGTGATTACCTGGATGATCCCTGTAGTTGTGACAGTACAGCTGTAATGGCATAGTTGGAAGCATTTGCCTCAATAACAAAGGACTGGGATAGATCTGGGTGCCTCAGTATAGGTGCAGAGGTAGAGTCCTTCTCTTGCTCAAAAACCCATTGGGTTTCTAGTGTTGTGATGAAGGTGGAGTTCTTGTGGAGAAGTTGAGTAAATGGGGCGACTACTCAGGAGAATTCCTCAATAACTCTCCAATAGAAGTTTGCAAATCCTGGGAAGCACTGGATGTCACGAATGGTTCTTGATGGGGTTCAGTCCATAATGGCAGCAACTTTTCACAGATCCATGCTGATTCTCTCTTGTGAGTTGATAGCCCAGGAAATCAGAAGTCATACAGCCAAATTCATATATTTCTGACTTGGCATGTGAGCTATTTTCCCTGAAGCATCACAGCACTTACAGGACGTGCTGGTCATGCAGAGTCTGATTCTCTGAGAAGACGAGGGTTTCATCTAAGTAATCACAATGAACTGGTCCAGGATATCACTGAAGATATCCTTCTCAAAACACAGGAACGTGGCTGGGACATTCAATTGGCTGAAAGGCATAACCAGGTATTCATAGTGTCTGTAATAGGTTCAGAAGGCTGTCTTCTACTTGTTGCCCTCCTATATGTAGAGCAGATTGTATGGATTTTGCAAGTTGAGCCTACTGAAGATCTTTGCAGCACCAACCAGTTCTAGGAGCTTGTTCAATGGAAGAGGGTATTTATTCTTGATGGTAATACCATTCAGGGGACAACAATCAACACAGAGGAGAAATGTCCCACCCTTTTTCAAAAAACAAAACAAACAAACAAAAAACTCAAACAGAATGGGTGCTCTACGAGAGAATTTGGAGTACCAAATGAAGTTCTTAGTTAGATTTTTATCCAGGCAATCACGTAGGGCTTTGATCTTCGGTTCTGATAATGGATAAATGCATACAAACGGCTCCAGTAGGCCAGATGTGACTTTCAAGGGCCTCTTGCTGACTTGGGGCCTCTAGTGATTGAATGGGTTGCAGGTGCCTATTGTCACTGTGGGTGGCTAGGGAGTGTAGTGTCATCAAAAGCTTTGGTGGCACAGTAAGATCACCGTTAATGGATGCAGAGTGAACAGCCAGCCAAAATATCTTAAGGAACTAGCTAGAGCTCAATCTGGGTGGTGCTCTTCACAACGATTACATCCTTTTGGGACTGACCTTGATGGTGGTGGTGGATGATGGTAAGGATTTGAAACAGGAAGAAACTTGAGTTGTAGGGTTCTCAGTCCACCTACAAAGAAGGAAAGTTTGAATCTTACCCATAAACTGAAAATATTTTATTCCCTCGTTTGCTAAGATTGAAGCAATGCGTATTTCAGCCAGCTGTGATGACATTGTTCCAATCAATCCTCCTAAGGTTGATACAGTTCTCCAGGAGACAGAAGGAATGCAGAGAAGATCCTGTATTTCCAGTGTAAAATTCCAACTGAAATATTAGCTAATCTAATCTTATCTTTACTTCCAGAGATCATCTTCACACATGAGAAAAAAAAAAAGCTAAAGAAAACAGCAATTGTAAGCTGCAAGTTAAGTTAAAATATAAGCATTCGTTTGTTCCTTTTCTTTTTCTTCTCAATCTGTAATGCTGCAGTATGTGGTGAAATGGTCCTGCTACTATAGGGAATTTTCCTGGCTTCTGTAGTGCCCTGGTGGAATTGGATGGTGAAAGGACACGAGTACCTGCCCCAGCTCCTTTACCCAGATGACTGCCTGACCTTTAGAAGCCCTGGACCCTTCACCTACCCTGAATGGTGCACCTTGGGGCTTGGGAGCACAGGCTGGTGGATTTTCTCAGGGCCCCCAGCCCACTGCCCAGGGCAGGTGGAGGGTCTTGGGTTCTTGATGGTGGTCTGAGTGGTTCTTACCATGGCCTCACTTTGGTTTCTGGCCTGACCAGGAGGCGGGGCCTTGGGGAAGAGGAGCAGCAGAAACAGACCAATGAGAGGGACTAGGCCTCGTAGTGAGGACGGATAAGTCACAACTCAGCCCCTGCATTGGCATAAGACTGGTGCCATTGGCAGGGGCTATGCTTCATGGTGGGGAAGCTGATCAACTCCCCTGCTGGGACGCACAGTCCCTGCACATGCTGCTTCACATGTGTCTGTGGCAGTTGGCGGGGAGAATGTGGCCACCCATCCCCCAAACTATATCCATGTTAAAAAGTGGGGGAGGCTATGTTCCCCCAGGCAGCTCCAGTTTCAGCACTGCCTGGTCCAGGGATCCTTAGGGGCTTAACCCCAGTTTCATTGTGAGTCACTCGGGGCAGAGCTAGGATGTCCCCACCCCGGCATATTGTCTCCTCACTGGTTGCTTCTCAGTCATCACTACATTGCATTTAAACCCCACTGCAATTTATTAAATGGCAACTGTAACCACGTAAGAGAAAAATGGGAGGCATTAAACGGGCCACCCGACAGGCAAACACCCCTCTGGGCCTGCAGAAAATTCAGTCTATTCCTTACACTGCCCAGGCCTCCTTCCCAGCCCCTGGCTGTGCTGTGGTGAGTCCGCAGGCAAGACACCCGCCCCCGTGGCGGCTACACGCCCTTCTCCCCAGCATCTGGCCTCCTGTTGGGTTCACGTCGGTCCCCCACCCCGAGTCCGGCCCTCAAGGCTCCCGTGTCCAGTGCCGTCTCCCTCCGCTGGGCACTCGCAGCCCAGCGCCCACGCTTGCGCCTCCCCCAGGGCTGCGCTTGGCTCCAGCACCACGTGTGGCATGGCATGGCTGGCGGCCACAAACCCGCCTCTGGCTGCGTGGCTCCCCCTGTAGCTCGGGCCTGGCTCACCATCGGCACAGCTGGTCACCGCCACGCCAGATCCTGGCTCTGGCCTGCTGCGCTCTTCCCCGCTCAGCTGGGCTCTACCTCATCTGCCTGCCCGGCTAGCCCCAGCTCACACAGAGGGGCCCGGCCTCTTGGTCACTCATTGGTCTGCCTGCTCTGTCAATCCAGCTGAATGGAGCACCAGCCTTTCCCCATTGGCTGTGGCAGGGGCAATTGGTAATGTGGGTGGGACAAGGCCATGAGAGCTGCCATGGAAACCTGTCCCTGTCTCTCTCCCTGCTGGGAAGCCACACCGTGAAGTGCCTTTCTTTGTCCACTCTGCCTCCCCCCCTCTACTGGGAAGGCACTCCAAGGCCCCTGTCTCTACCCTCCCTGTTTGCAGTATGTGGCATGTCCAGGGGCCTCGCAGCCCTTTCAATCTTGGAAAAACAGACTCAGGTTGACTTAAATCAATGTCGGACAGCTTGAACGTTAGGCATGAGTTTGTTCTAAGCAATACTATTAAGAAGCCGGCGTAGTCTAATGCAAATACACCAGACAAGGACAGCGAGCAAGGAGAACAATTCTGTGTGCTGATGTAGCATGACTCATTCAGCCAGGTCGCTTGACTGTTACCCACTTTTTCAGCTGCGTAGGCCAAAGATAAAAAGAGCAGTAAAGGATTAAAACCATGTAATGCATCTTCTCTGGCCAGTTGGACAGGGAGGAGCAATAGTGGGACTAGTTTCCCAGTTCAAGCCTGCAGAAAATAAAATCATAGCTTTTTATATTTAACAGAGTGGATTAGCATCTGGAATTCAGTATACAAAATGACTCCTGGCTCCACTGAAGCTGATCACAAAACTGCCATTGAGGCAGAATTTCACCCTAAGCGTTTAAAGTTCCTGATCTTAACCTTATTTAGGGGGCCAAATCTGGATGCAAGTGCTGAATTTTACATACCAAAATGTGGGCTGAATTATTTACGCTACAGCAGCTGAATGACTCTAAGATTTCCTTGGGGGGTCTAGGAATTATGAGTTTTTATTTCTTAATGTAGTTAAGGGTTCCCTGGCTCTTGTGCTGGGCCTCATGGGATGTTCCTGGCAGCTTAGCAAAGAGCCATTGCATAGGGAAAGGGAGTGTTTCCTACGCCTATTGCTCTGTGTGCATGTGTGTGCAGTTGCACTTATTGTGGGGCACAGGGGGCTGGCTCCAGGATACCTCTGAAACTCAGGGCCAGATTAATGCAGGGGCTTTAGGGACTGCAGCCCAAGGTCCCCGGCTACGGTGGGGGGGGGCGCCTCTTAAAAAAATCTGGCCCTAGCCCTGGCCTACTTGCCTCAGCTCCCAGGGAGGCACCACTTCTGCAGGGCGCGGGTGTGGCGTTATGCTGCTCCCAGCTGATCTGGCTGCAATTCCCCCTCCTCGCTGCCAGCTGCTGTCTTTGCAGGGCAGGGGAAGCGTCCTGGGGATGGTACTGGATTGTGAACCCTGGGAGCCGGAACACGAGCTGGAAGGGTTCTGAAGAGGGACTAGGCCAGAGGAAGGAACAGGGATGTGAGGGGCCAGAGGTGGTGACAGGGGACGAAGAGTGGCGCAGGATGGGCGAGGGGGTAGGAGATGGCTGGAGGGTGGAATTAGGGGACTGGGGGGTTATGGGGATGGGGGAACGAGGCTGGAGTAGAGGTGGATGTGGGGGGGGGGGGCCAGAGTGTATGGAGGGACGGCTGCAGGGAGAATGTTAGAGGAGGAGCCCAGGGTTGCCAACGTTGTATTTTAGTTTTCACAGACAAGATTACATTCACTGAAATTAAAATGGCCCCTGCCACCAAAGAAAACCTGCCGTTCCAGGCAAATTCTGTAGCAGGAGGCTTGAAAAATAGTAGAGCGGAGCAGCTGCAGCTCGG
>ML685786.1:14083067-14101232 GCA_007922175.1 Pelusios castaneus
CCCCCCACTCAATCCCGATGTCAATTTCACTGCTCAGCTGGAGCAGTGAAATTGACATTCGACAGCTCCAATGTCCCAGAGTGGCCCGGTTGGGCACTCTGGGACATTTCCGGAGGCTGCCTATTGCGCGAGAAGCGTACACACAGCAGCTATCACGGAACAACTGTTCCGTGATAAGCCTTACCACGCTCGTTTTGGTGGTTTACATATTGCGCAGCAAGAGGGCTCTTGCCGCGCAATAAGAGGCTTCTGTGTGTGTACGCTCTGCTAGTTATTGCGCAATAAAGGGCTTTATCGCGCAATAACTTTGCAGTGTGTACAAGGCCACAGAAAGAAGGAACTGGTTACTGCCTAATAGCCTCAACCAAAATCGGACCATGCTGTGCTAGGCATGCTGCAAAAATCATCCTGCCTCCCAGAACTTACAGTCGAAATAGACAAAGGGTAGCAAGAGAAAGAGAGGCAGGAATGACTTGACAAAGGTACACAGCAAGGCAGTGGCAGAGACAGGAACAGAACTGAGGTCTTCTGAGTCCAACTCCAGTGCATTAGCTACGTGCTGCCAGAACAAGACTCTGTCTGAGTCATTTACATTCTTGTAGCATTTTTAAAGACTAACAAATTTATTTATCACATGAGCTTTCGTGGGAGAAAATCCCAGTTCGTCAGATGCTTGAAAATGGGGAATGTACAGAATGGGAGCAAAATAAATGCAGGGGAGTGTAAGTCAAAGGATCAGGTCAGACTGTTACAACAAATCAAAGCAGATGTTTAGATTCAAAGAGTAGAGAATAGCAATTAGCAGGGAGGTGGGGAACAATGGGGGGAAAGAAAGCAAAATTACCTTTTGTAATGGGAAAAACTCCATAGTCTCTATTCAGCTCTAAGTTGACGGTGTCAAAGCTGTATATGAATTCCAATTCTACATTCATCTGCAGATTTGACACTGTCAACTTAGCGCTGAATAGAGACTATGGGGTTTTTCCCCATTACAAGAGATAATTTTGCTTTTCTCCCCACCCTCCCTGCTAACTGCTGTTCTGCACTGTTTGAATCTAAACAACTGCTGTGATGTGCTGTAACAGTCCGACCTGATCCTATGACTTACAGTCCCTTGCATTTAGTTTGCTCTCATTCTGTAAATTCCCCATCTTCAAGCATCTGATGAAGTGGGATTTTCTCCCACCAAAGCTCATGAGATAAATAAATTTGTTAGTCTTTAAAAGTGCCACCAGTCTCCTTGGCTATGTCTACACTTGAAAAGTTAAGTCGACTTTATAAAGTCGACTTAATAAAGTCCACTTTAAGTCAACTTGAAGTGGACCTTATTAAGTCGACTTAACAGAAGTGGATTAAACTTTTCAAGTGTAGGTGTGGCCCCTTTTCGACCTTATTAAGTCGACTTAACGTTTTAAGTTGACTTAAAAAGGTCCACCTAGGCACTACTCCACATCTCCACTGGCTTAAATTGACTTAAGCGCTAGTTCGAATTAAAACAAGGTTTTATTAATTCAAACTAACTTTTCCTTAATTCAACTTAAGGAGCATCTTAAGTCGAATTAAGGAAAGCCCAGTGTAGACGTAGAGTAAATTAAGTCGATTTAAGCCTCCTTAAATCGACTTAATCTGTAAGTGTAGACATACCCCTTGTTTGTTTTGCTGAATTAGACTAACACAGGTGCCCCTTTGGAACTTAAATTCTTGTGAGTCCCTTTCCCTTCTTGCCAAGAAACTCATCACCAGTTCATGTGTTATAAATGTTGTATTATGTTAGAACCATACAGAAAGCAAAACCAGTAAAAACAAACTAACCCTGAAGAAATGATGATATCATCAGATCTGCCAAGAAACCAAAAATATCCATCTTCATCCATCATCCCTCTGTCCCCAGTGACAAAAAAATCCCCACGTTCTGATGCAGCAGTTTTCTCAGGATTATGCTGATAACATTTCACAAATGGCAATTAAAATCTTTAGTGCAGTTTAATAATAAATTCTGCTGTTTTACACACAACAGTAAAGTGATCAGAACTGTATAACATATTACTGTGCAGCAATCAAAGACAAATAAATAATTATCCTTAAATAACACCTTTGGTAACAGAATCTCAGAGTTGTACAAAGGTGGGTATTGTAAAATACATTTCATTGATGGGGAAAGGTTCAGACAGAGATTTAGAATTAGATATAGATCTAGTCCATAATAAAGGAGGAGCCATCGGAGGCATTCTACTTCAAAATTCCTCCTTGAATTCCCCAGGAGACAGGGACACACCCTTTATTTATGTATTTTTATTGATCTAGATCACACAGAAAGGTGGTGGCAGGGTCAAGAAAGGAAGTCAAGGATTCTAGACTTCCTTGTCACCTGGAGGTTCATTATATATATATATGCACAAAAATGCACACTACATATAGCATCCTCAGTGCAGTCAGGGTCATTGGTGAGAATGTGTTAGATGGAACTTCAGATTCACTTTCAGACCCCAGTTTTAAAATGTGCTGAACCAAAATTTTGGATCCAAAGTCTTCCAAATATCGGGATTATTGAAATCTGGATCTAGATTCCTTTTAACCTGGCCCAATCTCTACTTTGAAGAGAGTTCTTTCAGATTCCTTTTAGTTGGAAGGTTGGTAATACCGTGCATGACCTAAAGGTTAGCCAGCAGGCATAAAAGCTGGTGAAAATATAGGTGTTTGTATCTGTTAAGGAATAATAGGATTTCCTATGAGGGTAAAACAGATTCCTTACTATGTACTTAGAGAATAGACCAAGTGGCCTTTTAGGTTTAATTCTAACAGCAATTTCCCCTTCTTGGCCAGGAGGCAGAACATTAGCGTTTTCATCTATGATCTAGAAGAAGAAAAAACATTCTTCAGTAAAATAATTAATAATTTCAACAGATACAAGACAAGAAGCTGTATTTACAAACCTGAACATCATAAAGGGGAACCGGCTTTCCCATTGATCCAGGGTTAATCTTCATCCCTTTGAAAACGGAACAAATTATTGCCTGAAAAAAAAAAGTGTGTGTGTGTGTATATATATTCTTTCCAATCAGGCTCTGCATTAATCAATTTTCCACTTCAGTTCCAAACTGCTTATGAATTAAGGGTTATAAAACCCCTGATGGGCTAGGTAAGTATTTTATAGATGGGGTTGATGGGGTAACTTGCATGAGGGCACACAGCAAATCTGTGAAGTAACCTATAAAAAAAATCTAGATATCTTGACTCCCAGTCTTGTATCTTAGCAACCACATCCTCCTTCTTTATCATTTCACTTGGGATTTTTCTAGAAATCTTTATGGAAAAAATGAAAGCACAAAAATCACCACCTTTTTAATGAACTCTATAAGAGTGCGTCTACACTTGAAAATTAAGTCGACTTAAACTTGCTTAAGTCGACTTAATTACCCTATGTCTACACTACAGTTTCCTTAAGTCAACTTAAGCAGCTGCTTAAGTCAACATAAGGAAATTCAAAGTCGACTTTATAACACCTGTTATAACTTGACTTTGAGGCTTAAGTCAACTATTTAAGTCAACTTAAGCCAGTGTAGATGTGGGGTAGCCCTAAGTCGACTTAGGGCATGGGTCCCTTCTTGCCGGGACCACTCAGGTCCCGGCAAGAAGGGACCACGGAGCTCACTTCCTTTGCCCCAGGACCCGCGCTCCAGCTGCTCGGCAGCTGGAGTACGGACCCTGGGGAGAAGGAAACCCCACGCTCCCCACGCTCCCACCAAGCCGGGACCCTGTGGTCCCGACAAGGAGGGAGAGCTGGAGACCCGCTTTCCAGCTGCCAATTGCTGAACAGCTGGAGCGTGGGCTGGGACCCGGTACCTGGGACCTGGACCTGGAGCGTGGGTCTCTGGCTCTTCCTCCTGGCCCGGACCACTCGGGTCCCGGGAAAGTTCTTCCCGGGACCTGATTGGTCCAGCCTAGGAAGGTTCCCTTCTGCCCGGGACCTGAGAAGTCCCGAGCAGAAGGGAGCCGAGTGGTCCGGGGCAGAAGGGAGCTCCTTGCTCCCTTCTCCCCCGGACCGCTCAGGGGCTTGCTGGTCCAGGGAGAGCCAGCCTCATGTGGGGCTGGCTCTCCCTGGACCAAACAAGTCGACTTAGAGAGTCCAGTGTAGCCTTTCTAAGTCGACTTATTAAGCCCCCCTTTAAGTCGACTTAGGAGTCCAGTGCGGACTCTCTAAGTCGACTTAATAAGGTCGACTTAAAGTCGACTTATTAAAGTCGACCTTTTTAAGTCGACCTTAATTCCCTAGTGTAGACATAGCCTAAGAAAGCCATCTTTTCAAATCAACATCAATTTATAAGTTACTGTATTTTAATAGACTCTTTCCTGCCATTTAAGTAAGTAATAGATGATTTCCTTTTGACCTTTTTAACCATTAAACTAAAAAAAGCAAAAGAAGTGAAAGCTCATGAATACATTGTTAATCCAATTGCACATACTGTTTCTGTCTGTCCATATATTTCACAGATATTCAGGCCAGTCTTCCTTTTCCACTGCTCCAACACTTCTGGGTTAAGTGGCTCCCCTCCACTCACACAGGACTTCAGGCTCATGAACTTGTAACTTAATAAGAAAAATCATAAGAGTCACGGAAAGGCTATTGAGGGAAAAGGAACCTATCCATGGTTGCTGGTGCTAAGCATAGCAGCTAAAGGACTAGCAAATGTCAACAAACAATACGGGAAAGCTCTTGGTTGGAAGTTATCTTCTCTGTAGTGTATAAATCAGAGGAAGAGATTTTAGCTATCTTGGCTCCTGATTCTGTCAGGAAATATGCCTGTGCAAATTTTTAGACAGTAGTCCCACTGGAATCAATAGAATTTAAGCACATGCCGAAAGTGGAGTAAAGGTTTTATAGACAAGAGATGGAATTACTCACATTCTTATAGTTAAGCATACAGCCCAGATACTGAGGTGTGTTAAGGTGCCTAAATTCCATTTAAACCAATGGGATTTAGGCCAGGTCCGCACTACAGACCTGCATGAACTATATCCCTCAGGGAGGTGAAAAATCCACAAACCCTGAGCAAAGCAGACATGCCAACCTACCCCCCCTGTATAGACTGCACTACGTGAAAGGGAGAGATTCTCTTCAGTGCCTCTTGGGGAGGTGGATTAACCATGCAGATGGGAGAAGCTCTCCTTTCAGCTCAGTAGTGTCTCTGCTGTAGTGCTGAACATGAAAACAAGCCCTTAGGTGTGGACCTAAGTCCCTTTGAGGATTTGTATCCCAGTTCTTTGCTGAACTGGGGCCTTGGCTTGTTGAGCCTCAGCATTGGTCAAATTCAGAAGAGATGTAAACTACACTTAGGTAAGTTAGCACGAGTGCCAACTTGTGTAATTTGCAAGGCAAGGGATGGGAAGGATTGAGTCCACATTTTTAAAGGCACTTCAGCAACTCAAGAGGCAGGTAGATGCCCAAGTTCACCATTTAGATGCCACTATAATTTTAAAAGTGCTACTCAGCTGTTGCCTACCCCACCGCAAGCACCTACATTCCCTTAAGCACGTGCTTTCCTGCTCATTGGTGCCAAAGAATGGGGTGATCAGGTAGCATATGTGAAAAATCAGGACAGGATGGGGAATAATTGGTGCCTATATAAGACAAAGCCCCGAATATCAGGAGTGTTTCTATCAAATTGGGTCAAACCCTACCTAAGAGTCAGTATCCAAGTGTTGCCGCTATCCCAAGCCTACAGAACTGGGGCTTATACCTAGGAAACCTCTGACTCACCTACAAGTACATCTGCACAGTTGCATCCAACTCTACCCAACCCCACACTGACATGGAGTACCCTCACTGCCTGTGTGGGGCAGGGACAGATTATACCACCCCCCAGGGCCAGTAACTTAGTGTAGGATGTAATACATAAAATGTTTGTTTTAGGTGTTCGGACATGTGAAAAGATGTCTGCTTGTCTGGCAAGGAAAGAGAACAACCAGGAAAAAAAGATGAGCCAACCATCAGATTAGGTAAACAATTAGGTCAGCAAACTAATCTTGGTGCTAGGTGGAAACCATGTTTATACAATACATAACGAATGACTTTTTATCAACGTATTTAAAGTGAGCATCTGAATGTGAGTGTGTGCTTGTGTTTAACTATGCTGTGTCCTGTTTCGGTGGACTGATGGCTCATTGAAGCAGCAAATAAACAACGTGCTTCTTCAGCTCAAGAGTCTGTCTGGGCACTTGTGCATTCTGCGTGGTGGTGAAAAGAATGGGTCAACACCTAGGCATGTTTTGATCAAGCTTAACCTGGCACCTGCCTCTGACCATGTCCAATAGGTAGACTGGGGGTCTTGAACTGACAAAGAGTATTTATAGGAAGGAATGAGCCTCTGCCTAATGAAGTATTTTACCCATGCAAGGTGACCTTGAAAGTGATGAGAGACTGGTCAGTCCCTGTCTCTGAAGTAATCCCTGTACAATCCATCACCACCTTTCACTGTCGCATTCACTGTCGCATCACCTTTCACCACCTTTCACCACCTTTCACCTTTCACCACCTTTCACCACCTTTCACTGTCGCATTCACTGTCGCATCACCACCTTTCACTGTCGCATTACATCACCATGGAATCTGAGCACTTTCAAATGGGTTCATGAGAATATTCTCTTTGGTTTTATTTCACTAGGCTTCAACCCCTTGGAGCTTTGCTAAGAACGTCAGCTCTGAGTGATCCCCAAATTTGGAAAGGAAACACCTGAAAAACATGGTGTTTCCTCCATGTTTCATAACAAAACTATTCAAACCCATGCATTTCTTATGACTATCTTTTCAGAAGATGGTGTTTTTACTAATGACACTCAATATATTGCACCAAGCACCTAGAACTGCGATTTCATTAAAATCTATTCAGGTGAGTATTGTTAGTAAGTAATTTCCTGAGGTACCTGGTGAGATCATGCTTTACCAGCATGTGGAACAAAGTCGGAGCAGAACAGAGAGTGGTGATGGGAAATCTGGAGAGAGTCTAGTGAATTAAAAAAGAACAAGATGAACAAAGTTTATATGTGAAGATTACATTATCTAGGGAAGTAAAAGGGAGTGTGGGGGAAAAGTTCACTCTCTCTGCTAAAAATAGAGAGGAAGTCCATTCCCTCAATGTCACCCTCCTCCTTAACCAATGTAGAGAAAGCCCCTTCTCCTGTTTCAATCTATCTTAACTATTGATATTATCAAATATTATCTCTATATCAACGGTATTAACATTCTGGCTCTCTTTCGCATTTCCCCCTTGAAATGTCACTAGTGACTACAGCTTTGGAGTCAAATTCCAAAGCGGTAGCCGTGTTAGTCTACTGTAGAAAGACAACAGAGTCCTGTGGCACTTTTAAAGACTAACAGATTTATTTATCGTATGAGCTTTCGTGGGGCTGTTCCCCAGTGTTTGAATCCTAACACCTATTTTGATTTGCTGTTACAGCCTGACCTGATCCTATGTCATACACTCCCCTGCATTTAATTTTCTCCCATTCTGTAACTTTCCCATCTTCAAAGCATCTGACGAAGTGGGATTTTCTCCCATGAAAGCTCATGCGATAAATAAATCTGTTAGTCTTTAAAAGTGCCACAGGACTCTACAGCTTTGGAGTAGTACTTTGCATTCATGTTCTGGCGAGCTATGAATGCAGAGTAAGTAATGACCTCAGAATCAGAGTTAGTTGAGAATTCTTCAACTAATCATTATTTTGTTAAAAACTACTGATTTCACTTTCGATTAACTTCTTTACTAAAAATAAAAGAAACTGAGAAAAGATCAAAATTTAAAGAAAACATTTTGATTGACCTGAAATGAAAAAAAATATTCAGCAAATAGAACAATAGGGCTATGACTACACTGGCAAATTAGTTCGAATTCAGGAAGCTTAATTCTAGTTAGTTTGAACTAGTTAGTTTGAATTAACCAATGTGGCCATGTTAGTTCGAACTAAATGCTTAGTTCGAACTGACCGGCCCATTGAACTCAATGCAATTCTCTAATTCGAATTAAGCAAGTGCCACGAATGGCACTTGCTTAGTTCGAACTAAATTTTTCTAGTTTGAATTAAGTTAATTCAAACTAACTAAAATTAGTTCTAATTAGTTAGTTCAAATTAACTAATTCGAACTAACTTTAGTAAGTGCAGACATAGCCTAGGAGCCACTCCATTCATTAAAGATTTGTTTGGAGATCTACCTTGCACATGGAGAAATATCAACAAATGTACAGGATGCCTTTTTACTTACACTTAGGATAGTGGTTGATTCAACCTTTGGGAGCCTGTGTACAAAGACACATGATCCGAAAACCCATGGATCGAGAACAGAGGCCAGTGAACTCACTATCCAGCCTGTATCTGATATGCCCCATACCACGTCAGCAGGAGTCAAATCCAACCAGTATCTGATATAACAGAAAAAAAAAGTGGATATGGAAAGTGGTGGTTTTTTTTTAATAGAGAACATAAATGGAAAACGAACTTTAACTAGGAGTTCAAGCACTGAAAAGGGTATTACCTCATTATGAGCTTTTGGGACCCATTCTCTTTGAAAGAATAACCAATGTGGAACAGTGGGGGAGATGGAGACTCTGAACTTAATCAGGGTGAATTTCCTTTGTGTTCTTCCATTGTGGGGGTTGGGGTGGCAAAGAGGGGTGAAGGAGGAAGAAGCTGGAGGTTTCATGGAAGAAGCTGAGGGTTCCATTCATGGAGCTCAGTGATTGTGCTGGGGCAAAGGTGAGTTCCTTTGTCTGTGCACAGCTGTGCAATCCCAAGATGCTCTGTCACCCCAAGCACGTGGTACCTATAGGAGCTGTGTTTCTAGAGTCATCTTAAGCTGCAAGTTATCACCTAATTCCTCTCAAGAAATGCTGGGGGTCATTCATTAATTCAAAAGGGAAAGATGAAGTTTGATACCACTTCCCTTGAAGACAGGGAGAATTTAGCTAGTGATGTCAAAAGAGAGCAGGATTGAAAGAAACCACACATTGTGAATTTCTTATCCAGTGCTTCTTAATTTTGTGTATCTCAGGTGTTTTGGTCAACCAGACTCATGCTTTCAAATTAACATTCAGTTTGAACCCATGTTATAAAGCCACCAGTTACAGTCCTTACCTTTCACTTATGACAGGTCGGAAACCAAGACTGCCCTGCGAGTGTTCAACCATCTTTGGAGAACCTGTGCTTCCACTGGTAAAGTAGATCACCATTGGGTCCTGAATCTTTGTTTTAACGCAGATGTGATCAGCAGGTTGCACTCTTTAAAATATAGAATTAATGGTGCAATCTACTGAAGCTTTGACATATGTGGATTAGGTGTTGCAATGTCCCTCATTCCCATCTTAGATGAAGCTCTGCTGAGTCCATTGGATATTACTTCTCCCTGGATGACAGCATTGACTTCCTTTCAGATAGCCTGCCTTCCTCTAGTCTCATTTCTCATCCAACTTTGAATCCTATCTAGCTAATATGAGCTAATATAATTAAACAATGAAAAACTCAGTGAGACATCAGCATGGTAGATTCTTATTAAAGGAGGAAGAGAGGGAAGACACCAGGGAAACTTCACTTAGGAAGCAAAAATTGATACATTGGTAGAGACAACCAAGAGGAGAGATATGAATATCCATTGTCACTTGCATTTCAGTGGATTTTAGAAAGCTAAAATGGAGGCAAGGAAATGGAATATAAATTTGGTAATTACCCATAGGAGAACACATTCAGAAAAAAAGTTCAAAATGTAATATAATTGAATCCAAACATGCCACCATTTAAAAAAATTGGATTAACTTGAAAGAAGATGTTACATTTGTGTTCATTTTCTGGGTCCATATAGGAGCAGAAATTCCAAACTACTGTTAGAAATGTTACTCTTGTGATCTAGCTGATCAGGCTAGAATTTGGAAGCACAGAAATACTGCAAGAAATTCTGATGTGAGATGTCCACTCTATTTTCCAAAAAGAAGAGAGATTTGGAGATGTTCTACATGAGCACACAGGACCAATTGCTCCATAGGACACATTTGACCAAATTAGACAAAAACAACTTAGGTTTAGTTCCTGCCCTTATTTCATCCGCAGAGCTCCCATAAAGTAAGACTAGAATGAGACCCACCTGAAAAGGGAGTGTGGTTAGAAAACCAGCTCTGATTTGGTTCTTACATCAGCAAGGCAGATGTAAGAACTTCATTAATGCCTGCCTCTGTGTCTTATAGATACAATGTACTTTTGGGAAAAGCTTCATTTTCTATCCTATTGTTTTAGCACTGCTAATGCCTACTTACTTATATAGTTCATTAAAGTTCAGCCATCCATCCCTTCCGCCTTCAGATACAATTAACTTGGTTTTCAGAAACTGGCAATCAGAGGCAAATGAGTCCACTCCAGATGCCACCAGATCATTGGTAATGATGCACTTGGCCTTAGAAACCTGGAGTCTGTAGAAAATGTCTTTAGCTGTTAATTGGGATGCCCCTAGAATAAGGGAGATTCCTGGAAGAGCAATAAGACAATTTTTAGAGGAAATTTTTAATTTGATCATTTTCTGTTTGGGAAAATGCACAAAATTATTTCCCAATTTATACCAAGAATGAATTTGGCTCAACATTTGTAGGCAAAGCTGTGTATTTGTTCATTAATTTATATAGTTTTCTTCTTTAAGAAAAAGAAGGCTGCAAAATCCTTTTTTTATCATATTTCAATTATCTATCCAGTTCAGCAATCTAAAATTGACCTGTTCTCATACAAGCCACATTCACCAGCCACCATTCTGGTATCCGAGGTAGAATCAGCATAATTCTGTCTCCTTGCTGCAGACCACACATTTCAGAAAGTAAGTTGGCCACTTTCCTTGATAGGAATCCCAGCTCTTCAAAGCTCCACTTCACTTCATTTCCAGTTCCATTTACCCACCAGAAAGCTGGGTTTGATGCTCTCTTTCCATCCTACAAAATAGCATGCATGGATAAAAGAAAAAAGGAGCATTCTAAACGTCAGTAAAACTTGTGATGTACATATATCTATGGGTTTGTTCTGAAGCTGTATATCCCATGGTGTGCACATTGGGGATCATTCAAAGCCCACTGAAATCAACGGAAAAATTCTTGTTGACCTCACATGGCTTTGGATCATCCCCGATTATTTACAGTATTTTTTAATTTTTCTGAGCCCTAGAAGTTTAACAAAGCCAGTGTCTCTAGTCTCAAGGCCTGTCTGACCTCTCACCGAAAGCCTCTAGTGCTCAACATTAACAGTCTTATGATATAACAGATTACATGAAATGATTCATTTGCTACTCCCATTTTCTTGGCACAGAAATGATGGTAACAGAGAGACAGGGTGAAATGAAATGACATAAGAATGCTGAGGACTACTTTTGTTTCTGCATGAATAGAGCAGAACAGAACAGACAGGAGAAATGGAACGGATTAATGGTAAAATGATAATGGAAAAAGGAGGATCCGGGGAGCTACAGACCAATTAGCCTCACCTCAATCTCTGGAAAAATCATGGAGCAGGTCCTCAAAGAATCCATTCTGAAACATTTGGAGGAAAATAGAGTGATCAGGAACAGTCAGCATGGATTCACCAAGGGCAAATCATGTCTGACCAACCTGATTGCCTTCTATGATGAGATGACTGGATTTGTTGATGTGGGAATAGCCATCAACGTGATTGATATACCTCAACTTTAGCAAAGCTTTTGATATGGTTTCCCACAGCAGTCTTGTTGGCAAGTTAAGGAAGTATAGGTTGGATGAATGGACCATAAGGTGGATAGAAAACTGGCTAGATCATCGGACTTAGTGGGTAGGAATCAATGGCTCAATGTCTAGTTGGCAACCAGTAATGAATGGAGTGCCCCAGGGGTTGGTCCTGGGGCTGGTTCTGTTCAACATCTTCATTAATGATCTGGATGATGGGATATATTGCACACTCAGTAAATTCGTGGATGACACCAAGCTGGGGAGAATGATAGACACTCTAGAGGGCAGGGATAGGATTCAGGGAGATCTAGACAAATTAGAGCATTGGGCCAGAAGAAATCTCATGAGGTTCAACAAGGACAAGTGCAAAGTCCTGCACTTAGGATGGAAAAATCCCATGCACTGCTACAGGATGGGGACCGATTGGCTAGGTAGCAGCACTGTAGTAAAGGACCTGGGGGTTATGGTGGACAGGAAGCTGGATATGAGTCAACAGTGTGCTCTTGTTGCCAAAAAAGCCAATGGCATATTGGGCTGCATCAGTAGGAGTATTGCCAACAGCTCGAGGGATGTGATTATTCCCCTCTATTTAGCACTGATGAGGACACATCTGGAATACTGTGTCCAGTTTTGGGCTCCCCGCTACCAAAAGAGTCCAGCGGAGGGCAACGAAAATTATTAGGGGGCTGGGGCATATGATTTACGAAGAGAGACTGAAGGAACTAGGCTTATTTAGTCTGCAGAAGAGAAGACTGAGGGGGGATTTGATAGCAACCTTCAACTACTTGAAGGGGTGCTCCAAAGAGGAGGGAACTAGGCTGTTCTCAGTAGTAACAGAGAACAGAACAAGGAGCAATGGTTTCAAGTTGCGGCTGGGGAGGTCAAGGTTGGATATTAAGAAAAACTTTCTCACTAGGAGGGTGGTGAAGCATTGGAATGGGTTACTTAGGGAGGTGGTTGAATCTCCCTCTTTGGAAACATTTAAGGACTGGTTAGACAAAACCCTGGCTGGGATGATTTAGTGGGAGTGGTCCTGCTTTTAGCAGAGGGTTGGACTAGATAACCTCGTGAGGTCCCTTCCAACACTAAGATTCTATGGCTATGTCTACACTTGCAAGTTAGTTTGAATTAAGGAAGCTTAATTCAAACTAACTGAAGCCTTGGCCACACTAGGCTTTCATTAATTCGAATTAAGGGCTTCCTTAATTCGAACTAATAAATTCGACTATCGCTATCCCTTAATTCAAACTAGTTAGTTCGAATTAACTAACTAGTTTGAATTAAGTCAATGTGGCCATGTTAGTTCGAACTAACTGCTTAGTTTGAACTAACCAGCACATTGAACTTAATGCAACGGACTAATTCAAAGTAAGCAAGTGCCATGCATGGCACTTGCTTTGTTCAAACTAAAATTCCAGTGGGGCCATGCTAGTTTGAATTAAGTTAATTCAAACTAACTAAAATTAGTTCAAATTAGTTAGTTTGAATTAACTAATTCGAACTAACTTTGGTAAGTGTAGACATAGCCTATGATTCTATAATGGTAAGCACTTCCTCCTTGATGACCTGTACAGTATTAGAATCTATTCTGGAGAGACATAGGTGTGCCTTGGAGAAAGATTTCCCCCTCAGTGAAGTGAGAGGTCACTTTGTATGGTGTCTTTGACTTTATTATTTAATTTTATGTAAATAAAGAGTTAAACCTTGCCTGCAGTACCCACGTGAGGAGTCTTCAATGGGAGAAAATTGAATAAGATTTAGCTCAAGGTACCCAGATCTTCCAATGAGAAAGCAAGAGACAGAATGACCTTGTCTGGCAATTGTCTTCAGCTGATGGTTTTTTTAAAGTAAATTACACATATAATATTCAGAAAGAATTAAAAATCTCTATTCTGCCAAGGACAGAGATTCTACCTTTTCCATCTGAGACCATTTGTCCAACACATCACTTGCAAAGTTAAAGTGTTCAGGCACTTGCTGTTCACCCTTCCTGATAGACTCATAACGTGAGAACAGCTCTGGGGTAAGAAGTCTGGGCTTTTTGTGAAAAAGTCTACAACTTGTTTTGGGAATCCACAAGGATTTGAGAATTTGTAACTTAAACCAAGTTTTCATGGCAGCAGAGGATTTCTCAGGTTGTTTTACACCATGTAAGAAAATTAGTAAAATAGTTGTTGTGGACCCTGAAATGAAAGAAAAGACAAAAACAACAATCATCATTATCCTGACAGTTGCCTGACAAATAAGCAAAAATAGAGGGTGTAATTCTGGTGTGATGAATCAACCATTACAAATCACTTATAATAAGCATTGTCCATCTGTGGTTTTTAATAGAATGTCAGTAAAATGGATCGCACTATTTGGAAAAAAATATTTGGAGAAACCCATTTATATTGTGCGCCAACAAGTCCTTAAGAACTTATCTGTCTGCAGCATTAATCTTGGATCTCATTTGCAGCTTCATGGCTGACTAGTGTTCGGATCCTTAAAGGAACTAATCGCACACAATTCTTACTGAAGTCCGTCAGTGCCATTTAACACACTCTGCTGTCCTTAACGAAGAATGGCACAACTGTGTATTCTCTTTTTCTGATAAAACTACCCATTACCTGATTTCTTGTACTTTCCTCTGGTTACTTGGCGTTTTCCATTGTGACAAAGCTCCTCCTCTACCTTGGTGGGTTCAGTGCTTCCTTCTAGGGGGAGGTCAGGGAACTGCTTCACCCCTTAGTGTTCTTTCATCCTCTAGTGGTGGGGATGGGGGCGGGGGCGGGGGCAGAGGTGGCCTTAGGTTATCTGGGTCCCTAGGCGAAGGCCCATTGTGGGGACCCCTATAGGATCCCTGGTGCTGGCCATGGCCTCCCTGGCGCCCTGGCACCCTGCTGGGGCCTCCAAATCCCCCACTACAGTCAGCCCCAGGTCCCCACAGCTGCCCCCCATGGGCCCTGAAACACCCCCATGGCCCAGGCATCCCACTGAGGGCCCCGAACCCCCCTGGGGGCTTCGGATCCCAGCTCTCTACCATGTGCCCTGCAGGGTGGGAGGCAGACACAGTTTTTTGGGTAGTGATGGGGCCCTTTACTGTTTGGGGCCCTAGGCAGGCACCTGTTTCGCCTACCCCAAAAGCCACCTCTGGGCAGAAGGGGTGTGTGTGTAATTACAACCTCTCTAAGATGGTGGCTCCTTGCTGGCTCCCAGTCCTGTCTCTGGGTCTCACAAGTCCTTGCCTCTTCACTGGGCTCTTGTCCTCCAGTGAATACATATACATCAGAGGGATTAACATCAGGGAGGGAGAGGAATTATTTGAGTACAGCACCAATGTGGACACCAGAACAAATGGTTATAAACTGTCCATCAAGAAATTTAGGCTTGAAATTAGACACAGGTTTCTAACCATTAGAGGTGTAAAGTTCTGGAATAGCCTTCCAAGGGGAGTTGTGGGGGCAAAAACCATAACTGCTTTCAAATCTGAGCTTGATAAATTTATGGAGGGGATGGTATGATTAGCCTATTTTGGAAATTGACTGATATTTGGCTACGGGTGGTGGATTTACAAGTGGCCTAAGAGAGGAGAGTACATGGGGTGGGTTCTGAGTTATTACAGAGAATTGTTTCTTGGGTAACTGGTTGTTGAGACTTGCCCGTGTGCTCAGGGTTTAACTGATCGCCATATTTGGGGTCGGGAAGGAATTTTCCCCCAGGGCTGATTGACCTGGGGTCTGGGGGTTTTTCGCCTTCCTCTGTAGCACAGGGCATGGTTCACCTACTGGTGAATTCTCTGCATCTTAAGTCCTTAAATCATGATTTAAGGAGGTAAATAACTCAGTCATAGGCTGGTGGCCTATTGCAGGAGTGGGTGGGTGAGGTCTTGAGGCCTGCATTTTGCAGGAGGTCAGACTAGATGATCGTACTGGTCCCTTCTGACCTTAACGTCTATGAGGCTATGAATGGCTCACAGGAGTTGGGGGGATGAGGGGCGACCCTTGACTCTGGGCCCTTACTAGTTGCAGCCTTGCTCTGCTGCTTTTGGAAACCAGCTAGATACCCTGGGTTACTTCCCTGTTCCCCCTTGACATAATGTCCATACTCTGCTCAAAACCGGGCATTCCCTGGCCTCCTTGCCAGGGCAGGCCCTTGGCCTTTAACAGTTTGACTGGGTGTGGTAGTGCCCTGTTAAATCTTCCCCTTCTGGCAGGGCTTTTCCCCCCCAGATCTCTGGGAAAGGTCCTTTACCCTCTGCAGGCAGGGGTTTTCCCTCCTCCAGTCTTTGTAGCTGCAAGTTTCTTCTTTTTGCTCACATAGTCTCTGGTATCTCACTTCACTTTCACACTCCAGCTTCTCTCTTTCTCTGGAGGGGAGGCTTTTAACAAGTCCTAGGTGGGGCCTTGATTGGATCCAGGTGTACTAATTGACTGGGAGTAACCTCTGTTCACCTATCAAGGGAAAAGGGACTTGCTGAGCCTGGGGCTGATATACTGGCCTTCAAGAACTCTCTGGAAACCATCCAGTCTGCCCTGTCACACCATGTTTCCATAACAATCCTCAAAGCCTTTCCCTGGTCAATGTGCAAGCTAGATGACTACTCCATTCATCACGTACATCCAAGTCCAGCAAAGCACCGAAGCACGTCCATAGCATTAAGCGTGTGTCATATTGTTGACTTTTCAGTGTAACTTCTCAGGTTCTTAAACACATGCATAAACACTTTGCTGGACCACGATCACATTCCCCAATTTGATTCTTTGCTACATGATAGGTCTACATTTGTCTTACATTGAACTACATCTCCCATCTGAACCCACATTAATGATCCCCAAAGCTTTGGAGTCTCTTTATACTCTTTCTTGCTTTTATATGCCTTCTCTCTCTTTCTTTAGTATTATCACAAATATGGAGATCTTCGGTTCAATGCTTTTGTGAAATTGTACACACAGTGAACATTCAGGGTACATCTATTTCAGAGCTTCTCAAACTTTTTTTCTGAGACCCCCTTTGAAAATATTTGAAGCTGTGATGACCTTCACCCCAAAAGTGACACCCTCTATGCCATGCCACCCTGACTTCCGCACTGCTGCTGGGAGTGTTGCTGCTTTTGGAGAGCGTGGCTATCAGCCATTGCTCTCTGGCCATCCAGCTCTGAAGGGCTCTGGCTGTCAGCCATGCATAGGACTGATAGCCACAGTCATGGCATGTGTGAGGGCTGACAGCTTGTGATTCCCCCCATAACAATCTCATGATCCCTAGCTAAGTCCCGACTCCTAGTTTGAGGATCTTATATTACACAGCTCTGAGAAGAATTCATTTTAAATCTTGCTTTTGTACGATTAATATCCCAGAGTTTGGCCCCTGATGTGCTTCATGTCCAAACCAACGTTCATACACATCATACTTTATATTAATATATGTGCTCTTGGCTAAGGTTTAGGTGAGCCAGCCAGTATCAGTAGCACTGAGACATGGAGAAATGTGCACTGAGGAGCGATGGACAGGAAAAGGCTCATGTTGGGGATGTGAATATTCTCTTGACCTCTGCCAGTGCCTGAATGAGAATGAAAGGCTTGAGTGGGTTGCAGACCTAGACCCAATGCAGATCCCATGTGACTAGTCCCACATAAATGATATACTTACATGCTCTACTTATAGATAGGCACGTGCTTAAGTGCTTTGTGGAATCAAGGCCTATATCATTTATTGTAGCTATGTTAAATAATTGCTTCAATGCTCTCTGACTTTGTTTTAAAAGGATCCATAGAAATTCCTTATATGATGGGTAATTGGCCAAGAGATATTTTTGCTGTGTTTACTGACATTTTTTGTGTTAAGAATAACATGTAAAGTGCTTATCACGAGGATAACTAAATTTTAGATCTGTTGTTTCACTGAAAGTTGTATTTTTACCTTTTCTTCTCACACTTGAAACAAACCTGAGACTACAGACAGCTATAGTAGATTCCTCATTACAAAATGTAGATAAAGGTACCACACTAGTAAGTTTTATGCTGTTCAAATATCTTGCTGGCATAGAAAGTTAAATAACAACCTAAAGCAAAATTTGTTACCTGTTATAAATATGTCATCACTTAAGTTAAATCATCTACTTATTACTATTTAAGGGTGTGTCTACACTTGTAAATTAAGTCGATTTAAGCTTGCTTAAGTTGACTTAACTTACTCTGTGTCTACACTACACTTTCCTTAAGTCGACTTAAGCAAGCTGCTTAAGTCGATTTAAGGAAAATAAAGTTGACTTAATGAAAATTAAGTTGACTTTATTAAACCTCTTTTTAATTTGACTTTAGGCTTAAGTCGACTTTTTAAAGTCGACTTAAGTCAGTGTAGACCTGGAGTAGCCCTAAGTTGACTTAGAGTCGACTTAGGGCTCTCAGGACTCCCCCACTGCCTTCCCTGCTGGGGGGTGGGCACAGGGGGAGCGTGGCATGCCCCCCCC
>ML685786.1:14101332-14114356 GCA_007922175.1 Pelusios castaneus
CCTATGCCCTGCCAGGGTCCCTGTCCCCCTTTGCCCCATTGTACCCAGGTACAATGGGGCAAAGGCTGAGCCCCCTGGCACTGGGCAATGGGTGCCCCCCCCACCACCGTGGACCTGCCCAAGGTCGTCATAGCCCCTAGAAGTTGACCTAGGCATCCAGTGTGGACGCTCTAGGTCGACTTTGTAAGGCCCCCCTAAGTCGACTTAAAATTTAGGTGTAGACATGCTAAGTCGACTTAACTAAGTTGACTTGAGGTCGACTTAGTAGCTAAAGTTGACCTAAATTTACAAGTGCAGACATAGCCAATGAATATTGCTTTAGGTTAACAAAAAATAAAGTCTAATTTAAAATTAAGAGAGTCAGTCACATTTTTTACCAAGTCTAATTCCTGCTAATTAAAAGTGTGACAAGATGAATCTGTGGTTTATATACCAGACTCAGTGACAGGATAATGATGCTATTAGTGTCACTACATAGTTAAGGTTGTATCTAGCTTCTCATTATTATAAACTTGATTTTGACCCTCTCCTCAACTGTTTGACCACCTCCCACATCCCATTTCCCAGATTCCATTGATTTGAAGAGCTGTCAATAGGCTAACTGTAACTAACTCTTCTTAAAATGATAGTGCTAAAAAGAAGAGACCCTACGGGTCTGATCCTGTAGTGTTTACTCAGGTAATACTTCCACTGAGCCCAACAGGGCTTTTAACTGAGCAAGAACTGCAGCACTGAGCTCTAAAATGTGAGGAATTATTTTGATTTATTTGCCATTGTCTGTAAAGAAGTAGGGCTGAGTCATGCTCACCTCATTTGTGAGAACAGTCCCATTAAAATCAATGGAACCACACTGAAAGGAGTAGATTTTTTTTTGAGTGTTATGCCACTAAGAAAGTGACTGATTGATAAGGAGAGTCTTGCTCAGAAATTACAGAACCACCAAGTACAAATTCAGATTGCAGCAGGGATTCCTTTGTAGGGAAATGGAGAATGAAGAGAGATCAGAAACCACTAGCATCTACTCTGGAATTTGGATTTATACTTTATAGGCTGAAGTGATCTACACTGAATCTGACATTTGCAATTGAAACTAAACAATCTAGTTGAAATTTTTCAAAGCAAGTTTTATTGATGAAAAAAATCGACTTAACCTTGCCAAAAGAACTTTTCACCCATTATTGAAATTTTCTATTTTTCACAATATTTTAGTCATTTAAAAATTAATTTACTGAAAACCCCGTGTGTTTTTAACAATTGATTGTTTTTAGTATATGAAAAATGTCTTTAAGAATTTCTATGGTGATTTTAATTTTAAAAAATCATAGGAAGTTCCACAAAAGGTGAAAAATAAGTTCCTTTTTTATCCTTGCCAAAGAGAACCAATTTCAAAATTTTGATTGTTTTTCCAGTTCATTTTCTCTTATCTGACCTGCTCTTACTGAATGTGTTGTAATGGTGAGAACTACACACAAACTACTAAAGAGAACAGAAGATGCTAAGAAAGATTTGCCTTATTCTTTCAAAACTATATGTGAAAATGTTAGGGGAAAACTTTTCCAAATTTGGATCTCCCGGGTGAGTAAAAATCCCAGACACTCTATCCACCAGAGAAATTACAGCAGACAGCAGTTTGTCCAGTTCCATTATAGGAGAAAATGAATTCAAGAAATTAAATATGAGAAGAAGAAAAATCTCATCCAATAGAGTTGGGTCTTTTGAAGCATTGTATAAAATCAGTTCAATTTTTTTTCTAATGAAGTTGAGGACACAGGAAAACCAACACATTTTACTCACTTTTTTGCCGTGGTAAGTGACAGGCCGGACAGTGGAGCTCTCAGAAAGCACTAAAGTTGCACAAGATAAATCTTCTGCACTGATTCTTTCCACTTTCAAGGTATATGTTGCCCCAGAAAAGGCACTGTAGATATTAGCTTTTGTTGGGATATATGTACCCTGCTTACAAACCTTCTTAATCAACAATGGTTAGTCTGATGCCATCTTTATTTTTAGTTCTCTTTTACTGAAGTGATGCAAACAGCATGTAGCATATAAAAGAGCAGGCCATTTGATATTTATCCCTGGTCAGTGACAGTTATCTTGTAATCATTTACACCGCTGCAAAGAGTAATTGACTTGTCCCTTAACCCAACAAACTTTCCCCATTTTGAAGAGTTAACCATCGAATGAGCTCAATAAGACAAACAACAACAGTAGGGCTATAAAGTTTCCAAAATCTAATTCTTCTTCCAGCTGATCATTCACTCACAAGTAGAGCTAATGTGGATTTTTTTGACTAAACATTTTTCCATTGGAAAATGCTGAGTAATCAAACCTACACTTTTAGCATTAGTTTTGACAAATCTCTTATTTAGGAAAAAAAATGGTGGGAAAAGGCTTTGAAAATGTCTGATTTTGACATTTTTAAATAAAAAATTCATTTTTGGTTCTAAGTAACGTTTTATTTTGAAATTTATATTCATTTTAGTAAAAAAAAAATCAAATTTGAAATGAAACATTTTGAAAATATTGAAACAAAATATTTCCATTGACCCAGACCAAAAAAAATTAGGATTGTTTCTCAAAATATTAATTTTTTCACTTTTTGTCCTGAGATTTGAGATGAGACATTTTGTTGAAATCAAGAAAACTTTTCCCCATCCCATTCTCTCCTATACACTTTAAATTCTTATATCTCCTTTTGCATCCCTGAATCCTCCTCCTTTTTTTGTTAGTCATATCCACTCTTTTCCTAACTGGCCCAATTCAAAGCCTTTTAAAATGATGAGAGATCCTGGTCCTAAATAAATTATTCCTATTTTAAAACCTTGTTGGAATGATTATTAACTCCAACAGAAAGTCTATCTACTTTTCATTTTGTAGTTCATGGTTCCATACATGCTGCTAATGATCTTTGTTCACAATATTAGACCAGATCAACAGAGAAAATTAAAAACGTAAGGAATATGACGGTGGAAGTGAAAGAGGCTTTGTTCTCAAATATCCACACCATGCTATAGTCTTCTCCATTCTTTGTTCCTTAATATATTTCTTTGGATTTTCCCAGCAACTGTTTTTGGCAGCTCTTGAACAAACTCCACCTGAGTGGAAAAAAATTAGAACATTTAGGGCAGGACCTTTTTGATTTGGGGATACAAATCCTTGTGGGCCCCCAGGAAGAACAAAAATCATGCAAAATTAACTGCTGTCTAAAGGTTAAGGTAGGAGGCTGGGAGACAGTGCTGTTGATACAACTTTGAGCCCTTTTACTCACACTCATGCACAGAGCTATGCAGACAGTGTTTTTACTACACTCCTAAACAAGTTGGTGTTTAGGAGGCTACAGCTGTGGATAGGGAGCAGGCTGTGAGGGTGCGTCTACACTTACAAATTAAGTCGACTTAAATTGACTTAATTTAATCTGTGTCTACACTACATTTTTCTTAAGTCGATTTAAGCAGCAGCTTAAGTCAACCTAAGGAAAATTAAAATTGACTTTATAAAACCTACTTTAAAGTCGACTTTACTGGCTAAGTCAACTTTATTAAGTCGACTTAGCCAGTGTGGGTGCGGATTAGCCCTAAATCAACTTTAAATCAACTTAAAGGGCTCCAGGGCTCCCCCACTGCCCTCCCTCCCAGGGTGGCTGGCATAGGCAGAGCCTGGCGTGCCCCCCCACAAGGCATTACAGAGCCCTGCCCACCCTGTTCCTAAGCGCTGCCACTGTCCCTGTCCTGCTCAGCCCCCATTGTACCCAGGTACAATGGGGCAAATGCTGAGCCCTTTGGCACTTGGCAAGGGGTGCACCCCCTGCCACCATGGACCAGTCCCAGGTCCACCTAGCCCCTACAAGTCGACTTAGGCATCCAGTCTGGACACTCTAAGTCAATTTGGCACGGTCCCCTTTAAGTCAACTTAATTTTTGAGTGTAGACATGCTAAGTCGACTTAGCAAAGTCGACTTAAAGTCGAATTTAAGTTGACTTAGCAAAGTCGACTTATTTGGCCAAGTGTAGACAAAGGCTGGGAGAGTTACTAGATCATGCCTCTGTGGTGAGGGATGGATTTCTATCCCTCTCCAGCCTTGCAGAATTCCCCCATTTACTTGAGTTTTGTTCAGGGTGTGAATGAGTGTCTGCACTGATGCATCTTTTGAGTGAGTGCATCATAATGAACAGCATTCAGAACATGATACACACAATGTGTTTAATAGACTGTGGGAATCAGTATAATTTGTCATGAACATGTCTTGATTTCTGAAACACACAGAAAAGCTGAGCTTCAAATATGCCCCCTTTTATTTAGCAAGGTGTGGGTACTTGCCTTTCTGGGATACTTGTAGGGAGCAGTAACCTTTTTCACATGCTCCTGGAGCTCAAGAGCTAATTTTTCTGGATCATGGGATACAAAGGCAGGAGCCAGGACAACGAAAGCTTTCACCACCTGTGCAATAAGAGATACAAACAATGAAAAAAAAAGTGTATATAGTTTTCAGCAACCAATCAAAGCTGAAAATGGGAACATGAAAACATTCAAACCCCAAACCCTGTAATTTGGGTATGACATTAGACACCTTATTCCATACTGAAGCACTTAAATAAATGGCCTGATTTTCAAAGGCATAGTGTTCCCCGTGGCTTCAATAAATCCAGATTTTGGGTACCCAGTTTTGAAAATCTTTGCCTATAATGTGAGTCTGAATATCTATTGGTGGAATAATGAACGTGCATATACTGTCTTTTATTCCAAAGTACCTAAAAATGCTTTACAAAGTGCACTCCAGTGTGTAGTGTAGCCATCTCTGTGGCAGAGGATGACAGCTAGGTAGCTGACTTGAGCACCATAAAATATATATATATATAATTTAAACAGATCTGTGTGGAAGAGAGAAGCAGAGATGAAATCCTCCCTTTTCTTAACTAAAGGATGAAGCATGGCTCATCTGCCTAACTACAATTGTAGCTTCTGGACAGCAGCAGGGTGGTGGCCCACAGTGTACCTGCTTTGTGCTTGGGCCTGTGGATCCATAGAGAAATAGACTCTGTGGTCCTGCTTCCACTTAGGTGGCCGCTCACGCATTACCGAAATACCAGACATTTTGTTTTTTCTGAGAACGGTGTGAGATCGCCCCCCACTGTCTGACCCTGCCCCTGGCACTGTGCTCTCATTCCCATGGTGCATGTGCAAGGTCACACTGGAGGTGGGCTGGAATGGTGTGCTCTTCAAAATGGCGTTCCTCCATTTGATACTGGAAAAAATTACGCCTGGGTTTGTCTCAGTACTGGATGGGGAACAAACCTTAAAAAAGCTGAACTGCCTGAATAAAACTGGCTGAATGGCTTGCATAGAGGCCTCCCTGCAAAGAATGCAGACATGGAACAGTACAGCTCTCCATGGCCAGCCAGAACCTCTATTAGACAATACAACCATGGTTTCACTTTTTTGAGGCCCTCTGGGGCCCTTAATGTCAGACAATCTACTTCCGTAAGACTAAAAAAAGCCTGATTCAATTTAGTAATCATACTGAGAAGTTAAAATCCCTGGGTCAGATCTTGATTAGGTATAAATTAGTATAGGTGCAATAGATTAAGATTCAGAGGCACTGTTGTTGGTCCCAGGATACTAGAGAACCTATGCTGAGGCCAGTTTCTGTTGGTGAAAGAGACAATATTTCAAGCCATACAGACCTGAAAAAGAGCTCTATGTAGCTCAAAAGCATGTCTTTTTCATCAACAGAAGTTGGCTCATCCACCTTGTCTCTCTCTGTATTACACAGTGAGAGTTATCACGTCTACAATATTTTTTTCACATGCTCATTCACTTAAAAAAAGAAAACTAGCTAATGACTAGAACTCATCAAAATTTTTCATCTGAAATACAAAAATGAAAAGTGATATATTTTCAAACTGAAAAATTTCAGGTTTTTTTTAATCCAGTTTTTTTATCAAAGCAGAATTTCAAAGTTTAGAATTTCTTTTTCCTTTTTTCTCTCTCCCTTTTCCTGTTTGCCACTGAATGCAAAAGAATTAATCATGTCCATGTCATGTCCATGTTCTTTATTTTACTTTTTTTTCTTTCTTTTTTTCAATTAAACTTTTCAAAAGTTCCTCAGCTTTGGAAAAGTGACAGTGGAAAAAAGATAAAAGAAACTGTAACTCTGACATTGTCCTAAAGCTGAGGAAATTTTGAAAATTTACAGATCAGGAAAAAGAACTAAAAAGCCCCTAGATGTAATTAATTTTTCTGCTCTGTCACATAAAAGGAAAAAAGGTAAACACAGAAGATTTTTAAAAAATCAATTTTTGTTGAACAAACATTTCACAATTTTTCTGACAAAACAAAAAATTGTTCTATATTAAATTCCGCAATATGGAAACAAAGTTTAAATTCTAAATTTCTTCATGAAATTGTTTTTTTTCCCTTCGTTTTTAATCTTTTTTTTATAATGACACATACAACTACACTCCAAGTTCTGTCTCGGTATCTGCCACTCATTCAAAGCGAGGATACTGTGTACAGCATGAATGTCACATTTCATTAAAGGAGTAAATCTTTCTGAATTAGCTCTTTTACCTCTCCTCTGATAGGATCTGGGCTGCTGACAACAGCTGATTCTGTGACTGCTGGGTGCTCTATCAAGGCACTTTCTACTTCAAATGGTCCAATACGATATCTAAGAGAGAGTGTAGGCATGAAACCATTTATCTTTTCATTAAAATGTTTTTTAATTGTTCTGTAGTATCACAAAATACAACATTGTAAGAGAAACCTGCAAACTCAACAGTAGTGACCTACCCTGAAGAAATAATGATATCATCAGACCTTCCAACAAACCAGAAGTATCCTTCTTCATCCATAATCCCTCTGTCCCCAGTGATATAAAAATTCCCATGCTCTGTGGAGGCAGTTTTCTCTGGGTTATCCTGACAACAACCAAACATTTCACAAACCTTAACTGATCTTTAGTGAAGAGTAATAGTGTAACAGAAATAAAACATGATACCATCATATATTTCCCATACCAGTGTATTCCACATAAAATTAGGGTTTATACAGATTATAGCTATACAGATTAGCAGTTCCATCTATGGAAATGTTGTATGAGTCAGAAAAATTGGGTGTGTTGTGTGTTAGAGGAAGAAAGGAAAGATGTGTTCCATAAGAAATTCCCCTCAGCAGAACTAATGATTCAAATATACAACTTTCCTTTTCAAGAGAAAAAATGATCATTTACTAGTGCAATGACTCCCAGCAAGGGTCTGGGGGAAATTTTGAATTTCAGTGACTAAACGCCGCTTGCTACCACTTTACCTCAAGGAATACATCCATCAGCTACAGAAGTAGTTAAGAAGACAACAGAACACACACTTTACAAGCCTCTTACACTAGCGCTAATGTAGACAACATCCCCATTTGTGTAGTAATGTTAGGGTGCATATGCCACAACTATTTAAAAGACAAAATGATCCCTGATGCATTGAGATTTCATTACTGTAGTTTGTATACTAATATTTAGCTACACCATGATCACATACACTTCAGCAGGTGTGAGGACATCTCTGGCAGAGGCTAGTGACAGGACAAAAATCACAGATGCCAGGGTCATATCTTTATGCCCATGGGCAGCTGTGTGTGGGTCAGAGGAACATCTACAGGGCCGCTACATCATTCTCCACCCCTGAAGATGAATGAAATGGGTGGAGCACTGGCCATATAGACCAACAAAGCTGTGTTGGGGTCTCCAGGAATGTATGTGGGGCCAGAAACAGATCTGGAGCAGTGTGCTGCCTGCCTTACCTCACAGCAAAGAAGAAACTGTGAGGCAAACGGGGACTCTTGGGGTATGTCTACATTGCAACAGAATACCTGTGGCTGGCTCATGTCAGCCGACTCAGGTTCATGGGGCTCAGGCTATAAAATCAAGGTGTAGATGTTTAGGCTCAAGCTAGAGTCTGGCACTGGGACCCTTCACCCTTACCGGGCCCCAGAGCCCAGGTTCCACCTGAGACTAAACAGCTACACCACAATTAAACAGCCCTGTAGCCTGAGCCCGGGGAGCATGAGTGAGCTGACAAGGGCCAGTTGTCAGCATTGAATTGCAATGTAGACATATCCTAAAGGATCTTGTGGACATGCTGGGTGAAATCCTGTCTGTATTCACATCAAAGGAAGTTTTTCTGTTGACTTCAGTAGAGCCAGGATTTCACCAGGAGTTGTGATAAGTGGCATGAAACTTTTCTGAATCTAATAAGAGTCTCCTTACTAAGTATTGAGAGAAAAGACAAAATGGCCTGGTAGGTTTGATTCGGATGGCAATGTTTCCTTCTTCTCCTCGAGACAAAATATCACCCCGATCATCTACAACCTGCAGGAAAAAAAAAAAGATTATTTCAAGTGTGCTAGAGTCATTTCCTTACAATTCACAACTGTAATGTGGGGTGAGGGGGCGGCAGGAGATGAGAACAACAATTATTATTTTTGAACTCTTTTCCTCTCATATTTTAGATTGAGCTCAGCCAAGAAAATTTATCAACATACCTGAACATCGTAAGGTGGAGAGGCCTTTCCCATAGAGCCAGGTTTAATTTTCATTCCTTTCACATTGGCACATATTGTTACCTGCATAATACATGACTTTATATTTATATTTATATATATATAAATTTATATTTATATGCAACATACTAGGATTCTTGGTGGTTTTAATCTAGCTGACCATGTTCATATGTGATAACTTTTGGGGGCCAAATTGATGCCTCTTCTTCTATTTGTATGAGGGGAATACAAAATTGAAAGTGGCACATAAACTTTTGTATTCCCCCACGCCCACTCACAGCAAAAGGGACTGATGGGACGGCATTGGTCTGAAGAGCACCTCCCCTCCTGAGATTACATGTGTGACTGGCTAGCTGTGGGGGTGGTTCCAAGAAAAGGGATGTAAAGTGACTCTGGTCTTGCAGCTTTATTTTGTGTCTACTTTGAGGGTAAAATTAAAGAAGGGCTGAATTTGGCCCTTGGTGTTTTTGTTATGTTCAGCCACTAAATTCTTATATACATAAATCTCACTATCAGGCTGGCTTTGTATTTTCTACTGTGATTCCAAGCATTGGATGTGGGCTTTCATAGTTAATTACTTGTAGTTTTTCTTTCTCAAAGTGTTGTTCCAGTTCAGCCACAAGTTAATAGGCTTGAAGAAGAAAACATTAAATGAAATTCTATGGTCCATTTTATGCAGGGGGTCAGACTTGATAATCACAATGGATCATTCAGGTTCTAAAAACCAGTAAGTCTAGTTGTAATGTTGATTATGTAAAATTCAATACCTAATTCATCATCATTCATCAGCTTTCTTAACAACCTTGAACTAAGTAAATTCCCACTCTTTCCCTTGCTTTGTCAGGTGCACTGTGCCCTTTGTAAGGTTGTGAGGTAGCATTGTTAGAAGCTTTCATATGAGAATTAGTGCAAACATACTGTTTCCGTCTGGCCATAGCCTTCATAGATATCTAGTCCCGTTTGGCTTTTCCACTGCTCCATCACTTCAGGATTGAGTGGCTCCCCTCCAGTCACACAATGACGCAGACTCATGAACTTGTAACTCAAGAGGAACAGAAAACAATCAGAATCAATGATCTGACAGTTTTCAATGTACTGAAAATGGTTCTGGCTGGTCGACTGTTGACTTCTGACCTCACATGCCATTTTGGAAAATGTAAATAACCATCATGAGAGTTAGATTCTGAGATTATTTTAGGCCCTGATCCTGTTTCTGATGAAGTCAATGTAAAGCTTCCATTTACTTCAATGGTATTAGGATGGGGATCCCTCACAAGTAAAATGTTTATGAATGTCAAAGAAAAGAAAGAGCAGTTGTTTTTTGGAAGAACTAACTCAAGAAAACACAGGAGATCTCAGCTAACTTATGCCACTGAAGATGCACAGTATGAAAGAGGAGAAGAGCCGAGGATTTGTATGGCTGTGCACAGAAAAGTAACTACCGGTACCAAGATCTCACAGTAGTGTGTGGTTTGTTCTACATGCTGGCCAAAGAAGTGCAGTCAATAAGGACTTCCTAGAAGCAAAGGCTATGTCTACACTTACAAAAGTTAGTTCAAATTAGTTAATTCGAACTAACTAATTCAAACTAATCTTAGTTAGTTCGAATTAACTTAATTCGAACTAGCATGGCCTCACTAGAGTGCTAGTTCGAACCAAGCAAGTGCCATTTATGGCACTTGCTTATTTCGAATTAGTCAGTTGTATGAAGGTCAATCTGCCAATTAGTTTGAACTAAGCAGTTGGTTTGAACTAATAAGGCCACATTGAATAACTAGTTCGAATTAAGCGTCAGTTCAAAGTAAAACGAGGTTTTACTAATTCAAACTAACTTTTCCTTAATTCGACTTAAGGAACTCCTTGATTGGAATTAAGGAAACACCAGTGTAGACTCTGAGTAAATTGAGTCAACTTCAACCTGCTTAAGCTGACTTAATTTACAAGTGTAGACGCACCTAAAGGGAGGATTGAAGAGTGGGCTGTTGGCAGTGCAGAACTTGGATTCACTTCTAAGACAGGAGTCAGCTGTTGCAGGACTAAAATGTATATGCAAGACTTATTCTTTTTGCCACAAGAATTCAGAAGGCCAGGATGAGTTCTGAACAAACTGTGTATATTATCTAGGGGCATAACTGCTAAGATCACACATATACCATATCTGTTTGAGCTGAATATGTCTAAAGAATAGCATGTCATTGGGCACAATGTCCAAATAAATATCAAATTGTGAGTGGTTCATTTAACTCCTCATTTTACTTATTTAATGTATGGGACCAATTCTGCCTTACATAGCTATAACTTCCAGAGGGGTAGCTGTGTTAGTCTCTATATAGCAATAACAATGAAAGTCCTTTGGCATCTTAGGCTATGTCTACACTTGTTAATTTAGGTCGACTTAGCATGTCCACACTCAAATTTTAAGTTGACTTGGGGGGACCCTACAAAATCGACCTAGAGTGTCCACACTGGATGCCGTGGTCAACTTCTAGGGGGTAGGTGGACCTGGGACAGGTCCACGGTGGCAGGGGGGGCATCCCTTGCCAAGTGCCAGGGGGCTCAGCCTTTGCCCCATTGTACATGGGTACAATGGGGCAAAGGGGGACAGGGACCCTGGCAGGGCATAGGGGAAGGGTGGGCAAGGCTCTGCTCTGCCCTTTGGGGGGGCACACCAGGCTGTGGCTGTGCCAGCCACCCTGGCAGGGAGGGCAGTGGGGAAGCCCTGGTGTCCTCTAGGTTGACTTAAAGTCAATTTAGGGGTACTCCACGTCTACACTGGCTTAAGTCGACTTTAGAAAGTCGACTTAAGCAGAAAGTCAACTTAAAACGAGGTTTTAGAAAGTCGACTTAAATTTTTCCTTAAGTCGACTTAATTTACAAGTGTAGACGCACCCTTAAAGACTAACAAACTTCTACGGGCATAAGCTTTTATGGGCTGCAACCCACTTCATCAGATGCACGCTGTGTTTTTTATAGATACAACTCTCATCCAGACTGGCCTAAAACTTCACCATATCTTGCCTCAAGATACTTCTGGGCCTTAAAACCATCTTATGTTTGAAAGCAGCTGTACTTGTCCAAACTGGCTTGGTTCATCTTATTGTCTTCCCAAAGATAAGCTCTCTTATAGTACAGGGACCGAATACGTACGGATTTAATTGGCCCTAGGAGTCAGGCACAGAAAAGAAGAAAACTAAATGAAAACAATGCAGTGAACCAAATGACGTGACCTGTCCTATAACTAAAAATGTGTCCCTTTCCATTACCATTACAAATAAACCGATGTGTGGTACCTGGTAAGACCGTGCTGCACAAGCATGCAGTAGGCAGTTGGTGCGGTGCAGAAAGTGGTTATGGGATATCTTGAGAGAGTCTAGAAAAAATAAAAATTGGAAAGTTACCATACTGAACAGAAAGGATGAAGTTAGGGCATGATCCTGCAAACACGTGGGTGCCTAATGGAGCGAGCAATGCCACAGAAAGAGTCACCCTGTTCTGTGTTATTCTTCTGCATTCAGGTTCCTATATGAGCCTACCTCTCTGATACCTGAGTGTCTAAAATTTAAACATACTGGCCAAATTCATAGTGGGGAATGCCACTGACTTCAACAAAGGGGAAGAATTTGGCCCTCGACTTCAGTAAGTGAAGACAGTGATGTATCAGGGTGTGTACCATACCATTCTGTTTGGTTGCTATAGAAATTAAAAGGATTCACCCTCAAACAGTCATGAAGAGATTAATGATCACATTGAATATTTGTTGTTTCGAATGTCAGAGCTACCAATTACTTCCCATGGCTACTATGTTCCAGATTCAAGGAAAAGTTCTGATATTCGGCAGCAATGGGAGTGGATAAGCCTTTCCCAGTCTTGTCTTTTAGAAAACAGACTGCCCTGCCTGTGGAAGAGTCTGATATGGCGGGAAGTAGGCTATGTGGCTGGCTCCCTGAAACACAACAAGGAGAAGTGGGCCAGTCAGCCATCATTTGAAAATCCAGGCTGAGGGAGTGCCCACAGGCCAAAGTCGCCAGACTATGGGATGGGAAGAGGGGTATAGGACATCGTCTGCCTCTTACCTCAGAAGACTCTAAAAATAAGGGCCTGGGTGCTAATTGGGGAAAGTGGTATGGATGAGGGTCAATGTGTATTTGATTCTGAGTTGTCTGGGTCTGCTTCACTTATGCAAAATAGAAAGAAAATCTGCAGTGTGAATCTTACATTCATGATAGTTGTTGGTTCAAACTGTGGCATATGGTGTACAAAGACACATGATCCACAACTCCAGGGAATAAAAACACTGCTCCAGGCTGCCTTGACCCAGCCCGTGTCTGATGTGTTCCAGAATATATCTGAAGGAGTTAGATTCAGCCAGTGCCTGATAACGTAGAGGGAAAGAATTTATCTACTGTCAGAGGCTGTCACAGTCAGCATGAAAAAGTGGAACACAGGTTACAGGATGATGGAAAAAGGGGCTG
>ML685786.1:14120622-14224205 GCA_007922175.1 Pelusios castaneus
TCCCCCAGCTGTCATCAGGAGCTGCGGCGGCTTAACGCCGCAGCTCCTGCTGAGAGCCGAGCCCGGGAGCTGAGCTGGGGGGCCGGCTCGAATCGGAGCCGGCCCCCCAGCACAGTCCAGGGGTTCGGGTGACCGCAGAAGCTCCGCCGGAGCTTCTGCTGCCACCCGATCCCCCATGTTTCCGCGATCCCGGTTAACCGAATGCACAGTTAATTGAGGACCGGATAATCCAGGTTCCACTGTAAAGTAACAACAATAATAAATAATAATAATTAGTCACATTGGCTTAACAATTCATTAATTTACATACTATTTTCAAAATAATTTTGTCATTTTTAGATCTCTTTAATTTATTTTTTTTCTGCACCAGATTTTGTAAGAGGTAAATATTTTTACTAACCTGTTCGCATACAAGCCACATTCAATATCCACCACTCTGGTATGCGAGGGAGAATCACTATTACTCTGTCTCCTCTTTGCAATCCACAGGGGTCAGAGAACACATTGGCTGCTTTTCTAGACAGAAACCCCAGCTCTTCAAAGCTCCATTTCACCTCATCTCCCTCATCATTTATCCACCAGAAAGCTGCAGATGCAGGTCTCTTCCCAGCCTAGCAGGAAACTCAAGAAGTTAAAATAAGAAGGCAGATATGAAATGGCAGTTATAACCCGAAGTTTCCAGTTTTGATCATTTTATGTGTACCTGGGAATTCCCACTGGAGATTCATTCTAACCTATTGTGTATGTGCCACACATCATTTTCTGTTCCATAGTCTTTATAATTAAATGGCAGCGTATTGGTCTTGGATGGATTTACTTGCATTTTCATGTAATCACCAATGAAAGGAATGACTAGACAGTACAGTGACATCAGGCAGCCAAGCTAAATGTGCTGCTTTGATTCAGAGCTAGAGACCAGAGCGGCACAGAATGTCCCAAAAATCAGGAGAGTGCAAGGATGACCTTTACATCACCTTTGCACCCCAACCTGCACTTTATGTGTGTCAGCCAGACGCAGGATGTAGGCCCCTACTGTCATCCAGCAAAATAATTGATTTTAAGGCCAGAAGGGAACAGTATGATCATCTAGTCTGACACTGAGGGTATGTCTTCACAGACAGTGGCAAATTCACCGCCGTCAGATCAATTCTCTGGGATTGATTGAGCGGAAGTTGAGATCTGCTCGATCGATCTGGAAGTCGATTTAATAAATCCACCACCAGAGAAAAGAGTAACACTGCCTCAATGGGAACGCATCTCCTGTTGCTGCAGGAAAGAGAAGATGCTGTGGTAAGAAGAAGTTAGGAAGATGAGGGGAGATAAAGCAAGAAGAGGGACCATATGTGCCTAATGGACCAGTCCCTTATTGTTACACAGAAAGAAAGAGAGAGATCACTTATATTAAAAGGCAAATTATCTTTTGTAGCTGATGCCTTAAAGTAAAAGATTTCTGAGACAGAAAAAACACCTGGATCAGTTCTTTAGCTGGTGTAAATCAGCATAGCTCTACTATAGTTGGTTTATACCATCTGAGGACCTGCCCAATATCTATGATGTGAAAGAACTGCTACCTTTTCCATCTCAGACCATTTGTCCAGGACATCACTGGCAAAGTTGAAGTATTTTGGCAGTTCCTGTTCACAGCGGTTTATAGATTCATAGTGTGAAACAATCTGAGACACACAATGCCTGTTATCGTTGCGGACTAATCCAGAAGGTGATTTGGGAATCCACAAGGATTGGCGAATAGGTAATTTAAATAAAATCTTCATGATGCTGACTCATCTGACTATGTGAAAAAGGTAAATGAAAATTGGTGCTGGATCATTCATCTGCAATGGAAAAAAAAACAAAAAAACAAAACTATAAAAACAGCAAAAGTCAACAGCCAAATCCAGGAAGCTGTCTAAGAAGCATAGCTGGATAAGTTAAATCCAAACAGGATATAAATTATGGACAATCTATGCCCCCACTTGACTTTCTGTTACTGTTCAACTGAAATTTTCTATCTTGGTTTTTATTGTGACCTAAGGCAGTGGTTTTCAATTTTTTTTTTCCTTGGGACCCACTTAAAAAAATTATTTATGTCCATGACCAAAGAATTAAATCTTTGAGCAATGCATTCCAGTCTTTTGGCTGTGGCAGCAGGAGGTGGCACGACTCAGCACCTGAGGGTCTGTGACCCAGTACTGGGTCCGGACCCATAGTTTGAAAACCACTGACCTAAGGTGACCAGATGTCCCAGTGTTCAGGGTTTTTTCTCTATGAGTGCCTATTACCACCCGTCCCATCCGATTTTTTCACACTTGCTATCTGTTCATCCTATTGTGACCTTTTAAATAATTACATTTTCATTTTTCACACATTTTGTAAATAAATAACATTTTTAACGCATATTTATTATCAGCATTATGAGGCGGTGTGTACAACAAACACTTAACTTTCTAGTCCATTTCCTTGGGACTGATTCTCCTTTCACATCAGTTTTACACTTGTCTAATTCTGTTGACCTCAGTGGAGTTACTCCTGATTTACACTGGTGGAAGAGGCAAAACAGAGCTAATCTCTTTAATCATGGATGAAATTTAGCTGTTTGTAGAAGAGTGCTAACAAAACTGCATAGTTCTATCAGTTGGAAAGTGTGTTGAGATCTACACCTGAAAAGCTAAGTCGACTCTGTTAAGTCGACTTAACAAGGCCGACTTAAGTTGACTTAAAGTTGACCTTGTTAAGTCAATTTAAAGAATCTACTGTAGAAACTTAAGTCGACTGCCTGTGGTCACATACACAGGTGCTAGGTCGACAGAGAGCCACAGCTCCTGGGGAGAAGGAAGCTGCGGCTCCCCAGCAAAAAGGAGCTGTGGCTCCCTTTTCACTGGGAGACGCGGCTCCCTTGTCCGGGGAGCCATGGCTCCCCTCTCGGCAGGGAGCCATGGCTCCCATCGCCCCAGCCCATCCCCCTTAGGTCGACTTAGGGAATTAGGTCGACCTAGGGCATCCACACTGGCTTTAGGTCGACTTAACAGGTTGAATTAAACGTTAAGTCGCCCTAAAGAGTGGTAGTTATTAAGTCAACTTAAGGAAGCACTTAAGTCGACAATGAAAGCCAGGTGTGGAGGTGGCGTTCTGAAGGTCGACTTAAGCATTCTTAAGTCGACCTAAGTTGCTAGCGTAGACACACCCTAAGATTGCATTCTCATTTCTCGGTATCACACTAAAAGTAGCTTACATGACTTTGCTATTCCCTAAAAATACACTAGATGGCAATTCACTACACTGAACGCCAGGCACTAATAAAACCACTGAAAAACCTTTTTATATTTGTATAACATACGTTCTTTGCAGTTCTATTTTCTTTAGAGGGTAGGAAGTTAATACATCATTCCATTTTAGAGTTGACTGTATGATACATTTTAAAAGGTTCTATAATGCCCTTTTTAAAGTTAATCCATTATTTCTTTGAACAACTTCATCAGATACCTTTATTTTTCACTCAGTTAAGACATTCAGTGAAACCACACCATTTTCACCTCTGCTGAAGTAATTGAAGGGAGGCTGACGATGGGATTTCATCCATTCTCCTGAGGTGGGTAACTTTACAGAGAGCCAAGTTGTAATGTGTATTTATATTTAAACAACTTTTTTTTTTAAAAAGGGCACTTTAAATCACCTTTTCTGCCTTCTGATTTGAGCTGAATAATGCATAAGACCCTACAGTACAGAGAAAAGGGTCATCTTGAGTTTATTAAACCCCAGCTCCTGAATGTCAAGAAACCCAGGTTCTAGAAATGTGTCCTTCCCATGTGTCCTAATGGGGGAGAGGGGGAGTTGAAGTCAGTCATGGTATACCTGCATTGTGTTCAGGGTGCACTGGCTCCAGTGTTCTATGGAACAGCAGTTGAGAAAAAATGCCATAAAGGATTTAGGTTACTTATTACTTGTTTCAGTAGCAGGTAGTGAAAAGCAAGTGGTTGAACAAATGACCCTGTCATTGTAGGTTTATTACTTAGAAGGCTTAGACTGCCATTCTGAGATAACTGTTGAAAGGATGTTCATCTCAGATAGTTCTCGCAGACCTCTTCACATTCTTAGATACTTTTTCATTCCCTGGATGTCACTTTATCCAAGAACTTTGAAAAGAATTGATTATGGAAAAAAATACAATCAAAGTCAAGCTAACCTCTCTCTAGGTTTTGTCAATTATTCTTACACAATCCTTTTACATTTGTTGATTTAGCAACAGTGTTTATATAGGGTGATATCTTGCCATCAGCTTGTACACACAACTCCCAGTTATTTCATTACGAGTCCAATGTGCATGATAAGAACATAAAGTTCTTGGTGCATATGAACCTGATCCAAAGCCCGCTGAAGCCTCTGCAATCTCTCAGTGGTTTTGAATAGGACCTACTACAATAATACCTGAAAGAGAAAATAATTCCAGCAAATCCCCTCATTTCTATTTTATCATTTGCTAAAATGTAGGATATCATCTCAGGCATGATTTAAAAAAATTCTGATTATTTCCTCCAGGATTTTTATTTTATATTTTTATTGGTCTGAATAAATCACTAATATCTGTTTCACCATTTACAGGCCTCTTTCTTTGTAGACTAGTAATTAACAGCTAGTAGTTAATAGTTACAATTTGTGCTTTGACTAAGTAATATAGGCTATGTCTACACTAGAAAGAGTTAGATCAACTTTGTTAAGTCGACTTAACAGTTAACAGTCTAGCTCAGTTACTCCATGTCCACACCATCCTTAAGTTGATTTAAGGAGTCGACTTAAGGGTTAAGTCGACCTAATGAGTGGTAGTTATAAAGTTGACTTAAGCTTTCATTAAGTTGACTTAAGGAATTTCTCAAGTTGACTTAATGAAAGCCTAGTGTGGACGTGGCTTAATTTAAATCAACTTAAACCTCTTTAAGTTGACTTAAATTGCCAGTGTAAACGTAGCCATAGTGTTTTCCATCCCTATAGCTGAAGGTGCTCTACAAAAGAAGGTAAATACCATTACTTCCATTGCATACATGGAGAAGTTAAGGTACAGAGGGGCAAAGTGACCTGTCCAAGGTCACAGATCAGAAGAATGGCAGATTGAGACTGGAAACAAGGCCTCTTGATGCGTAGCGGTCTAACCACTGGACCATATCTTCCTTCCCCAACACCTGACCATATATTTTTATGTTCTCCCTTTCTTCTTCTCAAAAACCAGATGCCAATATCGTCATGAGTAAGTCAATCTCCTAGGATCTCCTAGAATAGGATTCTTGATTTTTCTCAGAAATGGTGCCATCCCAACCCTCTGAATGACTACTTTTTAAGAAAAAAAAAGTTATAATGGTGAAGACACTTGTATAATAATTGTCCCAGGAAAGAAATGCCTGTCTATACCCTAGAAATGTCAGTGAAGAAGAGGTTCAGTGAGATGTTAAAGGAAGGCAAGCGATTCACAATAGACTAGTTGGTCTCCTCTGCGGAAGCTGTAACTTTGTCTTGTACACTACATTGCACTTCAGTCAATAATCTAAGAAAGGGATGTTAGGAATATATAAGAATGTTTCTTTTTTTAGTTCCCATATGGCAAATATTTTGGGAAACAGATGATCTGTTATTACTGTAATGCATCATCTCCTGCAGACGTGAATAGCAACAACTTAGTCTTTCTATAGAGATATTCTTTGACATGTTCTGAAAGGAGTAGGCCCATATGCATTGTGCAGAAGTCTAAGAGTTTATAGTAATACAGCTTAGAATTTACAGAGTGTTTTGTACTCTCAATGGACCATGGACACATTAGCTAATTACCATGGGCCAGATTCTGCCACAACTTCTCACGCAGGTGAAATCCTGCCTCCAGTGAAGCCAATGGCAAAATTCCCATTGATTTCAGTGGAGCCAAGATTTTACCCATGCTATGATCCAACAGCTTCATAAATCAATGGGCATCTGTCTTCCTTCTGATGTTAATGGGATTTGTATCAGACCCTTAGGAAGCAGTCCCATTAGACCAACAGATGACCAAATATTATCCTTAAGAGCAGTCATCAAGGCCCCCCCCTTGACCTTCATGGGCACCTAAATTCCAGTGGGGACATATGTCATCTCTACATCAATTCTGGGTAATGTTTATAACATTGCTGATGATCTTACATAATTACAGGTTCATTATTTACTCAAACTCACATTTCTATGGCCACGGTTTATTAGGTATTTCATCTTTTCCTCACCAGATATCATTCTCATTGAGTACAACGCTCATGAGACTCTCTCCCCCTTAACTGCCTAAGAATTAGTTTTCCAAGCATTGCTAAAAAGAAAATCAATTAACAGCTCTAGTTTTTCTGTGAAGGAGCAATGCTGGCTCCACTCGTTATCAATGTTATCCTGTGGGAATTAGCCACTTGGTCTGCTGATAAGGTAATGGCTATTTTAACAACAAACATTCAACTCTTAGTCCTTTTTTCTCCCTCTGTGCCTGTGAAGTGCAGTAGGTGTAGGATGAAGACTCTGTGGCTTTCCTTCCTTATTTTATTGGTTCCCCCAGGTCTTGCAGCAGAGGATGGCATAGACCCAAAGCCAAAGAAAGCCAAACTCCCCAAAATCAAAGAGGAGAACAACCTTCTGGTGCTGAAAAAGAGCAACTTTGACAGAGTACTGAAGGAAACTAAGTATCTGCTGGTGGAGTTCTGTGAGTAGAAATGAAGGCTGTGTATTATAATGATGAATCTGCAGGGGAATTACATAGATGACTAATAGCTCCCAATTGTTTGTTTTTGTCCATTCGTATTTTTTGTTGTAACATGCATTTGTACAGTGCCTATTAGTGGGGCCTTGATCCCTTAGATGCTAACAATAGTATAACAATAGGGGAAGTGATGCTGAGCTGGGATTGTGAAGGCTTCAGGCTGCATTCTGCAAAATGTCGACTGCCTCTCCTCAGCTTCCATTGCCTCTGTCTAATTTCCTATGGACATATTTTGCAGCAGTAGTGTATGCAAACCCAATATGTGCACAAAATGGGAGAACACTTGTATGACCCTGGATGATTTTATCTCCTGCTCCTTTAATCACGCTTACATACTCTTCACTGCTTTTCTTTCTTGTGAAAGGTTCAAGGGGAGTGGCAGCTCCCCTTTTATAGTTCTTTGGGCATCTCAGAATGCTTCTTTGTGACAGCTGAGTGTCTGACTGTATATTTATCTTTGGTTGCAAGAGCTGACATTAATTAATATTGGCTTAGATGGAGATCATTGTTGGGGGTATGTTTGTGGTTTTTCTTCTTGTATCATATATGCTGCAGGCACCTGGGAGAATAAGAGGCATATTGGGAATGGCTCACAGTATTAATTAATTTGTCTTTTCTGTAGCTCAGATGATAAAACAAAAGCACAACCACATGTACGTGGAAACAAAAATAAAATCCAACCAGAATGGATCCCTGTCTACTCCATGTATTTTGAGTCTGTGTTCAGTAGCAGAGTTTGCCATTTCTTTAGTGTTATTGTGATACACCAAGAAATCATAGCACATTCCAATATCTAAAGTAAGCTTTTCCCATGGTGGCCATATCCAGCCTATTCAGTGCCTCAGTCTAAGGGTTCTTTGCTGCTTTTTAAAAAAGTTTTTCTTTAAAAACTGAACTGTTGTAGATGACTCAGGTTGTACCCAAGTGTTAACAAAATCCCTCTATCTCCATTTGTGGAATCTCAGGGAATCAGTCCAGGGTGTTTCAGAAAATAAGGGCCCAGTTTCTGGAAGACAGCAGAAAACCCAAGACACGGGAGAATATACCCTAATGTCATATGACTGAGAGAGAAAATCTTCAGTCCCAACCCCACACGTATAGCCCAGTCACCTCCACTTCTACAAGATCTAGAGGGCAGTATAGGAAATGACCCACTGTTCCCTCGCAGGGGAGGATTTGGCCATGATGCTGTACACTGAGCCCCCCACTGGCTGCTCAGCACTGGCTATGGAAGGGACACTACAGGAGCTATGATGAGTTTTGTGCCAAAAACACCGGGGCTGAGGGTAAAGTAGGGTCATATGTTTGATGCCCTCCTTCTGCGGATTTTCCTCTACAACCCTGCAGCACCGACTCCCATGGAGGGGCATCCTGGTGGCACACCTGCGTTTTGGTGAGGTGGGTGCTGTAAAGGTGGCATTCTCACTTTCCATCTGACCAGGGAGAGCTGTTGCTGCTTTAGGCTTCTCCTACTCATCTCAGCTGAGGAGGCTGACATTGCAGACGCTAGTATTTTACAGCCAGAAGTGTTTGTGCAGTTTTAGCTGTATACTGAAACAAATGGAAACTGCAAAACACATTTGCATGAATTAAATCTTCCAGCATGGACCTTTGGCTCTAATTGCTGAGAAGCAGCCCAACAGAGAAGCCACTCACAAACAAAAACACAGCCAGGATAATCAGGGTTTGGGAAAGCCTCTGGCCACAAGACTGGTAGCACTACCTTATCCATGAAGGTCAAATAAGTTCAGAGAGCAGATCTAACCCATCTGAACCTTTGGAGATCCATCTCCAATAGCACTGATAAGATATTCCTATCAACTAGGGCCTATCTGGTCTTTTCAGTGTAGCTCATTTGAGAGCAATTGTTACTCAAGTACCATTTAGACAGTAATCCCAGCAAACACAGAAAAATTAGAATTCTGAATTACTGACATCAACCTGTCGCTTTCTAATTTGGAGGTGATGTGGGGGGAGAAGAGCTGCAGGTGGGGTGATTTGCTCCCCCATTTCTGCCAGGGTTTACATTTGTACATATTTATTTTGCAAAATATATGCCCACCTTACTATCAACAGTTATGCATCACCTTTGCTCTCATCACCCACAGAAGAGGTCTCTTTCTCCAACAGACATTTGTCCAATAAAAGATATTACCTCCCCTGCCTTGTCTCTCCTATCTCCAAATCAGGAAGACATTTTACCACAGCGCATTTTCTTCCTAAAAGGTCATGGCAAAAAGTGATGATAAAACCAATGATGATGTTAGTTTTGTTTTGAAATACCCCTTAAAGCAATTTTTCCTCCACCATTTCTCCACATTTCATTTTCTCTAAGGACTCAATCTTGCTGTTCTGACTCAGCAAATCTGATCCAGTGAATTTAAGGATGTTCTGACTGTCTAAGTAGGGGACTGGCTCTATTGACTTCATGGAAGTTCAGGGCAGGTTGCTCAGTGTGTTGCAGGATCAAGCCCCAAGTGCATAGAAATGTGATACTGCACAGTAGCTCCACGTTGCTTTGTCTATTGTGCAAGATTCCTAGGAATTTACGTGTGAAGGGAGCACATTACTTTTTCACAATCTAAAAAGGCAAGTGGATTACTGAAAATTATGTACATTTTGAGGACTTCAGGCTTACTTCTTGTTGATATTATTACAATGTGGGGCATTACCTGCATGACTAAGGGTGCGTCTACACTGGCAATTTATGTTGACTTAAGGAGGCTTAAGTCAACCTAAACAAAGCCACATCCACACTGGGCTTTTATTAAATAGATTACGCATTTCCTTAAGTTGGCTTATGGAAAGCTTAAGTCGACTTAATAACACCTTTGTTTAGGTTGATTTAAGCCTTAAGTCGACTCCTTAAATCGACTTAAAGCCAGTGTGGACGGGGATTAGTGCCTAAGTCGACCTTAAATTGACTTAATAAGGTCGACAAGGGGCTATGTCTACACTAGAAAAGTTAAGTTAACTTTGTTAAGTCGATTTAATAAGGTCGATTTTAAGTCGACTTAAAGTCGACTTTATTAAGTTGACTTAAAGTCGACTTAACTTTTCTAGTGTAGACATAGCCTAAGTGTCTACATTTAATACAAGCATTACATTTCCAAACTGATGAGACAGGCAAAGCATGTGAACATCAAGTGGAGGAACTGCTCCCCTATTTCTATGTCACGAGATGAGAAGTCTCCAGGCAGTCTTGTAGTTTTTCAGGTGCATGAGTTTTATTCTGCTTAAACTTGATTTTCATTAGTTTGTTTCCAATGTGATCAGAGATGGTTTAGTTGGAGGATCTGATTGATACTCATAACATTATTTCCAAACTATTTTAAAACCTGTATTTTCAAATGTTCAGTATCACAGGAAAGGGAGGATGTGTTGACCATTTGGGAGAAATAGAGGAACTAATCAGTTGAGTCACTGCTGTCATTCTAAATTTTCAATAGGGGTGTCAGTCTTTGAGCAGCCAGAGCAGTAGTTCCACTGTCTGTTATTACAAAAATATATAAAGTTAAAATGATACCCAACTTGGATTTCGTTTCTTTGGGTGCTTTATGTCTAACTGTAGCCTTAATATGGAGGTGTTGTAGGATTAGTTAAGAATGAAATAAGATACTTCCTTTGTTTTGGGACCCACTCTGTTTTTTTGAGTTGACCCCTTAATATTTATTCTAAAGTAATTTTTGAAATTGTTTTTCATAAACTATAAATAGGGTTAATGGCTCATAGCAGGTTTTCACAGAGGACCGGATTAGAAGGAGCCTCCCTGGGTCATCTAATCCAGAGGTTCTCAAACTATAATCCACAGAGCTCTTCTCAGGTGGTCTGTGAAAAGGTTGCAATTGTGCAGCACAGTGGCAGCCGCTCTTCCCTCCCAGCCCCACCTCTCATTCCCACAGCGTGGACCCAGTGGTGCCTGACTGGAGTCACTGCAGACCCCAAGCAGTGCCACTTGCTCCCCCTTCACAACCCTGCCCCTTCACCTCTGCCCCTCTCCTACCTTGTGGGCCCAGCACCACCCAACTGGAGCTGCTCCCAGCCCAAGCACCCGTCCCAGCCCAACTGCTTTCCGGCCCCTGTTCCATGTGACCATTTGGGGAATGATCATTAATATCATTAAGAGACCCTCTGCCATTTTCAAGTAGTCTGTGAAAAGAAAAAGTTCAAGAATCACTGCCACAGACTCCATGGAGAGGAGACAGGTGTAACTGTAGGGAATGAAGACATCCTATACAGTGTTTCATTTGTAATGAAAGGTGTCTTGGCTCAGGCAATTTGGTGCCAGGTTTCAAGTAATTTTTTTTTTTTTTAACTTTCATAATTCATGTGCCAAGCCCAGGGCTCTGGGGCCATGGCCTACTCAGGCCTGGCAAGCCCTTGTACAAATTAAGCTCTGACCCTATATATGGCATATGTACCTACGAGACGACAGAATAACCAGTAGATGATGCAAACACCCAGGCAACAAACAAGAAGAAAGGAAGGCTGCTTGTGGCAGGAATATGTTTTGTGACAGGTTTATTAAAGGATTTACTAAGGGTTATGGGCGATGTAGGGTTTTTAGTCTGCCTAGGACAGTGAAAGCCCCAAAGCTGGCTTCATTCCTAATGCTTAACCTTGGGCTGCCATTCTATTGACTGTGCCATACTGAGTGCGCTGTACACAGATAGTCTGCAATATAATTCAGCCAGTCTGGGAGTGTTTTACTCTAATTCAGCCTTAAATTACACAGGTGTCTTAACTAGCATTAACTGGCTGTGTTATTACAGACGGGCCCCCAGTTAACTGGAGGGTGGGACACTGCAAATCAAATCAGAATCCAAATGTCACAGAAGGCTCCTAGCTTTACAGTGTGCTAAACGAAAACTCCAGATCCAAGTGACTGTGGACTTTGGAGTGTTTATTACCCAACTTTCATTATTTGTACAGTATTACAGTAACATGTAGACGCCTCCGCTGAGCCCAGGGCCGGATTGCATTAGGCACTGCACGCACACACACAGGCAAGAAACATTTTGATAATTTGTGTCACTTTCAAATAGTTTTGGTCGAAAAAATACCTAATAAAAATTCTGAGGAAAAAAATCATAATATTTTTACATTTTTTTTAAACAAGACATTAGGATTTTTCAGTTCAAAATGGCTTTTCATTTTAAAAAATTTCCATTAAAGTTATTAAACAAATCAGAAAGATTCAGAACAGTCAGAATCAAAATCAGATTTTTAATTAAACCAGAAACAATTTCTTTCCAAATCTTTGATTCACCAAAAATTCTGAAAAATGCGACTGTCAGTTGGACCAAAAATGAGGGATTTTTAAAATTTTATTTTCCACACAGCTCTAGTTATCACCATTTCATAAATGGGAAACTGAGACAGAGATGAGCAACTTGTCCCAGCCCACGTAGAAAGCTTGTGGGAAGGCCAAGAGTTAATTTTAGATTGCCTCAGTCCATTTCTTGGGCCCGTCTGACTGTGGAGGGATGGAGAGAGATGAGAAGGAAGTTTGGAACGCTTGGTTTTGGTCCATTACAGAGAGGGGGTTGAGCTGCAAATTGTGATACAAAGCTAGCTGTGATACAAGGTCCACATGTGGGGTTTAATTCAGGCCTATCCCTTATTAATACCCTTCCACCCCTTCTCCTTGCATCTCGTTACATTCTTACCAGCCCCACAATATTCAGCAGGAGAATCCTGTTCTAGTGTTTCCCCTCCAGTGACCGCTTGAACGTTCTGATGTCAGTCAGCTCAGTACTGCGTCCGGTGCCTGTTTTTAACAAAAGTCGCAGACTTCTATGAGGCAGCCCTGGGCCAGCTTTGAACATATAGTCAGTGGAAAGCAAACAAGGCAAAGTCCCTGCATTGCACAAAATGAGGACCCAGAAATCCAGCCCCTTTCTGTCTTCTTAACTCGCTCATTATTCTCTGTAATTAGCTGTGATCTGCAGTAAGAAAATGAGGGAAAGGAAAAAATGGAGAGGATGCAATTGGATTTCTCTTTCATTTTTGCAAAAAGATGAGTTCATTCTAACTAGGGAATGCAGTCTGGAAATAATGCCACAGCCCTCAAATTTGCCACTGCCTTCTTTCCCTTATTTCAGGGGGTCTTGTGGCCATGATATGCCTGTCTGAGCCACAAATGTCCAGTGCCCTGTGCAAGTGATCTCAGGTGGCATTGTCTGACCCCTACCAGAATGGTCTGATTGCTGACTGTGCTATGCTGTGTCAATCAACAGTAGTCAGTTGCAAATATTATTGTCTCTTTTGGCCTAAGCAGTAAGCCAATATGCAAGGCCTTCCTGCTTTGTTTCTATACAAGTCTGGTATCTGGTATTTCTTTGGTGCAATCCTGTTTATTTACAAAGAGAGTACACAATTCCTGTTTCCCAGGCACTGTAGGAACCAACATCAGAAGGCAATTTCCTTGTTCACAGTTCCAAGCCTGCTGCAGCCAGCATTTGGTCAGAAAAAAAGCTCTCTCTTTTTGCTTCCCTGTCCATGCTGCCAGCGCTTCTCTGGCCTGCTTTTGGGTTTCCTACCTGATTTCCTGATGTCTTAGAGGGGAGGGTGTGAACAAATATTGTCTCAATGTTTAGGAATTTTCCAGGTAGAATGGTCCCAGGGAGTATCCTGATGAGCCATTGAGGACATAAAGAATACAACCATTGTATCCTTAATGGCTCATCAGTTTACTCCCTGGGACCATTCTACCTGGAAAATTCCTAAACATTAAGGAGACAATGGTTGTTCACACCCTCCCGTCTAAGACATTTGTCCAGATTGACACAAGTTAAAGTATGGATATAACATCAAATTCTTAACTTCTAATCAAAATACAATTCCTAGACATAAACTATATAATCATTCCCAGCAAATTACTACCTTTCTATTGATACCAAACATGACATAGTTCCTATAGATTATAGCATTTATGAGATATCCATAGAAAATAATATCATAAATGCTTCCCTAAATCCAGACAGTGTCACACTGTGCCCACATGCCCTGCCCTTTGGGGGGCATGCCAGGCTCCCCCTGTGCTCCCCCCGGTAGGGAGGGCATTGGTGTAGTCCTGGGGTAGCCCTAAGTCGACTTAGGGCTACCCCAGGGCTACACTGGCTTAATTCGACTTTAGAAAGTCGAATTAAGTCTTAGGTCGAGTAGAAAGGTGGTTTAATAAAGTCGACTTAATTTTCATTAAGTTGACTTTATTTTCCTTAAGTCGACTTAAGCAAAGTGTAGTGTAGATGCAGGGCACATTAAGCCAAGCTTAAGTCGACTTAATTTACCAGTGTAGACGCAGCCACAATGAGGAGCTCAAATAGTGTGTGACTTTATTAAGAAGAGAACTAAGAAAACCAGCCAGAGAGGTTCTACCTACATCTATTACTATGGCAACCTGCCATCTATTAGTAAAGCAACTCAATACACTAACTAAGGCAACACAATAAAGTATCAGCCTTGAGTGTACGTGATAGGTTCTTGAGAGGACAGTTCCCCTGGTAAAAATAAGCAATTTAAAAAGTCATTCATTGCTGCTTCGTTTTTATAGAAAGTCCAAAAGAATGACACTAGCAGCAGGAAAAGAATAAGAATAGCAAGAAATAAAGCGATTCTTTTAACAACAGCATCTCCTATATGGCCTAGTGTTTCCTTTTCCTGTACCTGAACTAAGCAACCTGAATTGTCTTCAGCTTCGGATGCCGGGTATTTTATTTCTGCCGTCTATTGTGTCCACGTTCTTGTCACAATTCACTTGCGCTGACAAGGGCTGTGTTTTAGATTTTAAAAAGGATCAGCAAAAGAACTCACAGACCAGTGACAAGGCTGGGCGAGTGGAAATTGACTGATGATCGAAGGAGACAAGACATAAAAGTCAGTCCCTTAAAGATATTCATTAATATTAAATATTGACACTTAGCTGAAGACCACCTCCTGCTAAATCGAATCTAATTACTGGTCTGATGCCACTACAAGAGTCATTTGTCTTTTCTCAGCTGTATTTGATTCAATACGTTGCTAAGCACTGGAGATGGTATCTGTAGAGCAGTAACCAGTTTCATCTCCCCATTCACATGTTTTTCAGTGATGACCCTTGCCAGCTCTGGCTTAAGCTCAATGCTAACAGACTGGCTGTCCAACTGCATCTACCCCTGTATTCTGCACATGTCTTAATCCCAGTGACACTGGAGTATGTGTAGTTGTTCTAGCCCCAGACGATGTCTACCCTATTGCTTCTGCTGGCAGAACGTAAGTCACTTAGGGGTGTGAACACATCACTCACACTGACATAAGCACCAGTGTGGACAGCATCAGGTGTGCTAAAACACTGTACATGTAGCCAGGCCTTCAGTACCCTTTCCCCCACAAAAATAATCAGTGCTGATAAACTAAAAGACAGGGACAGGAAAACACAATAAAAGGAATGCTACAAACAACAAAAAAACAAAAACAGAGTGATGGTTCCCTGCAATGCTGAAGTGGTCTGAAAAATAAAGCAAGTTGGAGGAAAACAGAGAATAGCTGCATTAATAACCAAAGCAAAACAAAAGAATTGACGGAAAGCTAAAGAGGACTCTAGACACTCAGGGATGCTCTCACACACTTCTCAGGTGGTCGGGGAAATAGCATCTATGCATCTGCTGAAGGAACTAAAGATGCTCACTCTCTGTACTTCTAGATCTGTTACCCATGTCACAGTTACTGAGCTAACTGCACCGTTCCCATCTCCTGGTCTCCGAGAGCATCTCTTCTCGGAGCTGAGGCTCTCACCTTTCTCACACAATTCTCAGATCAGGTCTTGGGCTACTGGCCCCACATATCAACTGTGATTATCTCAGCAGGCCTGAGTTATGTTCCATACCTGCAGTTCTGTTACTAACTGACCAAAGTGCATTTGTAAAGCAAACTATTACTTTATTTAGAACTGAAGCAATCCAGAGCAAGCAAATCTGAAAGCAATAAACAATCTATATGATGTCTAGCTTCCTTAAACTTACTATCCACTGAAAGCTTGGGAAGACCCCAAACTCCAGACACGCCACCAGGATCTATGTCATTATCAGTGACAGAACTCACTGATAATTCCCCACTTTCATTAGAGTCCTTTTAACCATTTAGCGACCTCTCCTTTGATCTCCAAGTCCCCAGGAAAACAGCTGGGTAACTCTGCAGACTAGAAGCCATCTTTACTGCTAATCCTGCATCAGTTGACTAGACTAGGAACTGGACTGCACCTGTTTATTGGGCAGTTGCTTATCTATAACCAGAAAAATATTTGGAATCAATGGGACTCCTCATTAATACTCTGTGGAATCAGGTCCTAAATCAGGTAAATTGGTACGTGTTGTAAGTCAGGTATAATTATACCTATTTGCTTTCAAATTCTCACTGCAACATTTAATTTTAGCATCTGAATTAGTCTTTCCCTTACCTGTTTGTGCCGTTAATTTACAAATAATTTCTTCTCTTTTACCATCTTCTCTAGCCCCAATACTCTCTGCCTTTTCCTTGGGATTAAATGTCTAAAGCCTGGCTATTTTCTGCTTCTTAATATAACTTTGAATTATTTGATTCCTGCTCTTGTAAACCCAGTATCTTGTTCTTACTAAGGACCATTTGTTGATTTGCGGACCTATTCTTTTTTTTTAATATTATATACTACTTTTATCCTTCTCAGCCACATTGGCTCGCAGGTGCCAGAGCTATATCAATAAATAAATGTAATGTATTATGATCATTGCAAAGTTAATGGGCAACAGAACAGACCATTAGATAAAAATCTATGAAAAGATATATATCTAGATACACAGTTCCCTGACTTGACCACTACTATCCCATGTAGAAATAAATGTATCAAAAATTGAATTAAAAGTTAAATATAAAAGCATTTTCTTCCATAATGTAAGATTTAAAGCTGCAATTCAGCAATGAACTTAATCATGTCCCTTTCATGAGGTCAGCGGGACTACTTGCATGCTTAATACTCACCACTTTATTGCATTCCTGCTTGTTTTTCCAATAATGCCCTATTAAGCTAGATTAGTGCATTCATACAGGAAATTCTAATAACCCAATGTAGCTAGACATTTTTCTAATATATATAATAATACATGACAATCGATAATATACATTAACTATATTACGCAACAGCGGTTCTCAACCACTGTGTTGGGACACAAAAGTGTGTCGCGAAGAGCCGGGAGGTGTATCACGGAAAATTGGCAGCTCATCTTGGAGCCAGCTTGAGGCTCCTGCCACCCGCTGCTCTCTGCTGCCCTCAACAGCCCGGTCCTGCTGCACAACACAGGCAGAAGCCAGGGCCAGAGGAGTAAAGGGACTTAGGAGATGCAACGCAGAGATCCTGGGCTGGAGGGGCACCACCTGTCCCACAAAGATAAACCTGGCCCCATCGAGTCAGACCACCAGGGCACCAGCCTGCGCTGGCTTGACTCAGCCCCCATCCTCCAGAGCCCTGCACCCACCCAAGTGCTCCCAGCCCAAGAACCACTGCCATTGGCAGATTGGAGTGTGTCACACAGGGGAACATCATCTGTCAGGTGTATCGTGATGGAAAAAAGGTTGAGACTCACTTTTCTATAATATATTGCAATAAAATGTATTTTGTGTCATATTATACCTTTTATAATTTTACCTCACTGCCCAGGTCGCATACAATATTCATAAAGTTATTACATTACAGTATTCTTAGATTACTACATAGCAGCTCCATGTCCATCACAGCCTGTGTTACTCAAAATATGCAAAATGTCTTCATGCCTATTTTAAAGCATAACTTAGATGTGCTTGGCAGACACTGCTTTGTCTCTTCTATAACATTTTATACTATGAATGTGCCATTTATTGTACACGGTAGGTGAGCTTTTCTATCAAATACATTGATTTCCAGCAGCAAACACATGGACTATAAGAATATACCTGGTTTGGGACTCTCCATACAAAATGTAATTTGCAGGGCAAATATTTTACGAAATTTTTGAGAAGAAAGGTTAATAGGACTGTTTTTATAGTTAGCAAAGAGAGCCATTGAATTTAGAATTTTATGATAGATTTTATTCTTCTGTAAAGCTAAAATTAATTTATCCGATGAAACTTTACAGGTGAGTAGATCACAATTTGATCCACTGATGCCGTTAGCCTTTATTTTATGTAGAGAAGTCCCTTCCCATTTAGGAACTTCTGTGACATTTACCACCATAGTATCTGAGGTCCCACTAACTCTTTCTCCTAACAAGAATTTCATTTAGCATATCACCACCTGGAGCAGCTGCTCTGATGCATGGACTTGTAACAGCTTCTGAATCTCTGAGCTAGGTATGATTTACATGAGGAAACAAGCTGGTTGAATCTAACAGGTTAGTGTTTTAGAAAATAAAGTTGTAAATCAGCATTTTTAACAAAGCTCATAAACTCACTGGCCCGACTGAAGTCACTAGCAAAGCTTCCATTGATTCTGTGGCAGTCAAGATTTCACCCAATATTTTCTGTTACAGCTCAAGAGAGGCCAGCACCGTTGATCAGTTTGATTCTTATGCTTTTACGGGGGGCGGGAGGGGTCTTATAAATTCACTTATCAAACTATTGTTAAAAGGAGAATGGACTCAGCACATGCACACCCCAACAGAGCACAATCCAGACTCACCCCTACGTGGAAGGTAGGCTGTACCACATTCATTTTACACTTGGGTTAACCAAGATACACAGAAATTAATGGCCTCCTGCATTTCCATTCACACCAACAAAGACTCCAATTGACTTCAATGAGACCTAAGCATATTTTTAAAGTTAAGCACATGCTTTAATATTTTGCTAAATGACATCATTAAGGTAATGCAGCATATTAGTGAGATTAAAATCCAGAAGCATTTGCTCTGCTTTTCTTGAGCTCCATTAAACTACATATAAACTAAACAGATACTCCACTGGTGAACAGGCTTAGTGCCCTTAGTGCCATTGATTCCAAAACTTTCCTGTCTAAGTCCTTACTGCACTGAATCCATGTACACACCAACTAACAAATAATAAAAAGAGGTTTCTCATAATGACTATTCATGATTCCCACTGCACTGGTTGGATGGAGGAATGATTGATGGGGGCGGGGGGACACTCAGAATGATGATGGCGATGACGAATGGTGCAGGGAAATATAACTGATTACTGACCTAGATTAAAATTTTTATCTTCCATTCATTTATGAGAGCACTAATGAAAATGATCACTCACTTTTTGGTACAATTATATGAGGCAGTGTCTTGATTAGGAAAATGGTAGAGACTTGTATTTCTTTCCATGTCTATGGTAATACAAAAGACATTAGATAAAAAGAGTCACGCTGTTGGACTTACAATTTGGCTTATTAATAAGCAAGACTATCTGGATTTTTTCACCTGTCCCCTTTGAGAGGTATATTGATAAAACTAAAATGTTTGTCAGAGATTGAAAGAAAAATCAGTATTTCAAGTTTTCACTCTCCTCCTTAGGTTAAATAGTAAAGCAAGCCAAATGGGGTGATAATATATCTCAACTTTATCAGTAGAAAGTTAAGCTACCTTGCTTTTAAGAGTCCTTTTCACAAGTTGCAAAGCTGAAAAAAATTTAATCTGATACATACCTTTGAATTCAAAGCAGCTAGATACAGGAAATTCATTTCTTGTCCCTTCTCCATAATAACACAACATACACCTGCAGAATGCAGAGAAGAACTCTCTTCCCATCACAACACACACAAACTTTGTTATAAAAGCTTTCTTGGGGGGAACTTTTCTGTACTTAGCATTTTTGAAAATCAAGCGACTTTATATGACTCAAATAACCCTATCATTAGGTTCTTGTTTTTAAAAACCTGGCCAGAATATTCACTCACAGCTGACTCCATTTTGTCCCCTCCTTGAGTGCCCCCCCATTTAGCCTCCCATCATAGCTTTTGAATGACAATTTTGTTACTCATGCATAGGTACAATCACAAATACACATAATCATGGCAGAGACTGATCTTTTTAATGAACAAAATAGATAAAAAAGGTCTCCCCTCATTGGATGGGATGGGTTCACATTGCCTTGTGTCTCATTAAGAGCCCTGGTTAGTCCTTTAAAATATTTTCTGACTTAATGGCTTTAACACGCATGACTATATGATTCGTTTTCTCTTTGTTGATCCCTTCCAGACATTTCTTTATCTGGGCCATCTCAAACTTTGGCTGAAGAATTTGCAAAAGCTGCAGGGCAGCTTCAAAAAGATGCTCCTGCTATCAGATTTGGCAAAGTTGATGTCACAGATCAAAAAGACCTGAAAAAAGAATTTAACATTCAAGAGTTTCCAACTGTGAAGTTCTTTATGGATGGTGACAGGAAAAATCCTATAGATTGCAAAGGTAAAGTGTTGTTTGGACTGATGGAAGTGCATGATATCCATTGTATTACAGCTGAAAAGGTCTTAGGTTCGTGTCTATTACAGGAGTGGGTGGGTGAGGTTCTGTGGCCTGTATCGTGCTGGAGGTCAGACTAGATGATCATAATCGTTCCCTCTGACTTCATAGTTTATGAGTCTATGAGATTGATTGGACAGAATACAATGCTCAGACGGCCTATGTATTTGCTATTAAATGGATTCTGCCTTTGACATTACATGTATATTTATCTCTGCATATCAGCTATCTGTGTTTACATGTGCGCATTCAATAAAGGCAAACTAGGACTTGAACTCACCTTCCAAAGTTAAGATTTTAATGCTTGTTTTTGACCAGTAATGCAGATAACAGCCAAATTCTCTGCTGGCATAACTCCATTGACCATAGTGAAGCGTTATGCATGTCCATTGACTCCAATGAGCTTGAATATGATAGAGTTACACTTGCAGAGAATTTGGCCCATTATATTTGTATAGTTCTATGAATCTATAACCCAAGAAGGAACTGTGAAGATAGCAAATTGGCCACCAGAGGGAGCTCACATAAGGTGCTGTGATGCAATAAAATCCTTTAAAAAGATTGCATTTAAAGTACATTAAGATATATTAACATACTATAGCATTTGGGCTGTGCATTCCATATTCATAATATACACAGTCTCAGGAAATCCAGACTTGATTAGAGCCTTTGCTTCTTTAAAAATAGATACAAATAATATTCCTTCTTTTTGCCTATGTCTCCTCTGATTATGCAGACTGGTTAGGGTTAGAAAATGATGTTTGATGTTTTCTTGCAGTCCAGAAGGAAGTAGCTTGCATGGGAGTATGTTTCTGGAATCTGAAGACAAGCAGAACGACCAAGATTTTTTTTAAATGGGAGCCTAAGGTTTGGCTCCTTGATGGCAAACAAGTGGCCCTGTTTTCACAGCTGCTGAGCCCTGCCCCAAACAGGTGTCAGTGGAGCCACTGTTGTTCTCAATACTTTTATTCCACCTTGTGCCTCCTCAACAGAATTTTTTACTGAGTTCTGGTGATTACCTCTGTGCAAACAGGAGGGCCTGTACGGGTGTCACTGAAGGCATGGTTTGCCCACTAAACTTTTATTAGAGCATGAAAATGAAAATATCAAACCTGAGTTGTTTTGTAAAGCTGGCAAGAAACCAGCTTTTAACTTGCAAACTCATTTGATATGTATGTTAAGAGACAGTGAACAAGGAGCCTCGTAATGCCAAAATGCTGCTCTTTCAGCATCGCTTCTAAATGGATTGCAAAAAGTGAATATGTTCAGACTCTTGTGAAAATGCACAGTCATGTAAAAACACCTCCTAAAGCCTTCATAAATTGGCTATGAACACGCAGCTCCAAATCATTACGAAAATCACAGTCAGTTGACTGATAAGCCATTTATTTACAATGGCGAGGGAAAATCAAGCAAGGGCGCTTGTTGATAAGTTATAGCTGTTGGAGTTTTCCAAGAGGCCAGATCTGAACGTGCTGTAAATATATGAGATATTTATTAGAGAAAATGTGTAACTCTTGAATAAAAAACAAATGGTTTTGGGGTAACACTGAAACTTTAAAACATGAAAGTTCAGTGAAATATTTGATGAGAGGGATTTTTTTTAATGGTTATCATGACTACTGACAAACAGTCAAATCCTAGTGCTCATAAAATCAATGGGCCATTTAGTTCAGTGAGACCAAGATTTGGTGCAAATACACGAAGGCCATTTCAGGCGAACTAAGACAGTGATTAATCCGTTGAAGGATTTGCTGAGGTTTGTATGGCTGACATAAATCAGATTAGCTGTAAGAGCTTGGATCTGCATGTAGACAGCATTTGAACTCTGGGCAGCCATTAGATACTGGTCTGCCACTTTACATTTCAGGCCTGTGCTCCTCAGGACAAATGTCAGCCTGCCAAGCTTTCAAAAATTATTATTCAAAATTTGTTGCAGTGAGGCTGACTGCAGAAATGTTTTAGTGACAATCAACTGAACTGGCATGCTCTGAATTTTAATCTTATTACATTGATAAGACTCATACTTTCAGGGTCTGAATGTTTGCGCAACTGTTTATAATATGTGGTAGGCCTACACCATGGTGTCAGCCTGTATGTCCTGTGTTATCCTGATACTCTCGTTTTTATATACAATTCTGACAACTCCTCGCTGGACCCCTCTGTGTACATCTAGGACATCTCCTTAAAGAAAGTTATGTTGAAAAAGTTAAATGGGCATTCTTTTAGACAGGGTCTTCAGCTTCCTAAACCAGCTTTCAGCGTTCATATTTTCAAAATTTTCCCTACAAACATGAGGGCTGGAAATGCTATTTTTAAACCAAAGCTGAGATCCTTTTGTAAATCACTTGGCCCCATGAAGGAAAAAAAAGCATATTGTGATAAAATCAGGAAAGTTGACAATATTGACTTGAGTACCTAAAAACTAAACACCCACAATTAAAGGACACGACCATTTGGGCCTTGGTTCTTACCTGTAAACCAGAAAAGCTAAGCTCTAACATTGAAGAAGCATTTTTAATATGCCTCAGAACCTACTTCTGTTCTGCTGTACAAGAGGTATGAATCTAACACCCAATTTAACTGAATAGAATAGATAGATCAATGAACTGTAGAATTGGTTTGAAGTCATGTCGGATTAAACCACAGATTGATATTTCTATATAGCTACGGGTGCCATACAATCATATGCCTGCTGCATGAATCTTTGTGCTCCATGCTTCTCACTTTTGAGAACCCTGGCCTCAAAACACCCACAGAATCTCTGCTTGAACCATTAACTAGTGATATGCACAACTGTTGTCTGCAGACAACCCGAAAAAGTACAATGATGACCCACAAACACTGTACTGTAATACTCTGAACCTCTTCAAGTGATTGGAATCTGGATTTGAATTTCAATACCTAAGGCCATCTTCCATTATCTACTAGTTAAGAGTTCCGGTGTATGTGGAGTCCAAATGACCTTAGACTCAACAACATTGTGCACTTCTTGTCATCTTGGTAGTCCAGAAAAGTGATGACTTTTGTAATTCTCTTTCATCGTCCTTTTCATTCTTTCCTTGTCTCAAAGGAGTCAGAGAGGCCTCTGCATTTATTACCTGGGTGAAAAGAAGAATAGGACCCAGCGCCGTGCTTATTAACAGCACTGACCAGGCTGAAGCTATCATCAACTCTGAAGATTTGGCAGTAATTGGTTTTTTTAAGGTAACAATGGAAAGTCAAAGGCCATTTTGCCTTTGTGACCAGGACTCACATTTTTTGCCACTATTACCAAAGACCATATTTCGAAAGGTGGTTGAAGTTGGCCCCAAAACGTAGGCCTATGGTTTGCTTTTTTTCCCTCCCCCCATGCACCTGTTTCTGTATACATTTTTACACATGCAAATACTTGGGTTTAATCTGGGCTAGATTCTATCTATAAATTCTCACTCCCATAGGACTCGTCTTCACTGACAGTGGCAAAATCACCGCTATCAGATCCGCCTACCCAATCTACTGACCACGTCCATGAAGACCCACTCAGCTGACCAGGAAGCCGATCTATTAAGACCACCCTGATAACTGGAGTAGCGCTGAGCTGAAGGGAGGCCCCTCTCTTCAACTCAGCGCAATGGATGTGCCAAGTGTAGGGCAGTCTGTCTGGGATAGATAAGTTATTTTTAATAACTTGCATATATCCGTTCAACTGCCAACAGTGTAGATCTGCCCATAGTACTTTCTTGATGTGTACATGCATAGAAGTCTTCTGCCTCAGCAGGAATGCCTGAAGGTATTCCAGGAGCACTGCTGATACATCCCAAGCCAAAGTAGCTCATATTACCTTGGAGACAGTACTCTCTGCTGAACCATCCAAGCACTACTGGCTGACATAGGACAAGGCAATCAATTGTCTTGCCATCATTCCACCTCCTTCTCTTTCCCCTTTGGAGAGTCCTATGGCACTGGAGATGCTGCCCATGCACAGGCTGAGAGCTCCTCAGGGGGCAAGGAGCCAATAGTCCGCCAATAGTCACGTAAACAGTGTTAGTCATGTTCTAATCTCAGGTAAAGAGCCAGCCACCTAAGGAACTCATTTTTGTCCAAAGAGGTTGAGGTCTTACACTTCTAAAACTACAGACACGTACAATTGTGGGCTCAATTTTTGAGGCACTAGTGAAAAATTGACCCTTACCATTTCGCTTTGTTAAAAACCAGAAAATATAATCTATTGAGCTCGGATACATTTTTGCGTTAACAACTTCATTTAAAGGAGGGAAATGTCTTAGTGAGTTTGGAATCAGATTACTGTAAAATTCATGCAAACTGTAGAATTTAGCTACTGACAGCTAGAAAATCTACTATTGCTATTTCCTACTTAAGAATTAATAAAATATTATGCTGCCTCTGGGCCAATCCTGTACTTAGTCAGGCAAATTTCCATTGGTTCAAGGACTGAAGAAGGACTGAAAGATTTAGTACTGAAAAATATTAAGCAGTACACACCACTGAAAAGTAAACCTGTAACCTTACTGCCTGTCCAGGTATTTTGAACTCACCTGTCATCAAGGTGTCTGAGCATATCCTCCATCTTATCAAGACTAAAATGCTCTTACTATAATGTACTATTATAATGTGGTACTCCAACTTTTATTGATGGGGCAACTTGTTGGGGTAACTGAATATGTTACTGCCATAGCACCTTAGAGGTAGAGGTAGAGGTAGGGTATGCATTGAAAACAATGGAACAGAAGTGAAAATGCTCACCCTAACTAGAGTCTTGCTCCACAGTTGTCCTGTTGAAATTGTTCATGAAATAAAGTGCAACTCAGAATCCAGCCCAGTTGCTGGAGTGAGATGATAGTTAGTGCCCAAAGGCTTCTTTGACTGGGATTTGTGAATTCATTTGGAGAATGAAATGATTACAGATGATCATCAGCATGAACTTGGACATATCAGAAATACAGCAGGTAGAAGCCAATAAAGCACTGTCTAAATAAATAAAGAGCCGGATGTGGCCTTCTATTAGTCACAGATTGCTCATGATTGCAAATGCCAGAATATGTCAGGAGGTCTCAGCATATAAATAACTATTCATTTAGCATGAAATAATTTTCTGATTAAATGGAAGCTGCAAATGCTGTTGCCTTTCATCATTGTTATTTCCTATTAATTGGGTGTTGACAGCGTGGTGACTATCCTACAGACTTAGAAGACAAAGTTTCTGCCTTGAAGAGCATCCCATCAGACATAGGCAAAACAATTCAGATACATGTCATCAGGTAGGACCTCAGTCAAGCAGAGATCTTTCTCCTGTTTTGGCCAGGACAGTCCCTTTTTTAAGCCCTGTCCTGGTAAATGGGACAAACGCCCACTTTGGGAAATATGGTCATCCTCTCTGACCCACTGCACTGCAGGGACCTTCTTCGTGCGACTCACTGTTCCTGTGTGGAAGGAATGAAGTGTGTCCAGGTCAGGTGCTGTGACAACTCCTTCCCTGCTTGGACAGACCCTCCCTGGGCCAGACTTGCTGGGGGCATTGGTGAAGCAGAAGAATAAGCACATCTATGTTGAATGGGGCAGGATCAGGGTGGAGATCAGGGAGTGTCAAAGCAACTCCATACCAGTTCAGCAGATGCCATCCAGAAAAGTTCCAAAGGGGTAGCTGTGTTAGTCTAGTTCAGCAAAAACAAACAAGGAGTCTGGTGGCACTTAAAAGACTAACAAATTTATTTATCACATGAGCTTTCAAGCGAGAAAATCCCACTTCACCAGATGCTGCAAGATCTTCTAGAAGATTTTCTCCCATGAAAGCTCATGCGATAAATGAATTTGTTACTCTTTCAAAGTGCCACCAGACTCCTTGTTTTATCTGGAAAAGGTCATACAGCCGGCCTTGTTAGTATGGGTTTTTACCAGGGATCCTAGGAATCACTTTCCCGGGGATAACTGCCAAATTTGCATTTTTGTAGAAAATCTTAAATTTCTACTGGAAATTGGGTTAATACGGCTGGCCAGATAATGGAGGCTATACTACATATCAATAAAACATTGTGTTCAATTGATATATGTCTCTAGTGGCTAGGGAAACTGAAGTTCAGTGTTTCATCTTAACTGTGGAAAAATGCAGACTTCTTTTTAATCACAGAATTTTGTTTTTTTTTAAATCATAGAAAGCTAGGATCCCTGGTGTTTACTCCCTCTCCTACCCCTCAGAGAACTTGATGGAGCCCCGTCTCAGTCTGCCCCTAACCCCATCCATGCCACTGCGGCACAGAATGCCAGCCATTATAAATCACTGCTTTTGTCCTACAGGAACTTCATGGCGGAGCAGTAGAAGTTTTCTATGAGACTGCAAGAGAGGTGCCAGAACTGCCTTTTGGAGTGACAGCCAGCGAGGAGGTTTTCGCTAGTTATGGCATCCGAGAGAACACTATTGCTGTGTTCAAGATGGTAGGAATGTGCACAGTTGGAAATTGTGCAATAGAGGCTATGATAGGAGCCTGTGGATAAAGAGGCAACTGGGGAACATCTATCGTGGTAGAAATATTTAGCAGAAATGCCAATAGTTTAGTCTCATAAATACTGCATTTACAGTAATGCTGTGCCAATTTCTACTACTTTGCAACCCATGGACAACTAAAAGCTAAGAGCGAATGATCAAATCTGCATTCTGGCTCCTGAATTTATATTTAGTCACCTAAAGAACAGTGGCAAAATTTCTGAATTCACTGACCACCTACAGCTTCTGTAGGACTCCAGCAATGTCAGGTTGCTCAGTGCTTCTATAGCGCATCATCTATGCAAGGGATCTTTTCCCTAACTAATACTCTGAAGAAGAGCTCCGTAAGCAAAATGACAGCTACAAAACTATAGAGAAGTAACATCGACAATTAGGCTACAAAGCAACCAGACCAAGAAATTGTTAAAGCGAGGGTTCACTTGCCGTTTCATTGTGTCTAGGCATTGAAAGGGCCTTGCATTAGAATTTTGAGTGCTTACATGGTGTATTAAGATTATTGGCACAGAATAAATTAAAAATGTCAGCTTTATCTTGATGCTTAGCTGCAACGCTGCAGCCCTATTTACTAATCTAGCAGTGTAATTTATTTTAGAAGAGTTATGAAATTTTAGTTGCTGTTGACAACAAAAAGTAAATTTGAGAACAACAACATGTTTAAATAATGACAGCATGTTTGCAACAGTCGAGGATAAAAGTGGACGCTTTAAGAATCTTACTTTTTTATTACTCAAGGGAAAACCTGTACATAATGAAGTGTCAGAAGATGGCAAGCAGAACAAAGTGGATCTTACCAGATTAATTAAAACATTTACCATGGATTTGGTCACAGAGTATAATCTTGAGGTATGTTCATTTTTGGAATTAAATAGAGCTACAGCAAAAGGGAATTCCTGGCAGCAACCTGCCGCAAACCTATCTCTTTAATATGTTGCTCTTAGGCTATTGGAATTCCAGAAGTAGCACGTGTCTATGCTGAGCTGGTCAATAAAGCTCATCAGAATTTAGAGTGGAAATCAGGTATGATGCAGAAAACCATCATAACAGTTACACAGCCACCTACACCACAACAGCAAATGTTCAATAGGGTTCTAATCCAACTAGAAAAAATTTCCTCCACTTTTGTGAGCACAATAAAAACATCCCACAATTTTCCCTATTGACTCTTTTCCTGGAAAACTCAGACTATGAAATGTCACCATGGTGGTGTTCTATCATCTGTTAAACCGCAAGGGTGGACCTTATTTGAAATGTCAGCCTAGTACAACAAAGTGGTTCTATTCTGAATTAATGGCCAATCTGTTACTCTTTCCTGTTGATCATCACTATTGACCAAGGAAACACATCTAGCTCTAAGAGCTATGATGTATGATCTAAGGGCTAATGGTAGACATTCTGGAGGGCAGGGACAGGATTCAGGGAGACCTAGATAAAGTGGAGCATTGGGCCAAAAGAAATCTCATGAGGTTCAACAAGGACAAGTGCAAAGTCCTGCACTTAGGATGGGGACTGATCGGCTAAGTAGCAGCACTGTAGAAAAGGACCTGGGGGTTATGGTGGATGGGAAATTGGAAATGAGTCAACAGTGTGCTCTTGTTGCCAAAAAGGCCAATGGCATATTAGGCTGCATCAGTAGGAGTGTTGCCAGCAGATCGAGGGATGTGATAATTCCCCTCTATTCAGCACTGGTGAGGCTGCATCTGGAATACTGTGTCCAGTTTTGGGCTCCCCACTACAGAAAGGATGTTGACAAATTAGAAAGAGTCCAACAGAGGGCAAGAAAAATGATTAGGGGGCTGGGGCACACAACTTATGAGGAAAGACTGAAGTAACTAGGCTTATTTAGTCTGCAGAAGAGAAGAATTGGGGGCAGGCCCCCTTCCCATATTGTCTGGGCCCCCTACATGCATGTGCGGGCCCCAGCCCAGGTAGGCATTTGTAACCATTTCTCAGTGCCACATGCATCAATTATTGCTCCATAAAAATATTTATAATTTTATATGGTGTTTATGTCTATAGCAATTATTGTCACAAACTGGCAAACACTGCATAACACAATAAGTATTGTGATTAACAGTGGTGGGGTGTAGGACTTGCCAGCAGCCAGGGCAGGGCAGAACATGCGTTCCACTGGATTTTTCTACTTTTAGGGGCCCCGGAACTCTGGCCCCTCAAATTTGTGGGCTGTGGAATGCATTCCCCCTTACTTTAATCCCTGCTTGGGTGGGATTGATAGCAACCTTCAACTACTTGAAGGGGTGCTCCAAAGGGGAGGGAGCTAGGCTGTTCTCAGTAGTAACAAAGAACAGAACAAGGAGCAATGGTTTCAAGTTGCAGCTGGGGAGGTCATGGTTGGATATCAAGAAAAAACTTTCTCACTAGGAGGGTGGTGAAGCATTGGAATGGATTAGGGAGGTGGTAGAATCTCCCTCTTTGGAAACATTGAAGGCCCTGTTAGACAAAACCCTGGCTGGGATGATTTAGTGGGAGTGGTCCTGCTTTTATCAGGAGGTTGGACTAGATGACCTCATGAGGTCCCTTCCAACCCTAAGATTCTATGATTTGCCCTACCAGTTTTATAAATAGCTGTAAAGGTCAATAGCATATTTATAAATCTCAGGCTAAACATGGTGATTCAGCTGTCCCGTGTTTGGTTGCTTTTCACTGATCTGATCTTAATAGTCTTTATAGACAACACTATCTTTTACTTAGAGAACTACAGCCGGCATTAATTCTATGTCCGGTGTTATACAAGAGCTTGTACTAAATTACCATAATGGTTGATTCTGGTCTTAATCTATGAATAATACTGAGGTTTTCCTTGTGCAGAAAACCACTTAGCAGCTGCTGATCTTCTCTCACTTTATCTTCTTTAAAACAACGCAAAATCCCAGGGTTATGGAAATGATGGGGAACAATATGTGTCTTGCAAATTAAAATATGTAAAAAACCAGAAAAGAAGGGAATGCACTGCTACTTGGAGCTTGTGATTCACTGTTCTGCTTACAGATACAGTGGAACAGATGTTGAGCCTTTTGTTTTACAGACATCTGTGAAGATTTTTGATGTTCCTGTAGAAAATCATATCCTGCTGTTCACCCCTAAGAGCTCAGAGACTTTCAACAAGACTTACGAAGATTACAAGTCCGCTGCTGTGGAATTTAGAGGAAAGGTTTGCATTGTCATTTACTTTAGAGTCCTGACTCACCACTGTTACTGATATGAACAGGTCCTTAAGGAAAATGGTCTGGGAAAATCAAATGAAAAATGAACAAAAGGAAAGCGATGCTTTAAAAATATGATTCTGTGTCACGTACACCAAATCTATTTCTGACCATTTCCATCAAGCCAATTTCTCATCTTAAATATGTCCCTTACTAACAGCAACTTCCAGACATGAAAAGTTTAGCAGTGCTTTTGTAGACTCAGATTCTAGTCTATGAAGCCATCTGGAGATGCCATTGTGGAAATTTCAACAAGATGCCTGGTGATGGCCACAGTTTAACCAACAGTTCTACCGTAACTGATTTTGTAAAGAATCTGTATGACATTTTTTCATGCAGCAAAGGGGTGGGGGTGGGGGAGCAGGTGTGTGGGGGGAGAGGTAAGTAAAAATAGCACTTTCTAGCAATCTCCACCATCGGTTATTTAATTTTGCTGCTATTGCTCCAATACAATAAGTGCTACAAAATGATAATTCGTTCGTATATAAGTAATAGCGAGTAAAACCACCACGAACTACCTTTACTATTGGTTAAGACACTTGGATTATAAATATTTCAGATGTTCTGTACTATTGCCTTTTGTCATGGAGTGCAGGGCTATGGGAAACAATGAGAGCTTACCAGCTCTTGTAGCACAGCACTGGTTGGGCAGAAGAGAGCACAATAATTTACCAGACTGAGAAATAAATCCAAACATTAATGGCCTGAAGTTCTGTGTAGTACAGCATAACATGTGGATGCAGTAAGGCTATGTCTACACTACAAAAAGTTAAGCCGATTTTGTTAAGTCGACCTAATAGGTCAACTTTAAGTTGACCTAATTAGGTTGTCTTAACAAAGTGGTTTCCCTAAACAGGGACTTAGTAAGTTAACCTAATTGACCTTAGGCTGACCTAATTGCCCTTAGGTCGACCTAATAAAGTGGACTCAAGCGTCTACATTGTGCTTAGGTCGACCTAAGAAGTCAGCTTAAGGGTGAAGTCGACCTAACCGGCAGTTCTAATTAAGTTGACCTAAGCTTTCATTAAGTTGACTTAAGGAATTTCTTAAGTTGACTTAATGAAAGCCTGCTGTGGACAGGACTAAGTTAGGTTGACTTAAGCCTCCTTAAGTTGACCTAACTTGCAAGTGTAGACATAGCCTAAAAGCCCAAACTTACTTGATTTAGAATTTTGTTACTATCTTGGAGCTGGGGCACAGAAAAGCTCACAAAACTGCTGAGTGAATTTGGCTCAATATGTGGCTTTGCATAATTCCAGCCTGTATTCTCATAACACCAAGTTTTGAAGGTGTGTGGGGGGGTTCACTTCTGAATCTAAACTTCAAATCTGGCCTGTATTTCTATGATTAAACCAAAGCCCTTGGGTTGAATTCCCTTTGAACGTGGGGAAATTTCACATTCCGACGCATCTTCAGATTCAATGTGAATCCCAGACTTTTAACTGAGTTTCATGTCCAGAACTAATTTCCTTTAACCTGAAATTCAAAGTGAAAGATGGAGCTGGTTGATGCAGGTCCCTGTGGAGGAATCCAAATGATGTTGATTTCTGTGAACAACTGCACAGCTCTGTTTCTAAGGTAATAGACTTCTGCTTTTAGGATCCAATGGGATGCTATGAAGCTAGATACCCAGCCTGCTGCTTCTTTTCCAGATAATGTTTATCTTGGTGGACACAGATGAAACCAGAAATGGGCGCGTTTTTGAGTATTTTCGCATCACTGAGATAGACGTCCCTGCAGTGCGAATCTTAAATCTGACGAGTGATGCAAAGTACAAAATGCCTGCCGATGAGGTGACTGTGGAGAATCTACAAAATTTCGGTCACAGCTACCTAGATGGGAAAGCAAAGGTATGTGTCGCTGAAGAGACTGTGATTCAGACGTCCATTTTACACCAGCTGAAGTTTCTAGCACATTTGCAAAAATAAAGTGAAAGTGTCATTTAAATCCCTAATCTACCTTTCCAAGCTAAGCTTGTTTTTGTTGCTGTCGTGCTCCTTCTTCAGTGCATACTGGTGCACTCCCTTATTTTGGATAATTGAGGCAGACCACAAGATTCTCAGCTCCGCCAATGGCTGTGTGTGAATGTAGGCAAGTCACTTATGGCTTGAATTTTAAAGGTGATGTGAACATCTAAATTTCTTTAAGTTCAACTGGCATTTAGGGTGAACAACTCTGAATGAGGCCATGAAGCTCTCTGAGCTTCCTTTTCCTCATCTATATAGTAGGGATAATAATATTTGCTGGCCCCAGTGGGATGATTATACGACTTCAATAGTAATTGAGAGCTTTGAGTACTTAGAGCCTGCAGGAAAATCCTGATAGTTTCTATAAAAGTGCAAAATATTATAACATCTTGTAGTTGTTGTGAATGAGCTTGGGTTTCCTTATTTTTGTAACTCCTTATGGCTATGTCTACACTTACTAAAGTTAGTTCCAATTAGTTAATTCGAACTAACTAATTTGAACTAATTCATGGCACTTGCTGAGTTCGAATTAGCGAATTGCATTGAGTTCAATGGGCCGGTTAGTTTGAACTAAGCAATTAGTTCGAGCTAACATGGCCACATTGGTAAATTCGAACTAACTAGTTTGAATGAACTCTTATTTCAAATAGCAAATTCAAATTTATTAGTTCGAATTAAGGAAGCCCTTAATTCGAACTAATTAAAGCCTAGTGTAGCCATGGCTTTAGTTAGTTCAAATTAAGCTTCCTTAATTCAAACTAACTTGCCAGTGTAGACATAGCATAATTCTTTTCACCAGAATTATTTTCTGCTGGTTCATTCCATATTCTCATAATGATATTTGTTATCGCAATAAGTTATCAGAACATTTATACCACATGTACCAAGAAAGATACTGTATAAACTATTGTTTTTTCAGTGTTCTATAGGTTGATTTACCTTCATACCTAAAAACCTCCATCAAGAGGAAGGAAGGAACCATGTGGAGGGAATAGGGAGCTCTAGGCTGTGGCATCCACCCCACCTTACTCCTCTTTATATCTGCAATAAGCAAGCTCTATAGTTCTCTAGATTTGACTGTCATTCAACCATGGTTTGTAAGACAACTGGATTGTGTAGGTTCAAGTAACCTATTTATGGTTTGACATGACTCAATATTTTAAAAAGCTAGGTATAGTAAATAAGGGCATATATAAGGGATTTTCCTGCAGGCTCTAAGTACTCAAAGCTCTCAATTACTATTGAAGTCGTATAATCATCCCACTGGGGCCAGCAAATATTATTATCCCTACTATATAGATGAGGAAAAGGCTTTTGTCCAGTCAGACTCACTTTAACCTGAACTTGAATATGGCTTCCTGATATCCCATTCACTTTCATATCCATTTCTCTTTTTGATTAGCCACATGTATCTAGTGAAGAAATTCCAGAGGACTGGGACAAGAATCCTGTGAAAGTGCTTGTTGGAAAGAACTTCAACAGGGTCGCCTTTAATAAGACCAAGAATGTGTTTATAATGTTCTGTGAGTATAATTCTAAGTTGTTTTAACATGATCACGTTGATGCAAAAATGCAAATGCATTTCTTCTATATCAAACCAACTATTAAACAATACAGAAGTTCAGATTAATATACTTTTGCTGTCTACTCAAAGCATTATAGGAATATTTGTGACATGAACCATGTTGTTTTCTGATGATATGTGCTGACTTAAGGTTGCTCTGTATAGGGATCCCTAAAGCCAATTTCTTTTAAGCTGGTGTGAAATCTTGATGTTGAAAGACAGAGCTATCCTGGCATTTTATTGCATAATGTGACACTCAAATGTGCTATACTACTGGAAGTAGACTGTGTGCCGTGGACACATTATGCAACAAGAGGGCAACAGCTTGCTGAGATGCTCTAGGAGCATCCCGGAAAAGGAATTGTGGATCCTTTGCTGCTCCCTTTAGCTCTGAGAGGAAGTAGTTTCCTGATGACCTACATAGCAGGAGATCACTACCCTCACAGCAACCAGAGCAGCTCTGCTTCTTTCCTGCACCTCCCCCGGCACCTGTTCCAGAGTGGGAGTAACAGAGGCATAGTAAGCCTGTGCACCCAGGCCCACAATCCAAATAAGCCAAGCTCTTGCATCCCATTGTGCCTCTGCACAGGTGGATAAACCAAGACCAAACTTAGCCCAATATTGCCCGTTTTAGGCTTTTGTGAACAGGTTTCCAAGCTTGCTGGTGTTCTGATGAACATCACTAGGAAAGTGTGTACTTTAGGGAAAGAAAGACAACTGAAAATGGCAGTTTAACATGAGAAAAGACGTGCCATATTCAGAGTATCACCACGCTTCGGAAGTGTGGTTTGTAGGAAGGATGGCGGAGAAAACTGCATTGCAATCATTTTACTGCTGCAGCCTCATTTCCCTTTTAGCTGTCTCCATGTTAAACAAGATATCCAACCCAATGCCCGAACAGTCTTGTTTCTGCTGCTGTTCCTCTCTGAACCTTGGGCTTTGCTTTGCCCTGCGCTGAGCCACAGAACTATTTTTCACAATTGATTTCATTTTTCCAAGGCCACAGTGAGTCAGAGGGAAGGGAAAGATAGTAAATTGGACTTTTAAGTAATCAAATCATCTCCCACAGAAAAATTCCCTTGGACATACTAATAATTAAATCTTTATAATAATTTTTTTACATTTAGGAACCCAAATCTGATTGCAAACCATCTGTAGGACCCCCTTCATCCAATGCTGAATTGCAGCAGTACCAAAGAGGAATGTGGAAAATATTTATAAGCCTAAGATGGCACCACTGAAGTTTAGGATAAAAAAGAGAAATACCTTTCTGGGTTTAAAATGCATAGCAATTTAGGTGAGCAGGATTGCATTAGCAAATTGGAACTTGACCAGACAACCGTGCCTGCATAAAATGTTCAGTTTCACATTGCAGCTGGGATGTTTGCTTGTTTCATTAGAGAAGCCATATGCAAGAAACATAGAAATACACCTGCAAATAGCTGTACAGCACTCATCCTGAATTTCCAGATATTCTTCCAAAGACTAGTACAATCCTCAAATTGTGAACTTTGACCTGTGACTATTTCATTCACAGTCATTATTGCTACCTGGTTTGGTATTCGAACAAAGCTTGTATTTGTGCCCTAGACAGGTACTGAACATAAGACACAGGAATTACTACATAGGACCTTGATTTTGAATAGTGTTTCATCCTGCCCTCCTAGCTGCCTCTCCAAAAGAAGCCCTATTGAAATTGACTTGAATAAGGACACTGATCCATTGAGTGAAGGACTTTAAACAAGGGGCATTTTTAAGTCACAATACATCGAGTCATATCCAGTTCCTAGGATTTTCTGCTCTGCTATCCTGCTCTCTAATTTATGTAAGCTACATTAGTTTGAAAGCAAGACAAAGACATGAAGCACTGCATAATCCACTGCCTCTGAAACACTGGCTTTCCATATCATTTTGGTGTCTACTTGACACTTTGCTGTTTCAAGAGATACTTTGTAACAAGTACTGCGTTATTGAACTGATGAAAGACTTTTTTAGGTTGATGATCTTGGTCAATGATGGAATCCTCTCTAATGGAGTCATATGATGACTTTCTAGGGCTTTGTATGTTCATTTTTATTATGAAAGGTTTAATTTTATACTATTATGATCAGCAGTTTTGGGATGTATAATGCGTCCAAGAAATGTTTGGGACATTGTTCCTATGGATTATAGCATTTATGAGATATCCATTGAAAATAATATCATAAATGCTTCCCTACATCCAGACAGTGTCACACACAGGGCTCTGCCCTGCCAGGGTCCCTGTCCCCCTTTGTCCCATTGTACACAGGGGGTGCTCCCCCCCGCCACCATGGACCTGCCCAAGGTCCCCTTAGCCCCACAAAGTCGACCTAGAGCATCCAGTGTGGACGCTCTAGGTCGACTTTGTAAGGTCCCCTTTAAGTCGACTTTAATTTTAAGTGTAGACACGCTAAGTCGACTTAAAGTCGACTTAGTTAAGTCGACTTAAAAGTGCGAGTGTAGACATAGCCAAAGTGAGGGAGGGGTGAATGGTTTCCAAATAAAAAATAGAGATAAGACAAAAATGAAACCTTGAATCAAATCAGCCATGAACCTCATGGAGCTAGACCTTTTATTACCATGTTGATTCTGTTTTCAATCTGAAACGGAAAGAGCTCTTCAGATTCTATTTCTAATGCAGGGAAAGTCAATCTTTGCTGATGGAAGTTTCACATAGTCAGCTGATCTTGCAAGGTTTCTGGCCATCAAGATGGAGGTTCAGAAGAATTAAGATAGTTTCCCTCTTTCCTATTTTGGTAACATTTAAACTTGCTTATTGATTTCTTGGTTGCACATAAGATCTGAAATGGAAGTGCCAGAATGATAATATTTCTGTCCTGATTGATGCAGAAATAAAAGAAAGCTCATGAGAAAGCTATTTCTCCAAAAATTTAGTACCTGATTCTGCAGGCTCAGAGAAGCATCTGCCACTCTGAAGACTTATTCTGATTTCTCTCCCTCCCCAAATTCTAAGGAAAGAGGGGCCCAAGCTGCAAACTTAGATCTGGAATATGAGCCTTTGATCAATCCAACCCCCAAATTTGGGATATTCAGATCTGAGGTGAAATTCCAGGCACACTGACATCACTAATAAAACTCTGACTTCAGTGGGGCAGGATTTCACTTCTGGAGTTTTGGTTTGGTACAGTATGGAGGAAAGAGCCAAACACACAAAGTGGATCCAAATTTGGATTATGCCATAATCAGTCTCCCTCCTAAATTAAGAATGATAAAGCACTGCTATGTAACAAGGAGAGAGGTACCGGGACCTCCATGAGCTGTGGGGCTTCCTGCCACCCAAAAATGATGCCAGAAGAAAAGGTATTTGTTGGGTCAAAGAACGTAGTTTTTATTCAATTAATATTCAGACAAACTCCTACTGATTTCACTGTGCTTCCTGATTTGCCCTATTGTTTCTATGGCTGCGTCTACACTTGTAAATTAAGTCAACTTAAGCTTGCTTAAATTGATTTAATTTACCCTGCGTCTACACTACAGTTTTCTTAAGTCGACTTAAGCAGCTTGCTTAAGTCGACTTAAGGAAAATAAAGTCAACTTAATTAAAATTAAGTCGACTTTATAACACCACCTTTCAATTCGACCTAAGGCTTAAGTTGACTCCCTAGAGTCAATGTAGACGTGGGGTAGCCCTAAGTCGACTTAGGGCTACCCCAGGGCTACACCAATGCCCTCCCTGCTGGGGGGGGGGCACAGGGGGAGCCTGGCATGCCCCCCCACAGGGCAGGGCAGAGCCCTGCCCACCCTGCCCCTATGCCCTGCCAGGGTCCCTAGGTACCCCTAGGTACCCAGGTACAATGGGGCAAAGGCTAAGCCCCCTGGCATTGGGCAAGGGGTGCCCCCCCTACCCCCATGGACCTCCCCTAGGTCCCCCTAAGCCCCTAGAAATTGACCTAGGCATCCAGTGTGGACGCTCTAGGTCGATTTTCTAAGTTTCCCTTTAAGTCGACTTTAATTTTAAGTGTAGACACACTAAGTTGACTTAACTAAGTCGACTTTAAGTCGACTTAAATTAACAAGTGTAGACATAGCCTATATGTGGCTCATACCCATTTTAGCTCTGGCATCTATAAACTTTCTGTATTCCTGTGACTGCAATGGAGTAAGTTCATAGGCTTGATTTATGAATATCTGTTTTTGTTTTTAAAATTACAGATGCACCGTGGTCTCACAATTGTAGGAAACTCTTACCAATTTGGGATGAGCTGGGCAAGAAATATGAAAATCATGAAAATATAGTAATTGCCAAAATAGACTTCACAGCAAACGACATTCAGTTAGTTATGCTAGACCGCTATCCATTCTTTAGATTTTTTCCTGCTGGATCCAAAAACCAGGTGAGAAGCAGTCATGTGTGTGCACACATCACAATAAGAGAGCATATAAGAAGGGTGCCACAAACGTGAGAAGGAAGTTTTAGTACTTATCTATTCATACATTTTTAATGGAGCAACATGTTTTCATTTCTGCCAGGAATCAGAGTTTAAAGGGCAAAATATTTGCCTTAAGCCTCACCCACAAGTAGCACATTCTAGTCTGAGCCTATACTAGACTTTTACCAGACCAGGACTGATGAAGTTGATACAGCCATAGTCTCTGGTGCCCAGAGTCAACCTATGTGCTGTCCTGGGTTCCAGTGGTCCTGGACTTTAGGAGATGTTTGTGGAGCCCTAACCTCTAAGAGAACGTATAACCATAGCCTCATGCTAATCCCTGAGATGCTTAGTGTAAATACCCTAAAAAACCACCTCCCAGACTCAGGACTTATTTACCCCAGTACTTCGTTCACGTTACGTGTTGGAATATTTCTGTAGCAGTTTGGCTTATGAAAATACATTGTCTTAAAGGCCATGTCCTCTGAGCTTTTCAAAAACCCTTTTCCAGACAGTCACAACAATATCACAAACCACAGTAGCAGCAAATTCAAGTGCCCCTTAATATAAAATAAAGAGCGGAAGCTATTGCTGATTACCTTTAGAATATGCTATGTAATGTACCAGCATGTTGCATAATGTTCTGAAAGTATTGATGCAAGGAAGGACAAAAGAAATATAAATATATTAGCCAAGTAGTCATAATCCTCCATCCACATGGATAATTTAATTGAAGAGAAAACACCAGCTCTGGATCAAAGAAATTCAATTTGATGATACAGTTTTAATTAAAACATTACTCAGCTTTTCATTTTTCTCCTCATGCTCCACGTGTAAATTAAATTCTAAGACATTTGTCCTTGTCCTCATTTAATCTCTTAGGAGAGATTCTTCCCTTAGACGTCCGTGCACCACTTCTGAATGGCATGAACCGCTGAACGGCAGCCTGGTACATCCCTACTGTGTTTGGGCTTACAGTGCATGTTCTACACATCCCTCTTGCCTAGCAGTTTGCTGTTCAATATTCTTTTTTTAAATCATATTAATGACATTTTGTTTTCTAAAAAATGGAATGGAAAGGTGGCATACCAGGTTGTCACCAAATTGTATTACTAATTATCTAGATTGTGGTCGTGGTCTGAGGCCCAAGTCACGGATCAGGGTCTCATTCTGCTAGGCACTGTACATGCACAAAACAAAGACAAACTCTTTGGGGGCCAGGCCTACAATCTCCTCCTACCACATTCCAGCCTTAGACTGGAGTTTGGTGCCCAGATGCTAAGCAGATGGACAGAGAGGAAGATAGAGAGAGGAAAAGGGGAGGGTGGGGGGAGGGGAGCAGGACATACCCAGCACATTTACAAATATTTGCTCCTTGTAATATTCTGTGGTGTTTATTCCTCCCTGATGTTAGGGATGGGAACTAAATACTAGTGTGACAAGGATCAATGGAGATTGCATGTTTCCCCTTGTATCAGTTTGTCAGCACGTGACCCACCTGTAGGGCACCTCCTGGTGATGATCTTGGAGAATAGAGCTCAAGTGGCCCCCTCCAGGTGATCAGCACTCTGCCCTTTTCACGCTGGACTCTGTCCTTGAGTTCTCTCCTGAGATCTTAGCCCTCCGGCTAGGTCCCATAGTCTGCCCCTTTCAGGGTACAGTCCAGCTTGCTTCACTCCTGACTACTAGTTAAAAGACTCAATGGCCAGCAAGCCTGTGCTGCTCTGGCACCCATGCTGCCTCTGCCACACTGCAGTCAACTCCCTGGGCCACTTTCCTGTAGCCCCAGTCGCCCGCAGTTCCCTCACCGCTTTGGAGCCCAGCCACCATCTGCTCCTGGCTTCCTTGCCCTCAGACCGGGGCTCCAGCCACTGCTGCTGTCTGCTCAGTTCAGGAACCCTGGCTCTGCTCGGCTCCTTCTGCAGCACCACACTTGGGCTGTCCAGGGTGCTGGCTAGTGTGGCTAGCTAGCCAGAGAGAAGACCTTCTCCCTCCAGCTTTTCCAGCAGATTAAGCTGCTTGCTCTGCTGCTCCTTCCTTTATACTGCCTGTGTGACCCTGATTGGCTGCCGCAGCGAGGCCCCTTTTAACCCTGGCAGCACCATTGTGGAGCAACCGCACCACTACACACCTCTGTTCAAACCTCTGTCCCCTAACTGGTCCCTTTGTAGCCTTCATCCATTCTCATCCTTGCACCTTCTTCTAGGCATCTTCTTCTGCATGGATTAATCTGTCTTCTCCTGCCCCGAATGTTCTGCCAATCTCTGCTCAGAAACTATTTCTCCCCCACAGCCTTTCAGATGTGACTCCTGTCTGGTTCTAATACCGGGTGAAAATCATGCCAGCTGCCAAGGGGTACTGTGTCTGAACTATTTTCTCTGTGTCCCATCTTGAGCATAAGCCCCTTGAAGCAGCAGCCACATCTGCATATGTTTGTACAGCACCAAGGTGATTTTTTAGCTCTCAACAAACGTGATAGTAATTACAATGTTTCATGAAATGCCTGACTCCCAAGTCAGGAGGCTGCTGGGTCTATATCAGAGTCTACTTTACTCAATACCTTTCCTTGTTAAAGAATTAAAGATAGGAAGAGTTCTATGCTGGATGAAGGTAGTGGTAACTTTCTGGATGTCACTTTAATTTCACATTGGGGGAAAAAAATCTGGAAGATAAAATCCTTGAAATAAGATTTTTTTCTTCCAGACAAATACCAACCCCTCCTCCTCTCCTTTCATCTGGATGCTATGGAGTTTTGCCATTGATGTCAATAGGAACAAGATGAGGCCCTTGTTTTCTAGGGACTAGGATAGAGAGGATGTCATGACTTCCAATAATCTCCCTCAGGCTAGCCTGAAAGGGTTGTGATAAAGCCACCAGGAAACTAAACATTACAGCATGCTCTGTCCCTGACCTATTCAGTGAACTGGTGTGCAATTAGAGAGTCTCTCTCTCACAATACAAAGGTGGTTTTATGGAACACTCACTTTTTTTCTGGGGCATTAACTGTCCCTCAATCAAACATACCTTTAGATTCTGACCCTTTAAGACTGGATTCTGCTTTCATTGACATCACTGGCAAAACTCTCGCTGGTTTCAACAGGAGCAGCCTGTGAGCAAGATCTTGAAAATTAGGCACCTAGGCTATGTCTACACTTGGCCAAATAAGTCGACTTTGCTAAGTTGACTTAACAAAGCTGACCCCTTTCAAAGTGCCAGGGGGCTCAGCATTTGCCCCATTGTACCAGGGTACAAAGGGGGCTGAGCAAGACAGGGACAGGGGCAGGGTATAGGAGCGGGGTGGGCAGGGCTGTGTCCTGCCCTGTGGGTGGGCACACCAGGCTCTGGCTGTACCAGCCACCCTGGCAGGGAGGTCAGTGGGTGCTCTGGGGGCCCTTAAGTCGACTTTAAGTTGCCTTAGGGCTAATCCACGTCTACACTGGCTAAGTCGACTTAATAAAGTCGACTTAGCCAGTAAAGTTGACTTTATACTAGGTTTAATCAAGTTGACTTAAAATTTCCTTAAGTCGACTTAAGCAGCAGCTTAAGTCAACTTAAGGAAATTGTAGTGTAGATACAGAGTAAATTAAGTCGACTTAAGCAGGCTTAAGTCAACTTTATTTACAAGTGTAGACGCACGCCTAGTTAGGCTTCTATAGAAATCACTAGATAGCTGCTGAGGGGGTCAACTCTTAAGTCTGTGTTTAGACACCTCTATAAATTGCCTAATTTTCAGAAGTACTTACTCAGGGGTCTGATTTGATTTATTTAAAAAAAAAAGTCTTGGCTTTTATAAAGATTTGTTTATTGTAACAAGTGAATAGTAGCCACCGACATGGAGGGGAACACTGTTGTTAAAAGCAATCAGCTATCATACTGAGTCAAAGAAAAATCTTCAGTCCCTCAAGTAAATAAAGAGAATTGGAAAAAAATATATAGTTGGCATTTAACTATCTGATGGGGACAGTTACAATCAAAGCTGAAGGATCGTGGAGCTATTTCATCTGCTAACACCCTCAGATGGAGTGACAGGCTGCCATTCCTTATTTGAGATCTTTTGGTGAAGCAGACTCAACCCCTGTTTGCTGTGTGCAAATAAAATATAATTAGCCATTTTTCAGATGGAGTTTAATGCTGACATTTGTTTTTGTTTTTGCACTAAATGAGACATACACATTTATATCCTCTTAAAAACAAAATGCTCTGAGAGATGTTGAAAATTTGCCCTGGTTGCAAACCCCAGGAAGAGCTTAAGAAGGCTGTTTATCTCACTTTGAAAACCTTCAGGCTCTGAGACCCTGCTGTTTTATGCTGTTTTAGCTGTCATTGATTACCTCATCAGAGGTCACAAATGCTCAAGATTGTTTGAAGAACATTTATCATCTCTGAAGGAGTCACTGTTTTGTTCAAGAAACTTAAAAAAAAAAAAGCACTGTTGAGAAAGCATAATTGAAGGTGCCTGTGGATTTTCTTGTTATATTCAAATAATTGTAATGCTTGGGCCAAATGAATACCTGGTGTAAGTCTACTGAAATCCCAAGGAAATAGAGGAATTTTGCACACATACTCTATGGTATGACTACAAAACACATTTGCAATCTTCCTTAGGCTCTCACAAGTCTCTGAAATGGTGCCGTAGGCAGTGATTTTTGGAGAATTCTAAAGCTCTCAGTGTGAAATGATTTTCTTCCAAACTCCCTAAACAAACATTTCAGCAATTCATTCTGTCTTAACACATGAAGTGTTATTCACAGCCATTAAGTCTAGGCAAATTAATATGTTTGTTCATCTTCCTCTTGTTCTAGTTTAATCATTCTATATGGAGGATTTCAAAGCCATCTAGTGGTTTTGGGTGTCCAATTCCAATTAAAATCCTTTAGGTAGCTTTGGAAAGACTGGCCACATTCTTCATGGTTTGTTCTCTGCAAAAATGCATGCATCTGCCTAAATATACACATCAGCTGTCAATAGATGAAGAGACCAGGCCTAATAAGATAAGGGACTTTATGAGGTTTGAGTGTGGTACTCTCCTTTCTTCTCACAGGTATTTGTATCTGTTATCTCCTCCCCAACTCCCAATATCCAATTAAACTTAGAATTTGTTGAGTCTCCTCCATGGCTGTCTAAATGAATTGCATGAGTCCAGAGTCTGATAAGCCTGCATAACTCGTTAATCACTGTGTACAGTGGTCAGATTTCAGAGAAAACAAACAAGGAGTCTGGTGGCACTTTTAAAGACTAACACATTTATTTATCACACGAGCTTTCATGGGAGAAAATCCCACTTCATCTTATTTTTTAAATGCCTCTTGTTTTCAGGTTGTGGTGTATGATGGGGAAAACACTCTCCAGGCTTTTACTGAATTCTTAGAAAAACAAATCAAGCCAAAAGCAGAAGCAACAGAAAAGGTAAAGGATTTGACCTTTGACTTACCCAGTCACACCTGGGTTTACATCTCATGAACCTTCTTTTCATAACTCTCATGTTTCAGTCTCTGAGCCAAGAAGCTAGTGTACTACCACAAGGGGTGACAGGAAGCAATTGCCACCTGGGCAAGAGAGAACTAAACTTTGACTGGATTTTGATTTTACAAACCAAGGCCAATTTGGACAAAAACTGGAAAAGTTCACATCCAGCTCCCATTTTAACCACTCCCTTTATGTCCTTTTCAAGCAGTGTGGCGGAAGTGATTGCGATGCTTCCCCTTTCCCTTTTGTGATCTGGATTATAGCCTGGAGGATCACCAATGACAAGTTTTGGTGTTCTTCACTCTGCCTTCCTCCAGGGGTCTGGATTTCATCTGCTGCAGAGCACGTACCGTATGCAGAAGATGCCCCTTCTTGACTCAGTTGCATATTTATATAATATTTATGAAAGAGATAATGACAAATAATATAGCTTAACAAGAGAAGCTCACCATAGAATCATAGGGCTGGAAGGGACCTCATGAGGTCATCTAGTCCAACCCCCTGCTAAAAGCAGGACCACTCCCTCTAAATCATCCCCAGCCAGGGTTTTGTCTAACCCAACCTTAAATATCTCCAAAGACGGAGATTTCACCACCTCCTTAGGTAGCCCATTCCAATGCTTCACCAACCCCCTAGTGAGAAAGTTTTTCCTAATATCCAACCTTGACCTCCCCAGCTGTAATTTGAAACCATTGCTCCTTGTTCTGTCCTCTGTTACCCTCGAGAACAGCCTAGCTCCCTCCTCTTTGGAGCAACCCTTCAAGTAGTTGAAGGTTGCTATCAAATCTCCCCTCAGTCTTCTCTTCTACAGACTAAATAAGCCTAGTTCCTTCAGTCTCTCCTCATAAGTCATGTGCCCCAGCCCCCTAATCATTTTTGTTGCCCTCCGCTGGACTCTTTCTAATTTGTCCACATCCTTTCTGTAGTGGGGAGCCCATACATATACCATACATAAAAAAAACACTTAGAAATGTGACGGTAGTCCTCACCAGTGTTCCCTCTAAGCTGCGCAGGTGCTCGGCGTCGCACCCCCCGCGCAGCAGTGAGGGACCCCCGCGCAGCCCAGCAGCCCCCGCTGCTCCCTCCAACCCCCGGGGCTGTGGCTCTGCCGCGGCACACCCGGCCTGTGCCCGGCCTCTGGGCTGGCTCTCCCCGCCCCCAGGGTGGGACAGGCAGGCTCAGGCTAGGGTCAGGAGCGTGGGCCTGCCTGCCTGCCCCACGCGGCCGGGGCAGCGGGGTGGCAGCGGGGTGGCTGCGGCCGCGGCGGGCTCCCGGGCTCCCATCCACCGACCGCCAGCAGCCTTGGCTTCTCTCTGTCTTTCTCTTCTTTGCTTTCCTTTTTCTTTCCTTCTTTCTCTTCTTTGCCTGCCTTCTTTTTTCTTTCTTCCTCTCTTTCTCTTCCTTCTTTCTCTTTTTTCCTTCTTTGTCTTCCTTTTTCTTTCCTTCTTTTTTTCTCTCTCTTCTTTCCTTCCTCTTTCTTCTCTTCCTTCTTTTTTCCTTCCTTCCTTCCTTCCTTCCTGTTTCCTCTTCTTTCCTTCTTTCTCTTTCTCTCTTCCTTCTCTTTTTTCTTTCTCTTCTTTCCTTCCTCTTTCTTCTTTCTCTTCTTTTCTTCTTTTTCTTCCTTTCTCTTCCTTCCTTCTCTCTTTTTTCTTTCTTTCTTTCTTTCTTTCTTTCTTTCTTTCTTTCTTTCTTTCTTTCTTTCTTAAAAAAACTTTTAAAAATTAATTTTAAATAAAAACCTTTCTAAAAATTAAATTTCAATTCAAAATTCATTCAAATTCAGTTAAACACAATTAATTGATTCTATTTACAATCACTTTAACTTCAATTAATGCCTATAATTTTTGTCATGTGAGTTTACACAAAAATTTTATTCAGAAAAAGTTTTGCACACGGCTTGAAAATTTTGCACACAAGCCGCCAAACCTTAGAGGGAACATTGGTCCTCACACCTAACTTCTGCCGGGAAAGGCTATGCAAGGACTTCTTAGTGCATAATTTGCCTTTCACTAGACTATTCTGCCATAAGGAGTGAGGAGGCAAGTGCCCAGGAAAGCTGCATCTGCCACTGAAGTTGCCCTTTAAAAGGTGTAGGGAAACAGTGAAATGCTAGATGGAGAAATATCTTCACTGAGGAATGTGATTCATCCTTCACTCAGACTCATTTCTCAGGCTTCTGGATGGACTGATGACTACGCAGCTAGTTTTGGGAAGCAGTCCCCTCTCCTGCTGTACATGTGGGGGCCACAGCTGCAGTAAGCATTCTCCAGCACCGTGTTTGAAGTTAGGGGTAGGAATCACAGTTACTCACTCTCCTCTGTGCTGTACTACTGCATTCTGCCATTTCTCTCAGGCTGCCTTATTTCACTTCGAACTATACAAGCTGCAGATAATTCTAGAGCCAGTTTGTGAAACCATCCAAAATGCACTTTGCACTGCTTGAGGGGGAACAGCTGGCATTAGCTCACCTGCTTATATTTGCTGTTCTTATTGAATGACATCCACATTTGCCCAGCATAGTATTGCAGGATACACTAAGGTTTTTTCACGATGCACCGCTTGACGTGCAAATCACCTGTTGGAGCAATTGTTTTTGTTCCATTAAAATAGCAGAAAGCAAAGGGCAGTTCTTCTGTGGCTGCATAAGAAAAGATCGAGCCTTTTCTTGACAGGATTATTAGATCTGCCCATGCATTACATAGTTAAAGTGACTGTTTTTTCCAAGACCTTATCAGAATTTCACACAAAGGGCATCTCATCTAAGTTTTGCACAGGGACTGTCGTGTGGGTGAGAGATCACATTTTTGGTAACAACTGTACTAGTGCTGACCTCATTAATCTGTAGAAGGTAAAACTTGTCTAAAGCTCCTATAATTTTTAAACAAACTTTTTAGAGGTCAAATACTCACTAATGCAAATCTCTTTTCAGGAGTGGCTATAAATGCAGAACTTCACTGATGCATTTTACTTTTTACAGACACGTTCTGGAGAAAGCCCAGAGGATCTCACTAAGGAACAGACTGTCATAAAACAGAAAGAAGAACTTTAACTCCACAGTGAAAGGGAAAGATTCCACGTGAGGATACCCTGGGGATGATGATGTTCCTCGTAAGGAGAACTTGGATCATATCATGAGGATATAAAGATACATTAAAAAATAAGAAATTAAAGGGAGACCACAAAACATCACTGCCTACCTGTGCATTATTTCTCTTTGGAACGTGACTTCACTGGTGCTTTCCTGCTAACCCAGTGGTCTCCAGCCTTTTGCCAGCAGATGGCGCAATGCTCATAGGTTTCAATGGCAACTGCCCTTCAGAAGTAGATCGCGATCTACTGGTTGGGAACCACTGTCCTAAACTGAGATCAGTGTCCTTAGTTTTTAAAGTAGTCTTCCATATTACCTCAGAAATACTTTTACTGTCAGCTGATTTTCTCCCACGAAAGCTCATGTGATAAATACATTTGTTAGTCTTTAAAAGTGCCACCGGACTCCTTGTTTGTTTTGCTGACCCATTGATGGTCTTGTGTATTTAGATTGTAAATTCTTAGGAACAGGGCCAGTCCCTCAGTATGTGCATGTATTGTGCCTACCACAAAGGGGCTCTCACCTAGGTTAGAGATTCTAAGCACTCCTGTAATAAAAATATTTTATTGATTATTATTATTATTATTATTAACAAAGAATTCATCATTAGAGGTTCTGAGAGAACAGATTAAAACAGAAGAAGAAGGGATTGTTTGATTGTATCATACTGAGAAGGGAAAGAAACCCAGGCAGACAATTACAACAAGATGAAATGTGAATGGCAGTATGTGCAGACACTGTTCTATATAAATCGCCCACATCTAGAAGCTATAAAAGTTTAAATCTTTTCCCCATAGAAAAATGAAACACATGCCGCCTATAGCCATCTCTTACTGGAAGATGGGATTATTATTCAAGATAACAAAAAATTAATTTTCAGTGCTCCTATCCCTTGGATATGAAAATCAGTCTTGAAACAACCATTAAGGTACAGGATTAATGAAAAATGATTCATCTCAGTGAATGACGCATTGATGTCTAGTAAAGCTAATATCTTGTGTGCAAGGCAAGGGTCCAAGTCCAGGCTTTCACTGTGGACCCTCTGCACTGTTCTGGTGACAGAAAGGGGTTGAAAAACTTCTTTAAAGAGCCAGCTGAGGATTCTTTGCCTGAGAAAACCTCACCAAGTGAAAAGCCAGCCCAACTAAGTCTGCCCCCCACCCTGCTCCTGTCCCTCTCCTCTCCTTGTGCAAGGGTGTTGCAATGGTGAGAGTGGGCATGGTTGGAATGCATGACCCTGACCCTCCAGGAATTCTGGGTAGCCAAATAGCCCAGGAGGCCTTTCCAGCTGAGCCCCGTAGGTGCTCTAACTTACGCTTGAGGACCAATGGGCCCCTGCTTGCCCCTTGATTGACAACTCTAAGTACCATGGCAGTGCAAAACAATAAATTATTTACTTAGGATTTTCACCGTGCAAGCTTTGCTGAGAAAGAAAGATGACACTTTATGAGTTATAGATTAATAAACTGCACCTCTGTCAATTTTATGTTTCTTTAGATATATGATCACATACTTTTTTGCTCCTAAAATTGATGCAACAATATAATTGAGTTACTTTAGTTCAGTAAATGTTGGTGTTCGCACACCTGGATGCTCACAGTTGAGATGGTTGTCCAATAGTGATCAAAATGACATTTCACCTTATGAATAATGGCAATTTTGTTAGCAAGAGGCCATGCTATGTACTGGCATAATGTTTGGTGGGGGGGATGCATCCCAGTTTGTCTTGCTGGGGAAGAGTTGTTATGCTATGCCTGTAACAAATGTTACCAATCCCACAAAATATTTGATCATTTAAGATGCAGATAGATTAGAGAATTATATGCAAAGACTCTTATCTTTCATCTGTAGCACATTATCGTGTTACCAAAGGTAAAGAGAGTAGTTAAATTCCTATTCAGGTCAGGGCAAAGTTCCTTCTATCTTAATCATTTCTAGTATGCCCATTGCAATAGTGTCTGGGGTTCAAATACACCCTGAAAATACAGTGATGTTGCATTGTGGTATCAGAGACAGCTACCTCACCTTTGCTCTCCCATGTTATCAAAATCTCACCTCCTTCCCTGAATGGGCTCCAAGGTGGCTTTAAGAGATGAGTGGTACATTTTTTTTAAAGTGTGTGACTCAGTAAATTAAGGCCCATTTTCAAAAGTCAAAATCAATCAGTTTCCTCTACCACCCTTGCCTTTTCTCATCTGCATGCATCTGAGTGCCCTTCTCAATTGATAGCCACCAGATTCCACTTGGTCAGAGGCGGCCTTTGGCTAGTGGGGGCCCTTGGCAAAGGCCCTTTGTGGGGCCCCCTATAGCCCTGAAGTGGCTCCCCTTGTGGCCCCAACCCCCCTGCCACTAGCCCGGGGTCCAGCTCCTCCTCCTGCTGCCGACTGAGGGAGACGTGGCTTTTGGGGTACGTGAATCAGGAGACGGGGCCCCTTACTCCTTGGGGTCCTAGGCGTGCGCCTGCTTCACCTAGCCCACAAGCCGCCTCTGCACTTGGTTGTTTTCCCATGGTGAGCCACTGTAGGCTTTCCATTGGTCCCATCCCATCTCTGTTTTGGCCTGGAGTAAAGGAGAGAGTGACCAATAACAGGGTCACATGAGGAAAACAGGAAAGGGAAAGAGACAGGATGGAAAAGGACTTGCTGCACCTTATGAATCTCTACGTACTCCCATTTCCCAATAGCCCCCTCCTCTCTGCATAACACTCCCCAGTGGAAGCATGTTGCACATAAGAAATTATCGAGCGTCAAGGGTACTGAGTACCGGCACCATTTTTTCCCCCACAGTAATGTGGTACCGACTCCTGCTGCCATCAGCAGTGGCCCCAGGTCCTTGGCCAAGTACCGGCAACTTAAAAAAAACAACAACAAAAAACCCAACCACAATAAAAGCACTGACTAGCTCCCATATGATCTGCCTGTGGCGACTGGCTACTTTCCTAAACATGAAACTAGTACTAAAGTGTTTTTAACTTAACATAGGTTAAGTTGCTGAACTATATTAAAATAAATCATTTTCTAATGCATGGCTACGTCTGGTGAATTACTCTCATTACATCCTATTTATACAGTAGCACCCCAATCACCACAATGAAAATTGAGACCGTAATATTTTACATCTGACTTTTTATCGGAAAACAGTTATATCAATCAGTGTGACTTTTCCGACTGTCTAAGCACACAAGAGTATACTGTAACTGTGGAAGAAAACGGTGTCTCAGCTCAAGGACAATTTTCCCTTCAGACGTTTTGGAAGGCACAGTCTTATTCACCTACACTGAAAAATTAGTCACTGAAGCATGCAAACCATTAAGTGTATTTATGACAATTAGAAACTGTAGTTCCTTGACGCATTTTTACAAGGTTACAATAAATACTGCTTTGTACTCCTGTTAAAGAAGCAGATTTTCTTTCCAAAGTCTTGCTTTGGAATCGAAAGTGATCAGACCACCAATGTAGACCCCAATTATCTTTTGCATTTGGGACCCACTGTCTGCAGAGATAAGAAATGTTTGTTCAATTATAATTCACAAGTGTCACATTCCTTAGGTCTCAATATGAATGTGTGATTTTAATCCAATTTATCTAGATTGATGCAATTTTGTGTGCATGGCCATTCCTAATTCAATTTCAATCTGAAGCACAAGTTTCCAGGGGAAAGTTAAACCTTTATCACCAGTTTTAAACCAATATATGACTATATATAAAAAATGACTCATACAAGTTGTGTAAATAGAAGCCATTAGAGTTGAGAAGCTAGTTACTAAGCAGGTTAGTTTGAAAGTAAGACTCATCATTTCTGCCAAGATTACCAGACTCAACCAAGTTTTGCTGTGAGTTCTCTTAGTGAGAGTGAAAGGACACTTCATAATCGTCTCTTGTTTAGCACTGGAAAGATCATTTTCTCTTGTGCCTGACTGACTCTGAGGACATTGGGATTAGTCTGAAGTTTTGATCTTGTCTGATGCTAGTCATGTATATGCTTAAATATTTATGCTGGGATGGTCAGAGAAGAAAACGTCCTCATATTGATTTTCAATGGAATTTGGTGCCTGATTCCTTAAGGCTTTTTTTTTTTAACAATCCCAGCCTATATACATAAAATCTACCTCCTGCTTGCCTTAACCACTTGACTGGGTATGCCAACAAACGGAGAGGATTTTGCCTGCGAGTTGTAAATATTTAGTTTAGGAAGTTTGATAAAAGAGGCTGGATCTTTATGTTACTTGATGTGGTCATGCAGGGTAACAGGGTGGAATTTGGCTCAAAGTGTACATTTGTTTGAAAAACTAATCAAGTATGTTGATCATGATTGAATGTAACAGTTTGCTGATAGGATGGGGGGAGTAAATAATTTTAAACTCCATTTTATGCAAACACAATAGCTTTTAAAACTAATCTACCTATTGAACTTGTGGGCATGTTATTTGTGTATCAGAATTTATGCAAAGGAAATTAGTAGTTTTCATACATTTTTTTTCCTGATAAAAATGTGTACAGATGGATTTTGACTGCTCATGCTTCACACCTACATCCAATATGCTTGGGAGGTGATATAAGTAACTGAACCAGCCTTGTCTTTCCCAATGGCCTCAAAGCAGACATTTCTTCTTCATAGACAAGATGGGTCTCTCTCTCTCACCAAGTAGAAGATGGTCAAATGAAAGATATTACCTCTATCTTGCCACTGAAATAACACGTCATACTCTCAGCGTAACCACAGTTTATATTTTTTTCTCAGTGAACACTGACCATAACAGATGACAGCTACAGGTGCTATGTTTATAAATATATTCTCTTCAGATTTCCAGTTCCTTTCAGGAATTGGGCCTTGACCCAACAGCATAAATGGGACTTTTCAACTAGCAAAAGTTACACACGCAGGTCAGCAGCTTTGCTGGATCAAGGCCTTAGTTATCTGTGCATGGATATAATTTGCATCGGAACATGATACTTATACACCAGGACTGACCTTCCCCATTTTTAGTATAATTCAGCTCTAGTTAACATGCCATGAACAACTGCTTAGTAAGCACAATCTGTAGTCAGTAATTTCTTTTTTTTCCCCCACTTGCTGAAAAGCTTTCGCTGCATTTTGTTCAAGCTCTTCTAGACAAATAGATAAATATACAACTGCATCCAGTAAGCAATAAATATTAATAAACCATATAAAATGGAACCGTTTTGCAAAGCATTTTCCCAAGCACAGCTGGCAAAAGTACCCATGAATAAATTCTAATTGCTTGCCAAAGTACAACACAGGTAGCATCGTAATTACTCAGCAGAGACAATAGAATTTGTATGTTCAAACATCACTGCTGAAGCTTAAGCCTATATTAATTGGATGTGTTGAAAACTGGCCCAATTTGGGAATTACATCTAGAATTTAATTTCCCTTTCATATCATGTTCTAAACAGGTGTTGGTTGGTTGGTCTAAGAAACAAAATATATCACAAATTATAGATTGGATGCAGACATTGGTACTAAGTAGAATTAGTGCTTCTGTGAAAGCACTTTTCCCCATGATCATGTAATATGGGCCTCCAGCAGACAGTTCCTTGAACTAGTAATACAAGGGAGTGGTTTTCAACCAGTGTGCCATGGCAAACTGGTATGCCGTGAGGACTGTCCAAGTGTGCCATGAAATTTTTGTACAAAGGTGATGAAAATCAATGTAAAACAAACATCGTTTCATCTTAAACAATACTCTATCCAACCAAAATTACACCTCAGAAAACTTGTGAAAATTAATCATCAAATTAAAAGCCAGGTATTGGCCTTTCGATTTTAAAACATTAATATTCTAAATGCAGGTGGCCAAAAGACAAAATTGAAATGACATTTATTTTTTTCTGGTGGATTTCAAACATCAATGCATTTGATCCTTCTTTATTGTATGCACTATGTTGCAAACCTCTCTAGTAAGACCAAAACCATAGTAAATGTAAGTAAATGTGATATTTATGAGCAATCAATAAGCTGAAAAAAGTGTGTGCGCCATGGAATTGTTTGTCTCATTGAAGTGTGCCATGTCACTGAAAAGGTTGGGAACCACTGATATAAGGGACACATACAAACCATTATCTCCTTTGTTATGACTTCAAGCAACAGATCTTGGGTGCTCTTGTTTCTTAATGGGTTAGGAAACAGTTCCCTTGGTTTGAAAACTGAGGGTTTGTCTTGTTTAAAGCTACCATTTCCCCTGCTGCTACCTATATTCCCATTGTCAGCATTTTATGCATGCTTTTTTCACTTCCTGCATCCTTTCTTGAACACATTTGTCAACTATGGAGAGTATAGGAATAGGCTGGCATTCCAATCATTGCCAGAGAGTAAGCCACAGGTTTTCAACACTTCCATGATGTATGCCAACATATTCTGAGACTGATTTTGCACCTACTATATACATTTCCTTTACTGAAATAGGGATTTGTTGGTACAAATGTATGGTGTGAAATCCTGGCTCTGCTGAAGTCAGTGGGAGTTTTGCTATTGATTTCAATGGAGCTAGGAATTCACCCATGAATTTTCTGTTTTCACTTGTGGTGGAGTCCTCTTAGCGAAGTCCACACAGTTTTACTATTGGTTGTTTAGCAGCAGTGGCTACCTCTGGAAAACTTAAGATTTGTGGGTGGTAATTATAGCACTTAATGACAGCAAAAGTGACAGCAAAAGCTATCTTCCCATTCACTTTAAACAAATATTACTGGTCTAGATCATACACCATAACCATTTCATTCCTTCATCCCTGGAATCTTTTACTAAAACAATTTGCTTGAGAGAAAAGACCCCCAAAGGACCTTTTATTCATTTGATGTGCATTATTTCCCCTACATTTCCTCAGTCTCACTTCTGAATTGAGACCTTTGGAACTGAGGTTTAGGTTTACAGGTCTATAGAGCACAGGGCATCTGAAAATTTCAGAGACAGGAGAGAGAATCTATCTGGATAGATGTGTTCCATTAGCCAAAGCACTTGGTACACAAGAAGGAAGCGAGTTTGTACTGGAACAATCATTAGCAAATATGAGTGGCGGTTAGAAATGAGCAAATGTTTAATACAACAACAAAAAAGGGAACATTCATTTCAATAAAAATAGTGAATTTGCTTTGACAGCTGTTGTGAGTCCCATCTATCCTCTCTCCGCAAACATTCACAGAAATATGTTTAAAAGAGTGCTTTCCGGATGAGTATATAAGCCATGAATGAAAACATAAATTGATACTGGAAGTGTCCCAGATACTCACAAGATCTACATTTGTGTAGTCACAACTTTATAAACAGGAGGAAGAGCTTGAAAAATAAATCACTACATATTTCAGTCATCCAATCAAGAAGCAGAAACAAAACCCAGTGGCTTAGGTACCCATCCTATACTGTAAACAGTAGAACTCCAAATAAGAAAGACTCAAGGCATTCATTTCAGTGAATGGTTTGCAAGCAATGGAAAGACTAAAAATTGTTTGTACTAAACCATTTGGCAGATAATTTCAAACAAAGATCAGATTTGTAAAAACTGAAGAAGGTTGGCAGAGAATGTTAATGGAAATAGGGCCTAAATTTATTGAATAAAATGTTCATTGCAACCTATTCAACTAGTTCCAGTGGTAATGGTTTAAAACTTCTTTAACTGCTCTGTTAATGCCACCTGCTGGCAAATTGATAAAAGGTCTAGTTTTGTGTGTTTATTTCCTTGTAAGCTTTGCATAAGCTTTGGAACAGCACAATGTAACCAGGGATCTACAGTAAATGTATAGGAACCAGTAAATTGAACAAGAAAGTAACCTGTGGGGGAAAATAAACTATACATGTTACCCACTCAGAGTTCACTGATCACAAGACAAGCAATATATTCTTATGAGAGGAAAGCTTATGAAATGTAGACCCACTGGTTCCCTATATAGCCATTTCTAAACTATGCAAATGTCAGTATATTGTTGCAGTAAGAGGGAACCAGAGACTCCCAACTCATTAGTACAAGAATTAGAACTGTTCTGAATACATTTTTTGCCCTACTGAAAGTCCTGATGTTTCTAAGTTGATTTCGGTTTCAGACTGCAACAAAGTCAAGACCTTGAAAGTTTTTGGAAAACAAAATAAATTTTAAGAAAGTTTCAAATTGGAATTATCAAAACAAAAATATTCAATGTTTCAAAATTATATTTTTCATTTCAAATTGACATTTTAAAAAGAAAAAGGTGGTTTTGTTTAAAAATGTTTACTCAATGAAATTCTTGCTTTATGTCTCCCAAGTGAAAAAAGATCAGTAGTTTTCACTGAAATTAACATTTGTACACAGAAAAATTCTATTCTGATGAAACCACCATTTTTTGTTGTGCAAAAATTTTTCAACCAGCTGTAAGATTAGATATTGAACTCACGTGAAAACACAAACACAAACTTTTTCAATATACATTGGATAGAGCATCTCTAATTTTGGCAGGCAATAACCTAAAACACAGCAAATACTATGTACTACATAGACAAAGGGAGACTTCAGTCTATGCACAGATCTTAGTATGCATATGATGTAACACTTCGACTCAATGTCGGTAAATGAAATCTCTCTTGGTCTGTTGTCAATGTCCTTAGAGAGTAAACTCTGGACTAGGGTAACCTGAAATGACTTCTAGCCATGAAAAAAAATAAAACTAAAAATAACCAAATCCCAATCTACAAAGAGACATACAGATTCTTCCTTCATGTTCACCCTTAGCTTTTATTAGGTACTAGAAATCCAGCATTAATGTAATTCTCACTCTTCTTTAGCATTCCCCGTTCCACCCCACCCCCATGTGCTCTTCCCAGATGCTCCCCAGAATCCACTTGATTGCTCTCCTTGATTGGCTGCCATTTCCCTGGCTCTCCTTGATGCTTCTTTGGCCCTCCCAACTCTCTTTTATAGATTCAGAGATGCTAAAATCAGAGGGACCATTGTGATAATCTAGGGTGACCTCTTGTATAATACAGGCCATAGAAGGTATTGCTCTTATATTCATCTTCTGCCCTTGCCCTCAAGTTTATTCAGAGATTTCGGAAAGACTTGTAGCCTATGCTTGGGCCGACAAGAAGGCAATTTTCAAAAAAAAGTAAGGTTATCATATTGGCTATCCCTAAGGGTAAATTAAGGTGCTTTGAGATATAGAACTTTAATTACCAATGATTACTAGTCTGTAAGAGAACTTTGTCTATATGAGAATTATTGAGTCCAAACAGTGAAATAACTATTGATTTCAGTGTATCTACAATTCTCAGAGGCAGATTGACATTGTAAATGTGAATTGACTATTTTATTGATTGAGGGTGTTACAGCTATTTGCACATTCAGTGTTAAGAGTGGGACTTCCCTTCCCTTTAAAAAGTTATTTTAAAGTCACACTCAAGAACATTTTGATATGATGGTCTGCCAAGGAAAAATATTTACATTCTATGGGCTGCATAATTCAACAAAAAACAGCAAGGAACAACATCTGTTTAAACATCATATATTTAAAATAGAAAAAATAAAATTCAAATTTACTCAGTTTCTCATCTATTTCACTTTCTGGATGCCATGAACTAGCACTGTGCTGTAATATTTGGGTAGCAAAAATGAAGAGATACTTTAATTCTCTCTCTCTCTCTCTCTCTCTCTCTCTCTCTCTCTCTCTCTCTCTCTCTCTCACACACACACACACACACACACACACACACACACCGTAAAGTTTTCAATTGGAAACTGAAAACAACAGACAATCTCTTCCTAAATGGTAAGTCTGAAACTTCCTTAAAAATAAAATTTAAGAAAACAAATGTAGACGTCACAGTTGGTGTAACATTGTGACATATGAACCTATGAAGAACCTTTGCTTAAAACTTGAAGGAAATGCCAGATAGACAAGGGTGCTGGCTCTGCAAAATTCCTTGTAAAATGTGGTTTCCAGAGTCTCATGTGCAAAAGTAAGTAGATTCATATCAAGAAGCACCATGGAGAGCTCATGAGAAGAATTTACTACGAGGGCTAGTTTTCAGACTTCGCTTGTTGACTAATGCTGTTTTAAAACCTACAGCACATAACAAACAACTCGCATTGCTATATATTTTCTCTTAGTCATCATCTAGGAGAAACACGGAATATTCTGGGTAAATTCTTTAAGCGTAATATTCACCTCTATGTAGAGAGCCAAAGTCTTACATCCCATTTAAATCTTTCTTAAAACCTTATTTTGACAGCTTAAGTAGCTTTTGTGCATGCCCTCTGCACGGGGTAAACTGCACCCTAACTGCTTACTACAGGAAAGATTAATAAAGCTGATTTGCTATGGCTAAGGACAGCCTTGTTTATCCCATGAAATTCTTGAGTCATTCCATTATTGCATTTACTTCTTGTATTGAAATTCCTTACAAAACCTTCAATGCATACGTGTTTTCATTACAAAACAGACAGGAATCAACTGACTGTGAAACTGTTAGGAAAACAATGTGACAATTCTGTCACTTTCTCCCCTGCATTTAGAGTTCAAATCCATTCTTTACACAGTTCTTTCTGGTACATACCATTGACTCATAAACGTTTCTCGTTAACCCGCTCAAGGCCACTTCTTAGCTCCATGTTTACTTTATTCCTCATTGTTATTTGGATATAGATGGGACAACTGTTTAACTATCTCAAAACTATGCTCATTTAAAAAAAAAAAAACCTAGTTACTGTTTACAGGAATCACACTCTTGGATGAATACAATATGAACGCAGCATAGGCATCTTCAGGTATCTCCCCAGTCAGAGTCAAACTTTGTGTTATCAAGCAGGTTTGCAAACTCATTTTTGTGTTTTCTTCATTCTAATCTAACAGATCTCTCTCAAACAATATCACACCACTGTACATTTGGCTAATTTCAGGGTTTGGGGTGGGGAGGGAATTTTGTAAGATGAACTTATGTATATATGGATTCATTTTACAACAGAAGCTTGTTACGGTTTGTGTACATGTGGTGGGCATCTTCAGGTTGTACTGAACTTCCAGCAACAGAAGGGGTGCCCAGCTCCTTACTCTTTCCATCCTGTTTAGTCTAATTTTCTTTGTTTATTTATATCTTCAAGGCTTTTCACAAGTGAAAGGACCAGACGTTTATGGCCAGAGCCCCTGATTACGTGTTGAAAAAACATGTGAAGTTGCTTGCAGTATTGACTCACCCTTTCCCCAACTCCCACGGACAGTTTTGGCCAAGGAAGCAAGTTTTCTGCTCCTTCTTTCCTCTACGTGGAGGGGCTGATACATCCTTTCATGTGGGGTTTGCCATTTAAAGGTCTTTGGGGGAGTCAGAGTTTGTGTTTTCCTGCAAAAATCAGCTTTTTTCAAAGACAAACACCACTAATTACCCTTTCTTCATTTCTGAATATGACAGAAATGAGCTATATTTAGTGAATGTAACATAAGGCATATGATACGGCTTCAGAATAAACCAGTCAGCATGTTGTTCAGGAGAATCCATCATTCCTCAAAGCTTAACGCTAACAATTATTTGTTTAGCGGTAAAAGAATGAGTTTGATTAAAATCTCCATCACACTTGAAGTTTATGGGCTTCCAGCATGAGTCATAGGATAGGACATTCTGAAAGTCTTAAGTTCTATGCATGCGACTCCTTTTGTGGATGCCTCTTTTCTGAATCAGTTCCAAGCATTGCTGTTGGGGAAAAAAGAAAATCTATTGTGTCATCATCATGCATCTTACTCACGCTCAGCATCATGGAATAGCAGTGCCTGCCTCAGAGGAGACAGCAAAAAAGACCATCAGGAAAACGTGATGGTGATTTGTGAAGTGAAGAGACACTAAGGTGCTGGTGGAAGAGAAAATAAACAAGCCACTGGGTAGAAAGGAGACCTTAGAAGGCTTTGCGCACTACAATAGATAAAGGAACAGAAGAGCTATCATGAGAAGATCATGTGACACAAGAGGTCTGGAGATAGAAGTGGAGAGGAAGAGCCTGGGAACTTTGGTGCACAGGAAAAAAGGAGGCCAGAGTGTGAAATCCTGGGTCCTAATCTTTGAGTTTTGCAAAGCTCCACTCTAACAGGATCAGGACTTAGGAAGAAGGGCAGTGTGGGGCTAATTCTGTGTCCATATGGGGAACAGGTCAGCCATATGCATAATTAAGAGCAGATTCGGGGATATTCTGAATTATTCCAACTAGAGATTATTAGAGAGCAGTGCCACTTCAGCCAGCCCTGATCACCCTGGGAATCAAAGGCTATGTCTACACTTGCACTTTTAAGTCGACTTAGTGTGTCTACACTTAAAATTAAAGTCGACTTAAAGGAGAACTTACAAAGTCGACCTAGAGCATCCACACTGGATGCTCTAGGTCCACTTTGTGGGGCTAGGGGGACCCTGGGCAGGTCCACGGTGGCAGGGAGGGGCACCCCTTTTCTGCAATGGGGCAAACGGGGACGGGGACCCTGGCAGGGCAGAGCCCTGTGTGTGACGCTGTCTGGATTTAGGGAAGCATTTATGATATTATTTTCAATGGATATCTCATAAATGCTATAATCCATAGGAGCTATGTCATGTTTGGTATCAATAGAAAGGTAGTAATTTGCTGGGAATTATTATATAGTTTATGTCTAGGAATTCTATTTCAATTAGAAGTTAGGAATATGGTGTTCTATCTAGACTTTAACTTATGTTATTTTATGGAAATGTCTAACAGAGGCGTCTGTGCAAAACCATTGTGTCCTTAATGTTTAGGAATGTGTCAGGACAATGGTCCCAGGGAGTTACCTGATGAGCCATTAAGGACACAATGGTTGTATTCCTTATGTCCTTAATGGCTCATCAGGTAACTCCCTGGGACCATTGTCCTGGCACGTCATGAAGTCATCAGGAATTTTGCCTGCTTATCCTGCCTGTCAATGGCTGAGCCCTACCTCAGGACAGATTACAGTTGTCTTGAAACAAACTCCCCAACCTCCTCATAAACCTGAAGTAACGCAATGCATAAGGACATCCTCTGATCAGGCATATCTGTGGGTAGATTGGTAGCTGGAATTTCGTAATGTCAGAGAGTCAGGTTATGACTCACCTATTTTTATATGAAAGGTCACTCCGACATAGGAAGTCCCTTGAATATGACAGGTTACAGATGGAGGATCAGCTTTCATCTCAAATCTCCTGCTCTGTAATGCTTTGATAAGAGCCCTTCACATCCAAAGATGGATATCTGCTTGCCTTGTTATGCTTTGCCTAGGCCATATGCCTTTGATTTATGAATTCTGGACACTGGAAAAATAATTTCAGTGTGACTTTTACTGTCATACACAATTTAAAAGAGTGCTGGAAAAGACCAGTCACCCAGCTAACCCAAAAACACACACACTACTAAGAAAGCAAAAAAGCACATCCCTAAAATCCCCCTGATTTAGGGGTTTCCATTAAGGATAGAGTGTCGTGTGCATTGTAGGTGTGCTGCACCATTTTATTTTTCCCCAAGTACATCATTTTCAGTACTGCCAACAAACAGATCAGCTGTAGCTGAGAGATTAATAAATCTTATTACTGCATCTCCCTTGTTTCAGGCAATGACAGGTAAAGTATGTGTCAGAATCATCCATTGCACCATTCCTCATTTAGATCTAGGAATGGGAGCACACTCCTCATTCACATTCTAAAGTCACCAGTGTGTGAGTTCAGGCAAGTGTAATTATCCACTTTGCACTGGGTAATTATCAGTATTTGCAATTAAATATAGAAAACATTGCAGGCTCTTGCAATTACATGCGATAATCTCTGTACATTACAATAAAAACATACTCCTCACTTAGAATTTTTCTAGGACAAAATTTCTGCCCTGTCTTGTGCTGGGAGTCTATGTCCTAGTCACCTTAGGGCAGTAACAAAGCCAGCAAGGGGAGCTTCAGAAACTGTTGGTCTTCTATGGCCCCACACTCCAATTCCCTACACATATACTGCCATCCAGCAACCTGTGCTGGGACAATTCACACTACTCCTTCCTGGAGAAGCAGTAAGGAGCTTAGCTTAACACAATCCTGCATGACAATATGCTCCAGTACCCGGCTTCTACCTCTCTGCCTACTACTCGTCCCTCTCACATCCCACGTCTGAAAGCAATGAAAAGTTTCAGTTCTGTGCTGGGTCACTGAGTGGCAGATAATTAGCACACCTATACCTGGGGGATCAGCCGCTAAAACAAATGTGTAATAGCTGCACAGCCATGAAGATCACTTTGATCTGTCTACTGATGACATTTTCCATTTCTAGCTTCAATTTACTCTAGCCATTAGCAGACTAACAAATTACATCTTCCAGTGCTCCCTTTCCTGACCACTGAGACACCATTTCAGCAAGCACCAACTCTACACGTCACCACCTGAGTGATGTCCACTCCAGCTTCTGAAAAGAACCACACTACACCTCACAGCATGTGAACCCAAGGAGCCAACAAGAAATCAGATCTTTAAGTAAACGTCCAAGGAACTGGTGTCTCTAGAAATAGCAATGTTATTTTAGTGTGTAAAGGATGTCCCTGCATCTTGTATCAGAGTGTGTTTATTATTTTACTGAGCAATGTGAATTAGATGTTGGACACGCAAACATGAGAATAAAGAGCCACATTTTTTCCATTGTTGCCTGTGAAAAATCAGAAGTAGCTATGGAGTCAATTGAGTTGCATTATTATAAAATCAGGGGGAGTATCAGGACCAAGATCTTTTATCCAAAGATCTTATCAGCTACTTAACTCATGGACCAGATCACACAGGCTCTCTATTTTCTTTCGTAACGATTTCAATGAGTTTATGAACAGAGCTTCTAGAAACTTGAAATATCTGGTAATTGTGGGGGAACAGGCCTCTCTCCTCATACAGGTCTAGGTCCCTAATCAAACTTCCCCATGACAATACAGTTCCTCAGATCTCAAGCCAACCTGTTTCCCCCCCAAAAAATCCTTAGTCATCAGGGCCCTTCATTAGGTTATTCATCTAATCAAATCCTTGGCAAAAAGGACCCAAACTAAGCTATTTTTCTAAACAAATAAATAGCTCAGAAGCAAAAAAAAAAATTAAGCAAGTAGGTCAGTGACTTAACATGAAATCAGCACCAAATGTCTCCCTCAAGCCACTCACCCCCTAAAGGCGACAAGGTTAGTTTTCCCAGCCCAGTGGGCCCCGAAAAGATGAGTATTTACTGGCGTTGAGCTTATGATGGACAAATAGAGCAGCTAGTACAATGACTTACAATGAGAACTGCTTCCACAAGGAGAGAGAAGTGAAAAGAACTGGGGAATTTATTACATGTCACAGGACTGAGCACGAAGCAAAACCCAGCTATAAAAGTCAGTAGGAGTGTAGCCTGGGTAGTAACTCAGTGGGTTACTTGCTCCGAACAAGACCTGCACTTTCAACTAAGCAATTCTGTTTTCATTCTCTCTCAAGTTAGTGCTCAGGGCCAAGGACTTCAGTGGCACTACACCAGGAATGAATCCAGCCCCATTTGCTTAAGGATGCTCCTTATTAACTTTGCCCTTGTTTCAGTGAAGTGGCACAAGATGACAGTAAGTGGTCCAAGACACTGCAGTAGGAAAGAAGAGCAAGGCAGTACCAATGGGCGGTGATCAGGGGCTGTGGAATGGAGATGTTTCCATAGCAACAGGAAGAGAGCTTTTCTGGTTTAGGTGAGCAAGTGAAATTTTCATTACTCTCTGCTCAAAACAGCAGTTAAATTCTACCCTGGATTGTGCAACCCTAATGACTGTGTGGCGTGGGAGTCAGAGCACTATTTGGCTTTGGGGGGGTGGGAAGGAGGGAAAGTAGAGTGGAAAGTAAAAATATTCCCAGAGAGAGCATCTGGGTAAATTATGGAGGTATTCAAACCAGAGTTTAGCATAAATTCATGCCTCTGAAATCTGCTGTGGCTCCATAAATCCATCAGGTTTCACAAGAACCCATAGAAAATCTTGGGGATTCCTTAAGCAGATGCACATTCTTGAAAGCATATGTATTTGGTACATGTCGGCAGGAAGCTTTTTGCATTATATATGTGATGTGTGTGGCCCATAGTTCCGGTTACCCACAGATAAGACAGTATCGGATCCCCAATACTGTCAAAAAAAGCCAGGATCACAATGCCAGCTATAAAAGGAAAGTTTATTCAATATTTAAAGGCGAGGAAAAAGACAGGATTGTAACTAGTTGAGAACATCTATGAATGATCCCTGCATGAACAAGCCTTGCCCATTTTATTAGGATAGGCTTTCATATATCCAGCACGTTACGTGAAACAATTGCAACGTATCTAGCATTCACACACAAGGTACATGTTTGGTCCATGCAGGCTGCACAGTAGTGACTGCAATCCATTCCCTTCGGCATTTGAGAGAGAAACAAGAAGAATTACATTTCAATTACTCACATAGGTTGTCACTTCCAGTTTCTGTTATTTCTTAAGAAACCAACTACTAATCAAGTTACCAAGCCTCAATGTGAGATGGAGGACAAAAGTCACATGATCCAGTTCAGAGGTTGATTAGATAACATGTGTCACCATGGTCTACAATCCAATATATAATGGAGCCCCAGTTTTCATTTTAATGTAGAATGTTACAACAAGGAAAACTGCAGTGCTTTTACGAGTTGATATAAAAACCTCACTTGGTGGATTGAGTTGTTGTGCATGTGTGTGTTTAAATTTAAAGAGGCTGTTAGTATAAAGAATGAACCACACGAACTCCACAAGTCGGCAGAAAATTTACTGAGAGGCAACACTGCCAATTTAGAGAAATCGCCTCCTGGGGCATGCAGGCTACAGCAGTCGTAATTTCTGAAGTGTCTGTGGGTGGAATATTACCTTGATATACAGGAGAAATGGCATTCTGAGCAGAGGAATAAAATGCAAGAAGATACGTTTGAGTAGCGAGGCTCACCAATGGTGAATGTCACTGGTATTTAAAACAAAAAAGTTTTGTTAAAAAACACTCATAGCTCTAATATTACAAGGCTGATGCTGAACAGCAGGAAAATCTACGTCTTTGACCTTGAGACAGGCCATGTTACTCCTTCAGGAGAGGTGGATCTGGTAGATAACATGACCCTTTTTATTGGAGAAGTAAATAAATTTTAATTTTATGGGCCAGAAAGGCCTTCATTTAGGGTTTGGTAATTTTTACATCCCTATACTGCACTTTTGGGAACTTCAATATTTTTCAACTTCTGTCAGTATTCCCACGTGCTTGACCTTTAGTAGCTGGGACTGGCAGGTTGTTAGAAAGCTACATCAGAAACATTGCCAAACGGACTGGTATCCAAAGGGGAATCAAAGCTTTATACCTGTGTTATTACTGCAAAAAATGGAAGGTGGTGTTTGACAGCCTTCATATTAGAGATGTCACTCGAAGAGACAGCAATTGTGTCCTAACTATTTCACGCATCCCTGGTTTGAGGTACGTGATCCACCACTACATAGCTACAAAAATCTTGATCATCGTCTAATTTACTACTTCAGGTGCTTCAACCTTGAACATCAAAAGAGATGGACTGAAGAGTTGGTTGGTTGTGTCAGTATTTGTGTCCAAATACTGCATTAAAAAGGAAGTCAACTATTTTAGGTTAAACATTTGATATACTTAACATTGTTCTAAATAGGGAAGAAAATTGCATGAAAATCTGAAGAATCAGTTAAAGAAAATATAAACATCATTAATAGAAAGTAGGATATTACGCGCTTTGCATACCCTCACTAAGAGACTTAAGATACGGCACCAGACAGTGACAAACATAAAATGGACAATACAAAGCCAAATGCAAGAAAATAATGTTATTTTGGTTTCAGAATGCACTGCAAGAAAATTTTTCCATAAACCTCTCCTCACTAAACAAGGACTAACGTACAGCGCACTCATGGACTCAGCGCACTCTTCAGCTTGGAAAAGAGGAGACTGAGGGGGGACATGATAGAAGTATATAAAATTATGACTGATGTGGAAAAAGTGGACAAGGAAAAGTTGTTTAAATACTCCCATAATACAAGAACCAGGGGTCACCAAATGAAACTGATAGGTAGCAGGTTCAAAACAAATAAAAGGAAGTTCTTCTTCACACAACGCACAGTCAACTTGTGGAACTCCTTACCTGAGGAGGTTGTGAAGGCTGGGACTATAACAATATTTAAAAGGGAACTGGATAAGTTCATGGTGGCTAAGTCCATAAATGGCTATTAGCCAGAAAGGGGTTAAGAATGGTGTCCCTAGCCTCTGTTTATCAGAGGATGGAGACGGATGGCAGGAGAGTGATCACTTGATCATTGCCTGTTAGGTTCACTCCCTCTGGGGCACCTGGGCACTGGCCACTGTCGGTAGACAGATACTGGGCTAGATGGACCTCTGGTCTGACCCAGTACGGCTGTTCTTATCCAGGAGGCCTTACATGATACAGAATAAGCTGTAACAAACATATAGCCCCTTTAAATTGAAACAAACATATAGCCCCTTTAAATTGCCCGTTAATATAGCCCCTTAAATTGAAACATATAGCCCCTTTAAATTGAAACAAACATATAGCCCCAGTAAATTGAAGCCCCTTTATTCCTCAAATTAGGACATTCCTAGACACACACAGGCTTCTACTTTTCTCTGATGTGTCAACTCAGATGTGAATCCAACAATTTAATTGATAATTAGCGCTTGGAAAGTATCACTTTTTATTTATAAATGGGCCTTGACAGGTCCTATGCTCTCATTAAGAGCATTTTTATGTTCACAGTGGGATGGGGACCTCCTAATCTGGCAGGTTAATACACCAGCAGACCTTTCTAAATCAAGATTTTACTTTTCCTTTTTCAAATCTCATTCCCGCAGGAGATTTTCTGTTAATGGCGGCCTGGACCAAAATGATGTGTTATCTGCAGCCAGATGGCCTGGCAGGAGGATTTCTATTAACATGCCTACCTGCTTCTGTGAGGAAAGGATTTCAGTTCCACGTTGTAGCTGTGGGGAGTGTCACTACTCCAGCTCGGATATGCACTTATAGGCGGGATGCTGGTCAAGTAATGATAAAGTCATGTAAAAAAATAAAAATAGATCTATGGAATTTCCATATTATACCCAACAAACCAGTGCTTCGACAGACCTCTGGGCCAGACTGTGCTCTGGTACAATGTGTGTACATGGATTTGCTTCCGCCTTTTACATCTGGGCACAAAGGCAGCAGAGTTACATTGCTGGTCTTCCACAAGGGCTGCTTTCTCCATGTCTCCCTTTGGATGCAAGATACCCATGAGGGAACCAAGGCAAGGCCCGGCTGGCCTCAACTCCCAGTGCAGTTTTCCTACATTTTAGCAAACAGTGCTGCACTGATCAAAGGTCTCTCAGCCAAGACTCCAAATCCTCAGTCAGTGTTAGATGCTATTCGAATGAGGGACTTCTGCAGGCTTCGGGGATGGGCTAGTGCTGCTGCTTGGGTTGCCCGCTTCCACTCACCCAATATATTGAGAACAATTAGAACAGAGTGGTACCCTTGTAACAAAGGGGAAGGAGGGCAGAGCCCCGACAGCACACTGCCGACAAACATGAGCTTGGCAGGTGACAGCCCGATAGATGTACACAGCGACATCCTCCACATTTCTGAGCATTATGCACGCAATGAAGAGCACCAATTCAAAGGCAGCATCCCCAGCCAGGTGCAATGACTCAAACCATTCTATAAATAGGCCTCACATCCAAACCACCTTGGACAAAGGTTTCCTACAGTGCTTAAAGTACCTCTTTGTCTGGGATGGTCAGAGAGCGACTGCTGCTGCTCACTCACACTTCCAAACACAATAACTTCGCGGTGTTATTTTTATATTTCTCTTATTTTTTATATTGTATCATTATATTTATCTTTTATAACTGTATAGCTGCTCCAAATGACTCCATCTCACCCATTTGAACTTAAAAATAAGCCATACTTGCAGAGATTTATCATACAACAGTTATCTCTTATGGCTACTTAATTAGTTATTTATGAAGGCAAAGTTAACCCCAAGATATAGAATAGGGAGAAACAAGGTGTAGTGAACATTAATAAGAGAGAAATCCCCTCCCCAGACCTTAATTCAGCTGCCCTATTCTGGAAGGTCATTTAAGCATTGTTTAATCCCTATTGAAGTTAATCAGACTTAAATGTGCTCAAGTGCTTTGCTGAATCAGGGCCTCAAGTTGCAAAAGAATGCCAGAAATACAACAAAGTAATTATTTATAAGATTATGCGTTAGGCACATGTATGATAGCCACACATTGTAAAGACATGTATCTCTGGCTTAGCCAAGAGAAAGCCAGGGCAGGCTCCATGGAGAGCCAATGTTTTCCAAAGAACAAGTGATTTTTTTAGGTTTCCTGGGTGCGGAATTACCCAACCTCCACCCAGCAAGGGCTCCCCAGAGACAGAGCTCCCTAGGCAAATTGCATCTGCCAGTCTGCACTAAATAGGAAGGCAAAACGCTGTCATATGGATGCAAATTTTGGCTGAGTTACTACTGAGGCCCAGATTCAGCCCGCTGTAATGAATGTTGGCAGCCGTGACCAGAATTAGGCGAGAGTAAAGATGAGCTTTTCACCACCATTGCATTTTACCTACTATAACGTGCTGTAAGTAGGGATCTCCCCCTCTGTATAGGCAATGTGATGTGGTTTAAAGGTGATTTGAGGTGAAGGAAGAGTGAAGCTATGGCTACAAACCTAATGACTTGTGTCCTCCGGCTCCAAAATGAACAGGCTACAAAACAAAGAGAAAATCCTGCACATTTAAATCTTGTTTTGTAGCGCATACCATAATCACGTATCAGCAAACTCTGCTTTGCCACGCAATGAATTCAAAAGCCAGACAGTCTACGCTGGGGAGTTAAGGAGATGAAAGTAAAAATTGATATTAGAAATACAGCCTCCATTGATTTTGATCTCCATTAGGAATACATTCATCTATAGAGCAGCATGAGTGTCACATTGCTGTAGCTCTTTTTTACATCACTGTAAGTTAAGGAGAGGAGAATCAGCTGTTAAGGAGTCAGGTAGGGACAGAGTATTTTTCATGTAGTGGTTATAAAAATTCACTACTTTGGAAAAAGTCCTTTTGAAGTGTGGAAGTGTACTGCATTTCTTACTACTGTTTTCCTCCTCTCTATTACCAGTTATATTAATTTAGTGCCATAAGGTTATGCACAAATGCTGGTCTTTTAACATTTTCCTTTCTTTCTTTCCTCTACCCAAGAAATATGGAGCTGTTTTGGAAAAAAGCACATCATAAGAAAAACAGGGAGGAAATGGAGTGGGGGAAGCACTTGGCAAAAGCTGAGTCCATCTAATTTTTTGTCCTTTTGTCTCTTGTCCTTATGACATTGGCATTTTAGGCTATTGACAGGATGTCTTACAATGCTAATATAATTATATGTATTCCCTTCTGATTTAAACACTCCCAGTTAATTGCCTTTCAATGGTAAATTCAGAATATGTAAGGGAGAAAAATAAATCTTCAATACATTGTTTTCCTTATGTATAAAGTCACATTGGTAGGAAAGACAAGCTGGTAAATTACTGACATTTTCCTTTATTTTCCACAGGGAAATACTTTTAAAATGCTCTGTGCTTCAGACAAGGGCAGCAGCTCATTTTTCCAAATGAATATTATGTTATGATGAAGTGATGCAATCAGGGAAGGTGGTCGTTAGTTCTGTTATTGATTGCTGTCAAATAATGCTGCAAACTATACAGTGAACTTGCTTCTCTGATGGTTAAGAAAAGATTGGCTCTTTGAGTGTTTTTGGAGCTATCAGAGCGGCATTTTGCGCCCATTTTTTCTTTAATAACCCTGGAACAGACTCCATTTTGTGCAATATTTTTTTCCAGTTTTGAAAATAAGAGTAAGAAGAACCGAAACAGTTAAACTATAATTTCAGTGATTTCTGCTCCTGTCAGCCTGTCAGGTTCAATGGAAAAGAAGCTACTGCTCCAGAATAATCTATTGCTTCTTTAGACCAGAATTCCTGCGTTCCAAAACTATTCATTAAAATGTTTGGGCTTTGACAAAATTTTACTTAGCCATAAAAGTTCCAAACCAGCTCTAGTCAGAATGCCTGCTATTCTTCTGCAGGTTGCCTACAAGGCAGAAGCCTTTGGGATCGCAGCAAATGAAAGCTGAATTGATATCTGAAGTGAAGAAATCAAAGATGGAGTAATTGCTTTTTTTAAGATATTAATTATAAAATTAAAGCCTAAATTAGGAAATGTACTCCAGAGTCATGCAGTTAGATTTGAACATGGGCTCAGGGACTATTCCTCCAGATTCTGTTCTTAGAGCAGTGACATTCCAGAGCAACAATATTTCCCTCAAGGGAGTTACACCAGTGACTAGCTGAAGTAAGTGAGATAATTACTATTGTTGGAGAGCGGGGGGGGGAGGGGAAACAAAAACAAACCCAAAAAACACCCCCCACACACTCTGCAGCCTGGTCATTAGAGCATTGACCTGGGCTGTGTGGGAGACCCAAGTGCCAGTCCCTGCTCTGAGTGATCTGAAATGAAGAACAATGCTCTCCATCAGTCAGAATAGGAATCTGCATTTGTGTCTCTCAGTCCCATGGCTTAACCACTAGACTACACACACAAGGGCTATGTGTACACTGGCAATTTAAGTCGACTTAAGGAGGCTTAAGTCGACTTAAATTAAGCCATGTCCACACTTGGTTTTCATTAAGTTGACTTAAAAAATTCCTCAAGTCGACTTAATGAAAGCTTAAGTCGACTTTGTTATTACCACTCATTAAGTCGACTTAACCCTTAAGTCGACTCCTTAAGTCGACTTAAGGACGATGTGGACATGGAGTAACCCTTAAGTTGACTTTATTAAGTTGACTTAAGTGTGGTTAAATCGACTTAAAGTGACTAAATTGACTTAAAGCTAAGTCAATTTAGTCCATTTTGTTAAGTTGACTTTAATAAGGTCGACTTTAAGTCGACTTAAAGTCGACATTAAAGTCGACTTAACTTTTCTAGTGTAGACATAGCCAAAGTGCTCAAGTTTTGCTTTGAAGACAGCCATTTTGGCACAACACAATTCTGAAACGTTCAGAAGACTTTGGCTTGGTTTAAAAAACTTTGACACCTTGAAAGAACTGGCTTTAATTCTAATGCCACAGAGTAGGGAAAATGCCACATGCCTTCTGCATGCTTCCTTAGAGAGCTCTTATGCCATGGAAATGTAACTGGTGCTAGGATGTGATTTAAAAGTTGATCTGTCACGTTTCTCTTTTGCCAACAACAGCCAACAGAAACACAATAGGTAACTGAATTCACTGGGCTTCAGGTAAACAACTTTTAGGTTCTGAAGACACTTCTAAGATAGTTACGATTAAAAAAAAATTCAGAATAACATTTGGGAATGTTGTATTAAAATAGCTGAGTGTTAGACACTAGTATTGAAATTAAGTTTAATCCAAACTCACAGTCTTCTCCCTAGGAAGGATGACCTTGTGGTTAAGACACTGGGCACAGGCCCAGGAGATCTGACTCTACCACAGGCTTCCTGGGAGACCTTGGACCGTCACATAGTCACTTGGAATGGTTATCACGCTACAAAAAGTGATTGTTCTGTTCACACATTTGTCAACAGGTGTGAATAGGACCCATCTGCTCTCTGAACTGCCTTTGCTAACACTTGCCCTCCTCCATCCTGGCATGTGTATATATACTTCTCCTCTGTGATTTCCACTTCATGCATCTGACGAAGTGGGTTATAGTCAACGAAAGCTTATGCCGAAGAAAATCTGTTAGTCTATAAGGTGCCACTGTACTCTCGTTGTTTTTTGCTGTACAACAGACTAACACAGCTACCCCTCTGGACATAGTCACTCAGTTTCTCCTCCATATACTGTGATAATACTTCCTTTCTCATGTTCTATGTAGATTGCATACACTCTGGGATAGGACTGCCTTCCTTTGTGTATATATATACACAGCATCTAGCACAATGGGATCCCAGGCACAGCTGGGGCTCCCAGGCCTTAGTGTAATAACAATGTTCCAGCCACACTACTTCCTTTCCCATCTCCCACTTCGTGCATCTGGATTACCTGAATATTTCACCAGGTCAATGACACTGACTGGCAGAGTGCTTAACACAATCTCTGCACTCAAAACCAGCTATCAGACACATACCAGTGACTCATTTGCCACCTGGTCTTTGTGTCTCTTCTGAACTCTCCTTTTCGCTGGGAGTTGCACATAGGAAGAAGTCAATTTTCTGAAGAGTTGATGGAACCCATCACTTGTCAGACTCCCTCCCCTGTCCCCACCTTATATTCAGTTTCATAATTATCCTTCAGGATAAACAATGGCTCAAAATGTTGATTAAATGCTTTCCAAGCTTTTCAACTCTCTACCAAGATGAACAGTCGGTCCTGCAATACTGCATTATCCAGCACAGTGACTGACTGAAAAGAGCCTTCCCTTTTTCACTCTGCAGCTATTTCCTCAAATATTTTGATCCTGGCAAGAAGTCTGACATTATTGATTTGCTCTGCGCTGCTCAGCCTGGAGCCTCATCTGCAAAAACATTATTCTTTATTGCTTCAATAATTTCACTGAGTGCAGAGAACTTTTTTCTTTTTGCTTAGTGTTTAGTGATTCTCTAAATTTTTTATGCGCTTTGAAGCTAAATATCAGCCATTTGCAGAAATGCACTGGAAGGTCACCAGGAATTCAAATCTCTCTGTAGGTACATGATTATTTCCCTTCACAACCCAACGGTTCCCCATTAAGGGCTTGAACTTGCACAGCACTGATGGAGAGTGTTGCACTTAAAAGTGCAAGGTTTAAATTGATGGACAGAATCAGGAGCACAGGGAAAGCAATCCTGCATTAATGAGACCTACCACTCCACGGGACCAAATGACTCTTGTCTAATAGAAAAGAGTCACTTCAGGATAACTATGCATTTTATTAGCATGCTGAATATTATGTTTAATCCCTGTGTCAGCTCCTCAACTAAAGATGCATTGATTTGCATCATCTGAGGATTTGTCTTCTTGGATATATCCACTGTCCACCTATGCCCACCCTTTCCTGCTGCATATTTGCAATTAAGCTATTAGGCGCACAAGGGACTCAAGTGACAAGTGATTGATCACCAGGAGACTATGCCTGCTACTTATCCTTTCTTTCATTAATACACAATTTCTATTTATTCTTCCAAAGCTGGGCATTAACCCTGCAGATCCAGCTGCACCTTGCATAAGGGCTTGCATTCTGAAGGCCAAAATGATTAAGAAAAGCTTCAAAGCTTTCTGCTTCTTATTGGAAATGGGACCAAGTTGTGACATTCCCATTAGGTTGTGTTTCTAGATTTCCAGGGCGCCAAAACATGCAGCGTTGTTAGCAGCCTGGAAAGGTCAAGCCTATTCTGTCTCCCACCACCATTATAGAGAGCAGCAGGCATTAGAAGTAATGGCTTGTTTATTTTCATGCTATAACTTTAAGGAGAACAGAGCTGTTTTTTTCTTTTTTCCCCTTTTAAACACAGCTGCAAATGGGACAATATGATAGCTAACACCTCTGCACTGTGGTTTGAAAGTTCCCTTTTAGTGATCTTGGGAACAATGTGCAGTTTCTACATCTGAAGAATTAAACTCAAGCCTCAAATGTTCAACAAAGAATGAATCCCCATACTAAAATTTCAGGCCTACATGCACACACAGCATCTGCCCAGAAGCCACTCTGTACCTCTAAATCTTTACATAGTTTATGACCTGAGGGACTACAGACTCCATAGAGGTCTCAGACAAGTACGCATTTCAATAAAATGAAAAGTTTGGGTTGTTGTTTTAAATATTCACCATCTAATGACATAGTTTAGAAGTTTTCTGAGGTAAAGAAACAGTAGTGTAACTTGGAATGTTGTTATATGGCCCTCTGGATATTTGTAAGCCTGTAATTTACTCCCCTATATAGGAGATAAGAGAAATTGACACTAGAGCTAGGAGAGCTTTGTAAAAATGTATAACACTATGAAAATGTCTTAGATTTAAATGTAAATCTATTTGCCACTCTCACACTTCTCATTTTATTCTCCTCAATTACCTAAGCTATCCATGCAAGCATTCAGGCCATCTAGTGTAGGGCTGGAATGAGTTCAATTACCCAGAGCTGCTCACCTGTCTAGAAACTAGGCAGAATCTAGCCGTAAGATGCTCATTAATGGCAGACTTAACATCGATCTCTGCAGTGCTCCAATAGCCACCTCCTCACCCAGAGCAAAAGTAAATCTGAAGGTTTCTTTTGCAAAGTGATACGAATTCCATCCATCTTGCACTTCTCACACAAGTAAGTCTCCCATTAATGTGAATGGGAGTTCTGGGCAAAGTAGATCCCAGAGGTAGTATTATCTATATTAAGTTTTTATAGACAGCACTGCATTCATCTACAACCTGGCTAGCTCATGTAGCCAGTTAAAAACACAATAGAATATTGAAGGTCAGTAATATTATTATAGACCTGGATTGTCTAGTGGTGTTAATTAGCACAGCTCCATTGGAGTTAATGGAGTTTTGCCGTTTTATATACCCAGAGAGAATTTCGTCCATTATTAAAAAGTCACAATATTTTTAAAATATTTATTGTGGTTCTGAGTCTGTTGCTTTGGTTGTGATTTTCCTGACCTTATTTCAAAAAGGCTTTTGATGGTTTTAATCTGCACATCTGCTAGTGTAATGACAGGGCAATTACAAAAACAATTGCTAAGAATACTTTTAACATTTAAGATGGACATGTTTTTGCAGGTGACAGCTGTTAAACCACGCTGCCAAGTCTAGCAGGAAGCCTCCTGCCTCACAAAAAACAGTTCCAGGAAATGCGGACAAACAACAACAATTGCACCACAAGTGATTATGGCCAACTGGAGATTGCTTCAATGGATCAGCAAAATATCATAGTAACAGAAGGGGAAATGCAGCTATGTCTCATCTTCCTAATTACACTCTTAGACTACGACTACCCTACAGGCTAGGGGTTTCATTCCCTCTTCATGTATATGCACTTGCTCTAGCTCCATGAGAGTGTACTTATCTACCAGGTTTAGTACTTGGCCCAGCTAAGGTGTGCCTCTTCTGCTGATGCCTTTGCTACTATGGCTACATTGCTCTTAATACTTATGCTAGCTCAATGAGAGCATGTGTACGCGAACAGCACTAACTTGTAGAGCAAACGGAGCCTTAGTGACATTTTTTGTGGCAGAAAGAAAAGCTGTACAAGCTGTCACATTTCCCAATCATCCTAGGAAATGCTTTATTTTGGAGGCACACACATATTGCACTTACTATCAGAAGGGTTTAAGGGCTTGAGGCAAACCTATCAAAGGAATGGAAAGATTCCCATTGACTTCAGTGGGCATTGGATTGGAGTTTGAACATCAAGCTTTTGGTGGGGGGGTGGGTATTTATAAAAAGCAATACTTAGATATTTATCTTGGGGTTTACTGGAGTTTTTGTTGAAAACAAAATACTATTTAATGAGGAATATAGCCCCTGAAGCTTCAGGGAATAAACTAACCGGGAACAGAGGGAGCTAGGAAGCATTTTCCTTATGGGTGTTTATGTCTCTTCTGGGGATTCTTGTGCCAAATGTTGTTGGATCTGGTTCTGATCAAGGAGAAGACAATAGTTTATACTAGAAGAGTGTTTCTCAAACTGTTGCATGGAACACCGGTGTTCCGCGCGATGTGAATAGGTGTTCCATGAAAAAAATTAAATGCTAGCAATATTTTTCCTTCTAACTCTTTTAAATCAACTTTTGAGCAATACATGCAGCAATTTTTTCGGTATGAACCCCCTCTCCACCTCAATCAGCATGTACGTGTTCCATCAATACATTCCAAGTCCACGTCCAAAAGTGCCCTGTGGCCAAATTAGTTTGGGAAATGCTGTACTAGAGTGATCTGCGCTGGTAAGTAAAGTCCTGTGCTCCTAAAGGTGTTTTCTTTCATGCATCCATAGGTTCCTTGTGCTATGCTATTCTTCAGAATCGTGCACAAGACCAGACAACATAGTCTTGACTAAGGCAATACTCCTGCAGCCAGATCCTCCGCTTACGTCAGCTGGGACAAATTAAAATAGCTCAACTGAGGATCCAGCTCCCAGCTGAGGATCTTTGGCTTCACAAAGTAGCAACTGCTAAGAATAGAGTAGTTGAGTGACTTGCCTACAGTCACACAGCAAGTTAATGATAGAACCAGCAGTGGCTGGTGCTCATAATAACTGGTGGGGCTGCAATTCACAAGCTGCCTCTCCCTGCTAAACTCCTACAAGAAGATGGGACTTTGAGCAGAACAGCTGGGAAAACAGTGGTTGGTGTGTGAATGGGAAGCATGGTGCTGGAGGAGAAAAGGAGGCTGGTTGGGAAGAGAGAAGAAAGAAGGACTTTCTCCCTCACTCCTCCCCTTTTCTATATGCATAACTGGGAGACTTTAAAGTAAGTAGCAGTACTGGAGCAAAAAAGGCCTGTATTTATCCTTCTTCGAGACCCTCACTGTTCTGCCCTAGGCCCAACTCTGTCCATTAAATCTAGCTGTTATCTCCCTTACTGTTCCACCCCTACAGATTCATCCACACCCTTATTTCCAGCTGAATTAGTTCTCCCCAGCACTCAAGCTTGCCAATCCAACTCAGCCCACTCCTGGCTCAGAGAAAAGCTCGTCAGTCAAGGCTCGCAGTTCCTTTTTTTAACCACTTACCGTGCGTCTACACTGGCAACTTAGGGCGACTTAAGGATGCTTAAGTCGACCTATACAAAGCTGCATCCACACTGGGCTTTTATTAAGTGGACTTAAGCACTTCCTTAAGTTAACTTCATAACAGTTTAAGTCGACTTAGTAACACCAGCTCTGAATGTTGACTTAAAGCCAGTGTGGACAGCAATAGCGCTAAGTTGACTTTATTAAGTCGACAAAGCCATTGTGGACGGCTATGTCTACTGTTAAGTTGACGTAACAGACTTGACTTAACTTTATGAGTGTAGATATAGCCTTAGTGACTTAAGTGGGGTGAACATGCCATAGCGAACAGATGAGACTCTGCAAAGCTAGGGAATTGATTGTTTGAAATCTTTTTTGACTTTAAGACTGTGTCTGAGTTTTTTTCACTGCTGGCTTTATTGCAACAAACTTCCCCGCATTTGCAAAAATCCCACCTTATTCCCAAATTACCTTTCCATTGTATCAAGTATGAACTCTGATGTCATCTTTTCAGCAGACAGACTGACCCATTCACTGCAGGATGAATTCAGGAGTTAGTATCAGTCACAAGTTGAGCCATACACTTGTAGTGAGCAGACACAGCTAGCTAAGTTATTTCAAGAAAATTTCTCCTGGGAAATTCTTAAGATGAGTCAGCTTTCTAAGGAACTAAAGTGGCATATTTCCAGTAATATACTGGGAATTGTGGTTTATCAGTTTTAACATGTAGCAATACTGATTGAGAATAAACATTGTAAACTATTGGGTCAACTGGGGTGAAGGAGAGGAAAAAGAAACAGGAAATTCAGATTATTTTGACACTCCAGTGAACCATTTAGTTTGATTTTTGCAATATTGCACTTTGATCAAATAGTGCTTTGAAAGTGAATATATGGGGTCAACAGAACATCTCGCATGCATAATGTTTAGCAAGACTACGAGTCTTGCTGCAGGGATAGAATCAGAAAGGCCAAAGGACAATTGGAGTTGCAGCTAGCAAGTGTAGAAACAAACCTTGCAGGTCTCAAATTTGATCAGCAACAGCATGACTTATAGAAGAATGGGGAAAGTGTAAAGATAAGGATGAAATAGTCTGAGAAGGGAAAGAAAAGTGCTGACGGTCTCTCAAGGTTAAAGTGCTCTAGAAAGATAAGATGTCTCTGAACTGTTTTTCTGTGTCTTGTTTTAACCAGTTTGTAACCTTCCACTTACACCTAATAAGCAAAAAATGTTAGCTGTCTATCATTATAAATACCTGCAAAATCTGCCTGTGAGCAGAGCTCACTTAACTGCACAGACATTCTGTGCTGTTAAACTCTCACTTCCTGCATGCCGGAATAAATGTCTTGCTAAAACCAGATAACAAAGGGTTAAGTTATAATTCTTTAACACAAAGGATGTGAAGGATAACAGAAAGGGGTTCTACAAGTATGTCAATAACAAGAAAAGGATCAGGGATGGTGTGGATCCCTTACTGAATGGGGCAGGTATCTTTGTGGTGGATGATGTGGAAAAGGCTGAAGTACTCAATGCTTCTTTTACTTCAGTCTTCACAGGGAGGGCCAGCTCCCAGGCTACTACACTGGGTAAAGCAGAATGGAAAGAAGGAGAGCAGCCCTCGTTGATGGAAGGTCAGGTTAGGGACTACTTAAAGAAGTTGGATGTGCACAAGTCTATGGGGCTAGATGAACTGCATCCAAGGGTGCTGAGGTAGTTGGCCAATGTGATTGCAGAGCCGCTGACCATTATCTTTGAAAACTCATGGCAAACGGGGGAGGTCCTGGAGGATTGGAAAAAGGCAGATATAGTACCTATCTTCAAGAAAAGGAAGGAGGAGGATCCGGGGGAACTACTGACCTCACCTCACCTCAGTCCCTAGAAAAATCGTGGAGCAGGTCCTCAAAGAATCCATCCTGAAACACTTGGAGGAAAATAGAGTGATCAGGAACAGTCAGCATGGATTCACCAAGGGCAAATCGTGCCTGACCAACCTGATTGCCTTCTATGATGAGATGACTGGATTTGTGGATGCGGGAAGAGCCGTTGACGTGGTATACCTTGAATTTAGCAAGGTTTTTGATATGGTTTCCCACAGCATCCTCGTCGGCAAGTTAAGTAAGTATGGGTTGGATGAGTGGACCGTAAGGTGGATAGAAAACTGGCTAGATCAACAGGCCCAGCGGGTAGGAATCAATGGCTCGATGTCTAGTTGGCAACCAGTAATGAGTAGAGTGCCCCAGGGGTTGGACCTGGGGCCGGTTCTGTTCAACATCTTCATTAATGATCTCAATGATGGGAGATTGTGTGCTTAGTAAATTCGCGGATGACAACAAGCTGGGGGGAATGGTAGACACGCTGGAGGGCAGGGACAGGACTCAGGGAGACTTAGACAAATTGGAACACTGGGCCAAAAGAAACCTCATGAGGTTCAACAAGGACAAGTGCAAAGTCTTGCACTTAGGATGGAAAAATCCCATGCACTGCTACAGGCTGGGGACGCATCGGTTAAATAGCAGCACTGTAGAAAAGGCCCTGGGGGTTATGGTAGACAGAAAGCTGGATATGAGCCGACAGTGTGCTCTTGTTGCCAAAAAGGCCAATGGCATATTGGGCTGCATCAGTAGGAGTGTTGCCAGCAGATCGAGGGATCTGATTATTCCCCTCTATTCGGCACTGGTGAGGCCGCATCTGGAATACTGTGTCCAGTTTTGGGCTCCCCACTACAGAAAGGATGTGGACAAATTATAAAGAGTCCAGCGGAGGGCAACGAAAATGATTAGGGGGCTGGGGCACATGACTTATGAGGAGAGACTGAAGGAATTAGGCTTATTTAGTCTGCAGAAGAGAAGATTGATAGCAACCTTCAACTACTTGAAGGGGTGCTCCAAAGAGGAGGGAGCTAGGCTGTTCTTGGTAGTAACAGAGGATGGAACAAGGAGCAATGGTTTCAAGTTACAGATGCGGAGGTCGAGGTTGGATATTAGGAAAAACTTTCTCACTAGGAGGGTGGTGAAGCATTGGAATGGGTTACCTAGGGAGGTGGTGAAATCTCCGTCTTTGGAGATATTTAAGGTTGGGTTAGACAAAACCCTGGCTGAGATGATTTAGTGGGAGTGGTCCTGCTTTTAGCAGGGGGTTGGACTAGATGACCTCCTGAGGTCCCTTCCAGCTCTATGATTCTATGTTTGCAGGTTTGGGGCTTTGTGGATTAAGCTATAAGACATCAATAGGGACTGATTATCAGAGCTGCTAGCCATCCATAATTGCCATCAATTTCAGTTCCTGTTCTGGATGCACCTCTGAAAAATCATGCCTTAGGACCCTGATGCACAAATTCTTCTAAGCTTACTTGGGAAATCTTGCAAAGTCCACCTGTTTCATTTGTTAGAATGAGATAAAGAAAACTACATCTGAAAGCTGTTTGAGTCACTCTGTCCTTCCATCAGACCAGTCCATTCCTGAGACACATGCTAAACTTGGTTCGAAAAATTGCACTTCTGAGTGCTTAATTAACTTTTTTGCATGCATGGTGATTTCTCCATTGACATTAGATAAGCTCTTCACAGAAGCTTGCACAGCTTTAAATTTAAGCTGGTTTTCCAGGCAGGATTTTCAAGGTCCTCACTTAAATAGTATCAGACAATTAAGAACCTGTATAAGGGCTTATTCTCTGATACTTCCAAAAATGCCCTATGCCGTCAGTTCCTATGTCACACAGCAGGCACTGACTAGCTCCCAATGCCTGTACTGAGTTTCCTAGACAAATACCCTGCACATCCATTATTCCCATTATTAAATTGCTAAGCACAAGGAATTTTCCCATTGCTGTACAAGAGGAGGAAATGAAGGCAGCTTCTGTCATGAAGAGTTTACAGGCTATGGCACCCATACTTCATGCATTCCGCACATGTTGACCTCTGCACCCATGTGTAGCCTCAGTGACTTCAATGGAAGTTGACATGGGTATAGGAGTTCACCTGCAGAGAGTAGTTTGCAGAATCAGGGCTATAAAAGATACTCAGGGAGACATGAGGCACTACGAAACCCAAAGAGAAAAGTTAGAGAGAGAAACATGCCTAATTATTTATGAATTCACTTTTTGAGGGCATCTTCTAGGCCCCTAACAATACAGATAAAGGCATTATAAATACAGATTCATGGAAAATGTTTGACACCATGCACTGCCTTTCTTGGTGCAGAGCTGCTGCCTACAGGATATATTCATGCAAGTGAGAAAAGAGTTGGTCAAGGAAACTCTGACAGGGAACCAGCCTTACTTGCATAATGCCACACAAGACCTGCACTGCAACTAACAATAGCATTTCTCTTAAATGGAACTGTCTATGCATTGATACACAACACCTTGTAAGACTGATTTTTACTCACTGTTCTTAAAATCTTACATTCTCCATGTGATAGCTTTTCTTGTCAACTGAATCTGCTCTAGAAACAGACGCAACAAATCACATGGGGGGGGGCGTGGTTGTAGCCCTGTTCCTATGGGTTACTGAAAACTACTAAAGAGCATATGAAGAGACAGCATATTCTTTTTTCACACCAGCACATCAGTCAGCTGAGTCCATCATTTATTATTCCATTTGCATCTGCTCAGATGAAGGAGTGTATTGATGTGCTTGGTCAAATTGGAAATGGAGGAAAGCTGTTTTGCACTTTAATAAAAAACAACCCAGGTGTTGATTTTATAATCTGAATATGTAGATAGCACCTTCCTTCTGTTTTGTGGCAGAAGGATCAGCTGTGGGCTTACCTCTCTACACCTTCTGGAACATTTATGTCCACGAGGTGTTCATTTTTCATATGCATTCTTTATCTTTAATAAAAATAGTACAACTATTATCAGACCTCAGGGAGCAAAACTGTCACCTTCCATGCTAGCCTTTTTCACAGTCTGTCCGCTCTGCAAGGAACCATGGCAATTTGCAACTTTCAAGAAAAACAGCAGCTTTGTCTGGATGACACTCGCAGTGGTGGTCGATGGGAAATAGACAAGCTACGTAACATAGCTTGTGTATCTCCCATCGATGTACTTTTATTGACATGCCACAGCATCTTCACAGTGCTGTGCCAACGGGAGACACCCTTCTGTCAACACTGCCTTCCACCATGTAGACAGGTGGACTAACTGATTCAACTGGAGTATGCTCTTCTATTGTCTGCGTAGACCTGCTCAATCAATGATGCCGCATTGATGCCTGCCACCACGGCAGTGTAGGCATATGTCACATTTTTCAAGAAGATGGCCTACCTTTTCCAGGCACAATTTGTGCCCCCATTTTGACTGCAAATGCAAACCCAAGTACTGGCTCTGTGTCCAAGTCACGCAGGAAGAGACGGCAATATAGCATTGCATGCACCATTCATTTTATGAAGTACAAATTTGCAATGCAGAGGCAAATTGCATCCACAAAAAGGAAGGCTGAGTCCCTGCCTTTTTGACATTCTTCTACAATCTACAAGATTTGGAGGGTCTGTTCTCTTTTTTACAAACCAAACTCTGCTCTCAATTATGCTGTTGTAAATCCTTTTATTCCATGTTTATACAGCACCTAGCACAATGAGATTCTAGTCCATGATGGAGTTCCTGGGCATTAACTCAATTTTCATCACAGGAGAGCAGAATTTTTCCCAAAGAGTCCAGTGGGAATGGAGATCATTCTCTTAGACATTCTTTGAATTCATTTTGACAAACAAAATTTTTTAAACGGGTGGGTTAATTTTTTGTATTGAGATAAAAACAAAATATGCCTCCTTCTGTTTTCTTGTTACTGCTTTCATGCATTTATTGCATCTCTGATTATAGAAATAAAGTTGGGTAATACTACATCAGAGCCAGCAAAGGCCATCTTTCTGTCTTGGTTTTTTGAATGATAATTCATCATGCATATGAGCAGTTCCTTTTGTTTGGAGACAGTCTAATTTTATTTTGGAGATGAGTGGTGATTAATACAGTGGCTACATTTTAAAGCATGTTTTCAGATGGTTTATGAGGTGGAATTTTTTTTAATTGCAACAGCTAAAGCATATGGGAAATAATCTAAACCAGAAAAGTTTCACAGATGAACTCAAAGTAACTGAAATATTACAGTCTGCATTAAATATTAGGAGTCAAATTTTGAGAGATGCCATATACCTGCTGAGCACATAACTCCAAGGATTGCAACCAATTCCCACTGAAGTCAAGGAGAGGCTTTTTTCTGACTTCAAGAAGAATTAGGTCAGCCATGTAAGGGATACTGATAGGCGTTGCAGGAACTCAGCTCTTTTCATGAGTTGCCCCTAATGTGCTCAGCTAAATGTATAAACCACCAAGACATTCAGAGATAACTTTGTAGTGTTGAATGGCTTTTCCATGAGTTTCCTGGCCCAAGTCTACACTGATGGCGGCAAATTGACCGCAGTCAGTTTGATCCTTCCAGATTGATTGGGTCTTCATTGACGCTCAATCAATCGATGCAGCAGTTGCTGTGTTAAGACCACCCTCTCAAAAAGAGAAGTGCTGAGTCAACGGGACGACATTTCCTCCTGACTCAGCACAGCAGAGACACCACAGTTAGCAGGCTTTAGCAAGTCAAAGGGAGATACACAAGTTATTTTAAGGAGATTGGCAATGTATTTCAGCAGCAGTGATAAGGAGATACGCAGTGTAGATCTGGCCCTAGTAATAAGATAGCATTAGCACCAAAGAGCTTTGTCATTAGCTAAATGAAAGCAGGAGCACACCCTCTAGCGGTAACTCATCATGTTGTACCTACTTACTGCAAGGACCCTGTGTCACATATATGCTGTAAAACCGAACAGTGTAATAAAGTTAATTAAGGACAAACATAGCAGCTTCACCACAGAACTCCTTTTTCCACGAAGATATAAATTAAATCCCTGGGGTAAATTTTCAGCATGGTTTTATCAGGATTTAGCTGTGCAACTCATTAGCATTATTAAAAAATCACTTGGCTGAACCCTGTATGCATCAGGTTTAGTGGAAAATTTTCAACATTACTTGATCACATCTCCCCATCCTCTCTAACCTTCACTGACTTCATAGCTCCAAATCCATTACAAAAATGGCCCTAGTAGCTTTCAAACTGTTCCAGGGATTTGCTCCATCTTAACATACTCACAACTCATTTGCATCCACTCCACCTTTATTTCTTTTCCAGTATTTCTTGCCCTAACTCTTATTTTCCTTGTGTAAAGTATGCAGCAGCCACCCACTCAGAATAAAATTATTGAGAAGTGGGGGGAGAGAAGGCAGGAGACTTTGAAATTAGCTCTAGGAAATATAGCTTTTTAGTTTGCTTATATGACTGATATATAGTCATATAGTGATGTACATTGAGGCATAACACACTGAAATACCTCGATGAATACAAGAACTGCACTATCAGCACTAGACACATATAGGGATTAAACTGAATTGAGCTGGTTTACACTGGTTCAGCAAATGTGTGCTCCACGAGTTAAGCTTTTGTTTAAAGAAAGGGCCTTTATGTTTGTTAAGAAAATCTTCAAAATGTGAACCCAGCACAACCATGATGGGACTCATGTATTCCTGAGCATTGCTGACAGCCTGGAACAACATGCAAACTGGACCATTTATTTGAATAAGTGAACGCTAAAGTCTAACGCTGATATTTACAAATACGAGCATCATTCACAATCTCACTCCTGATCAAAGCAAGCAAGAAAGGAAAGGGAGGCTCATGTGAACAGCCACAGTGAGAGGAGCCTTGTTTTGATGTCCCATTTGGGACTGTTTTGGTTTGTGGGTAGAGTTTAAGAAAGTGTCACTACTCTTTTTCCTAATTCATTCCCTGGAGAGATGATCTTCGTTTATGACCTAGCATACCTGAATCGAAGCAGAAACCTGAAAAGAATAAAGTGCGTAAGTATGAGTAAAGAATCATCCTATGTTTGGATTCTCGTGTAAGCTATGGTCGCTCATTCATTCTCCCACCTTCCCTCTCTTTAATTAAAGGCTGAATCTGTTACTAAACAGCCGGCTGATAAACACTTGGCATACACCAATAGTGATTAGAAAACAAAATCAATAGTGAAGCACACATTAGTGGTAATTGATAATTAAGAGAGAAGAGCAACTAAGTCTAATATTAGTTGGGTCACATGACTGAAGAGGGGTCACGTCACTGTAATTAATAGCCAGCCACAATCTTATTCTAGCAGTCACAAGGGAACAGTAATGTGCCAGTAGAATTTAAATGCCAGCTGATCCAGATGCAGGGCCAGCTGATCCAGATCACATCTACAGCAGCACTTGGCATGTGGAGCTGAAAGGCACAGCTCAGATATTAGACAGCAGCAGAAAAAACAAAAACCATCAACACCCACACCCTCTAAGCCTGCTGCATGTTTTAGTTTAAAATTTTTTTTAATTTTAGATTTTAAGATTTTTAAGATTTTTAAATTTTAAGATTTTAGTAGCATAATTTCTATAGGTTTCATCTCAGCTTAGCTCTTTGGTTGGAGATCCATTTCTACTCTTCAGTGATTTTAATACTAAATAAAAACGGCAGCGAGAATAATTTATAATGGCTATGAAGTGGAACTGGAGTGAGCGCCAGCTTGCCAGCCAGCCGAACTCCGGCAGGCAAAAGAACAATAGTGAAGATAATTAGAATCAAAACAATGCCGCCCATGTTTGGCATGTGATTTAGATCAACTTTAATTAGACTTGCCATATCTTATGTCAGTCACAGATGCCAACTCATGGCTATACGTGCCAGAGACATTAGCTCTACAAAGATACAGTATTGTGTTTTGCACTGGGTCAGTAGCAAGACCCCTAACTAAAGAGTCACTTAAGCCATTTTGTCAAGGTTAGAAAAATCCCAACTGGGTCACAAGAGGACGATAACTTGCTAAAATGTCAGCCAAACTGGGAGGTTTTGTATCATCGCAAATCAAATTATCACAGGCTTGAACAAACACGAGTCAATGAGTGAACTGGGCATGCTTAAGCACAGAAGTATAGAAGAGAAAAACAGATTTGTACTGACCTCCACTCACTTCTTTGTGTATCTTTTATTGTCTGTTTGAATTAAGAATTTAGTGCTCATGATATCTTGTGTGACTCTGCTCTGAAAATCTGACTATATTTAAAAAATAAAAGCCTTACGCATCTGCTCCTGTTGTGTACTTAGAATCAGATCAGCACACTTTTATTGACTGATTTATTTTATTACACTACAAAAGGATCACATCTAATAGATAGCGAGTGAGCTGGATTCTCTTAAACAACTTCTGGTAGTGAAGACTGAGCCAGAAATAGCTCAACTTGACTCAAATCCAAGGCTGGGTTTTCAAAAAATAAGGGGGTTGGGGGGGGGGGGGGGGGGGGAAGAGGGAACAAAAAAAACCCAAAAACAATTATTTGTGAATTGAGCAGTTTTCACAAGATCCCTGGACCACCACAATACTGTTCTTAAAGAGAGAATTGTCAGAATGGAATAGTGCTATACGATTGATTCTAGGTACTGTAGAAATATGTAATAGTGCAAGCCAACACAGAATTTCACCCCTTTGACAAATGATTACCTCATTCTTTAGGAGTCTGATTCAAAGGTCACTGAAGTCAATGGGAATCCTGATTTTAATGGGTTTTGGATCAGACACTCTTCTGCTGCCCAAATGAGACGTAAAATAAAGGATATGGCTTTGGCAGGATACTTGGTCTTTTCTAACGATCCCTATGTTGCTTGCTCCCCTTCCCTCTGTGAAAGATCAGTTAACCTGAGACCACGAAGAGAAGGAAAATCCATAGGAATCAGTCTTTGCAGTCTTGTGATGCCCATGCTGGGCCAGTGTTTGATTAGATTGCACTATTTGCGAGAAAAGGAACGTAGACAGCAATGGAAATCACACTCACATCAAGTGATATGTGAGATATATAGAGCAAAAACAACGAGAGTCCTGTAGCACCTTAAAGACTAATACATTTCTTTGGGCATAAGCTTTCCTGGGCTCCAATCCACTTCATCATCTGACGAAGTGGGTTGCAGCCCATGAAAGCTTATGCCTAAAGAAATGTGTTAGTCTTTAAGGTGCCACAGGACTCTCGTTGTTTTTGCTCTATACTGATTAACTCGGCTACCGCTCTGGAACTCAAACCACTTAGTTATTCCTGTCCACAGGTAACACGGTGGCTTCTAAGTACTGCAGAAAAGAAAAGGAGCTCTCTTAAAATTGTTTAAAATGATAATGGGTCAACTTCATCCATGGGGCAAGATGCTAAAATCAGTGGAATCACACCAGGGCTGAGTTTGGTTCACTATATCACCAGGGTATCCGTTCACTTTTGCATTCAGAGCGGCCTTATAGAAATTAGCCTGCACTGATACTCCTTGGTTAGTACATTGTAATACTCTCAGCTCCTCTGAGAATACATTTGGAATGAACGCTCACAGTATGAGAGTGTTATACCTGATAACAGTCTCAGGCCCTGGGAGCCAAGAATATCATTTCAGTGCACTATGCACAAGGGAATTCTGCCATCCCCCTAGTGTTTTATTATAACTGGGAAGAGACAGGTCTGGCGGGGTTGTGGCATAGCACGGACCTTTCTGCAAAGGCAGCAGTCATTCCATATACACAGGTGTGCTAGCTCCACTCCGACAGCAGAGTGGAAAAGGGAAGCATGTGGCTCCCTGTCCCAGCATCACTTGCCTCACATAAGCGACCTCTGAGAGCTGCTCTCGAAACCCAGAAGTTTACAGGATCAGAGCAGAGGTCTATCTGGTCAAACAGTCTATCCCCAACAGCAGTCATCAGCAGCTGCTTCAGAGGAAGGTGCCAGAAACCTCACAGTAGGCAGACACTCTGCTATTCCTTTGGACTGGGGGGCTTCAGTGTTATTTTTGAGCCTTATATGAAAGGAGATGACTACAGAATAATGGCAAGAATTCCATGGTATTGTAAATTCTTCATCTTTTGTAAACTGTACGGCTGTCTTCTGTTACCATTACAGCCAGATTCTGGCACGCCTGCTTACCCTGAGTAATACTTTTCGCTTCAGGTACAGTTCAGTAGGGAGTTAGGGCAGATCTACACTGCCTGCCCTTTTTGGCTGCAGTGAAATGGAGATACGTACGTTACTTAAAATAATGTGAGTATCTGCATTCAACGTCCCTGCTCCCGGCACATCCATTGTGCTGAGTCGAAGGGAGGGGCCTCGCTTTGATTCCATGCTAGCCAGTTGCCAGGGTAGTGTTCAGGGATCAGCTTCATGATTGGCTGAGTGGGTCTTCACAGAGCCAATCAGGTGACTGGGAAGTTGGAACTGATGTCTGAATTTGCTGCCATCAGTGAGGATGAGCCCTAAGATCTTGCTACACTGGTGGCTAGGTACTGGTATATCTGTACCAGTGCAAACCCCTAGTATAGACAGAGTAAACAACAGTAAGTTTTACCAGATAAACTGCACTGATAAAATTTAGAGTGGTGTTCCTGTCTGCACTAACAGCTCACACCAACTCAGCTGTACTGATGCCTGATCTCCAATGGTTATAATCAGGGCAAATCTCCATTGCAGCAGACTCAGGCTTTTACTAAGTAGTACTAATAAACTGATAGATATAATTTCTTCTGCAATTCTTCTGTCCTCCTCAACCCTTTTGCTCAACCTTCCATCTACACCCCCCTTCCTCACCAACTCACTATAGGACTACACAGTTTTCAGGATTTATTCTAAAATTGACAATGTTGAAATGGCTAGAGTCATTGATTAGATAAACCCCAAACAATAATAATGCAGATGAGTGGGGGAAAACACACCAGGGGTGTGTCTACACTTGTAAATTAAGTCGACTTAAGCTTGCTTATGTCAACTTAATTTACTCTGCGTCTACACTACACTTTCCTTAAATCAACTTAAGCAAGCTGCTTAAGTCAACTTAAGGAAAATTAAGTCAACTTTATTAAACCTCTTTAATTTGACTTTAGGCTTAAGTTGACTTTTTAAAGTCGACTTAAGTCAGTGTAGACCTGGAGTAGCCCTAAGTCGACTTAGGGCTCTCCAGGACTCCCCCACTGCCCTCCCTGCTGGGGGGGGAGAGCACAGGGAGAGCCTGGCAATGCCCCCCCCCCACAGGGAAGGGCAGGTCAGAGCCCTGCCCACCCTGCCTCTATGCCCTGCCAGGGTCCCTGTCCCCCTTTGCCCCATTGTACCCAGGTACAATGGGGCAAAGGCTGAGCCCCCTGGCACTGGGCAACAGGTGCCCCCTGCCACCGTGGACCTGCCCAAGGTCCCCCTAGCCCCTAGAAGTCAACCTAGGCATCCAGTGTGGACGCTCTAGGTTGACTTTGTAAGGTCCCCCCTAAGTTGACTTAAAATTTAGGTGTAGACATGCTAAGTCGACTTAACTAAGTCAACTTAAAGTCGACTTAGTTAAGTTGACTTAGCTAAAGTCGACCTAAATTTACAAGTGTAGACATAGCCCCCGATAACATTTGGCAGTTTCAACAGACTGAGTTCTGAAGGCACTGGATGGGATAGGTGATCTGCTGGGGGGAAAATATCAATCTCTTAAAAATGGTTCACATAAATCCCTGCGAACCAAAAAGGGCTCAGTGTCTTTCTTTGCAGAAGAAGGAGGCTGGATCTCTGGCTACCTTGTGTGCTTATGCTTTGATATATTGTACTCTGCATGGCTCAACCTGCTGCCTTCCCATGCATGAGAGGTAGCACTTCCCATTTTAATTAATTCACATCTAGATTGTATTTTATCCTGCAAGTCTCCAAAAAGCCTTTCACCTAAATGGAGACAGATTTTGTGAGCCTCTGCCAGAAGATGAATAATACAGCAAGTCCTAAAAAACTCTGGAAGTAGCAGACTTGTGTGTTGTGTTAAGCATAGCATGGATGTGTGCGCTGATCAGCCTGTGCTGTTCTTATAGATTGGCTCCACGGTAAGCTGGAATGAAATAAAAAGGAAAACCTTGGGGAATTCAAGTTTTAGATTCAGTGAGCTTTGATAATTCATTGATGGCCAGGTACATATCTAATTGTCTGTAGTTAAAGAGGTGTTGTTAAACCAATTAATATCTCCTACAGTATCCCATTCAATAATCAACTATTTATTTAAGTACTTGGATTTCTCTGTCATGTAACTCATTTTGCACTCCAAGAATGTTTAGCGAAGTTCAATACGTTATTGTACTATGACAGTACTTGCAAGCTACAGACTATGCTGGAGAGGGCATGTTTGACTTCACATCCACAATGGCCATATTTGCTCAAAACCTCTTCTGTCTCCAAGGTGACTGCAAGTCACTGTGTTAGCTAGCGCCGTGATAAGCTTTTGAAAGTGTGAATGAATGAGACCAATCTTAGATCTCCACTCTGCTGTCTCTCTTCTTTCCAAAAAATCAAAACAAGGTGAGTGAGGTTTCAAGCTTACAAAGAATTCTTCTTCAGGTCTGTGAAAGATTGTCTTCCTCACCAACAGAAATTGGTCCAATAAAAGATAATACCTCAATGACACTGTCTCTCTAATATCCTGAACCAACACATCTACAACAACACTCCACACAGAACCCTACCCTCCCCCCGAAACCCAAATCATTTCAGGCAAAGTTCTCTACTCCGTTACAATTGGCAGACACACACTGAAGTCCTTTACATGGGACAGGGTATCAGAGAAGAGAATTTTCTACTTTAGTTGCTCCAGTAGTATAGATAATGAGGACAAGGAGACAATCTAGCCCCTGTGAAGGAAAAAAAAAAATCATGGAAGGTTTTTTCCTGACCCCAAGCCATAACTGTGTCATCCATGGTCACATAACTCTCACCCAAGGGGGTTAAAGATCACGGTCTAGAAATTAAGGAGCAGCTTTAACTTTCAGAAATTGTGTTTAGTCACAGGAACATAGAGTAGCTGCCCCCGTTCTGCTCCCCTCCAGCTCAGAGGATGGATGGGAACATGCCATGTGTCCTTTGCTCCCTCCTTATAAAGTTTTTGATGGCTTGTTATGCGGGACTTCAGCCATACTGAACTGGTCCTTTGCACGAGGTATCACCAATCAGTGAACAAAGTTGTGTAGAGATATAAGTATTTGTAGGAGCAGGGTCTAAATGTCTTACAGGTTAAAATATTCACCAGACTAACGTCATTGTGAAATACAATTTCGGTTGATCTTATTTTCTTCCAGCATTTTATGAAACGACACAAACAATAATGGATGTAAGCACAGCAGAATCACTGGTTTCTGTGGAAACTGAGAGGCATTGAAGTATATTACAAATCTATGTTCCTACTAAATCAAACATACCACAATTTATATTGGCATTTGACACAGATATTGTAGCCTGCAGGAATAAGAAATGAAACTAATTAAGTTTAATAATTCAAGAGGACCTCATACGCCCTACTGCTACATAGAAGCTAGTTATCTTTCTCACCCTCCACCCCCAACTAAACTAAACTAAACTAACTAAAGTTTATTCAGGAAACACCAAATGTAAAATACATTAAGAAATAATTACAACTACAGCCTCTTTCTAAGGTATAGAAAAATGCATGGGCACTAGATTCTCAGTTGGATAGGTATCACAGGGTGCACCACCCACCACTTCTCTAGTGCTTCCTTCTGGTCACTCGAGGGATTAGCTCTTGAGGCCAACACCTCTTCCTGTGGTCACACACCAGCACTCAGTCACTCCCTCTGGTCTGTAGTCCTTCTATTGCTCCAGGAACGCCGGTGTCTTCTTCCTGACTCAGCCCTCCAGCAAGGTCACTCAGCATTCCCCCCTTCTTGGGTATATCAAAGTATTTTCTTTGGCAATCATAGGTAGTCTTCCCATTCATTGCCTCAGATGTCACTCCTTCAGTGGCTGACAGGGAAACCGGGGTCTGCCCTCAACTCTGGGTTCCAGTCCAGGGGCCCTCAAACCAGCAGCTCTGATCTTTACTCTCCAAGCCCTCATTGCTCCTTCACAATGCTTCAGACTCCCCTCTTTTCTCTAGGTGTACTAGTTCCAAGCCCTCCTCCTACCTCCCAGGGAGTAACTGCCCTTTCCCAGCAGCAGCTCTTGTCTATAGTCAGCTTCCTGGCTTTATCAGCCTCACCTATTGCTGCTCAGCTGAACCTGCATGCAGTCACTTCACTGCTCCGTGGCTCTTCCTTCAGGCGTGGCTTGTGGAGTTAATAGGTCTTCCTGGCCACCTTAACCTCATCCAGGCCTGCGTGAGGTAGCGCCCCACTGTGACAGGGTGTCTACCTCAAATGTGAACAGGTTACCACAGGGAAGGGACTTGACAACAGCCCAGCGGAAGGATCACCAGATTCAAGTCTAAAACTACTATATGGCCCCGATTCCTTTGTATATGCTAATACTCCAGTCATAGAAAGCGGCCCAGGAGAGACTGAGTGGCAACCTGCCCACAGGTTGGGGCTTCAATTCAGTCTCCCCAAAACTTATATAGTTTCCCATGCAAGTGCAGATACTCAAGCTTTGTGAAGAAAGGGTTAGGATGTTTGTGAATTTCACCTCTGATGAAAAATTACTAGACTGTTCATTCATTCACAGTGACTAAAACCCATATTACTGCCACAAATTCATAGGTATCTTTTAATGCCATCAGACAGAAATTAGGCTGGTGGTGAGAAAACGCAAATGCTCATTATCCTATAGCATGGTTTGTTTTACTGTTATCTTGTTCTCCACCTCCCTCTCCATGTTTTTTGCTTCATCTGCAAGCTGTAACCTAAATTGTGAAATCTTTGGAGCAGACCCCAGCACAATCAATCCAAAATTTGGACCCTGAGCTATTAGATATTACCACAACACAAGAGAACAACAATTTAAAATAATTTTTTTTGCATCTTAGAAAGGTTACGATATGTCCAACTACCTAATATAGCTGGAAACAAAGATGAAATTACAAGTAGACTTTATCAAAAGAGAGCAATATAATTTAGAAATTTTGTACAGAGGGTGTAATCCAAAAGGGAAAATTGTACATGAATATTTTGCACTAGATATTTAAGCATCACAGTGGGAATCACTTACATTTAAGACTCATGGGCTATGTCTACACTTACTAAAGTTAGTTTGAATTAGTTAATTTGAACTAATTCGAACTAATTGTAGTTAGTTCGAATGAACTTAATTCGAACTAGAAAAATTTAGTTCCAACTAAGCAAGTGCCATTCATGGCACTTGCTTAGTTCAAATTAGCGAATTGCATTGAGTTCAATGGGCCAGTTAGTTCGAACTAAGCAATTAGTTCAAACTAACATGGCCACATTGGTTAATTTGAACTAACTAGTTCGAATTAACCCTTAGTTCAAATAGGCTATTCGAATTTATTAGTTCAAATTAAGGAAGCCCTTAATTCGAACTAATTAAAGCCTACTGTAGCCATGGCTTTAGTTAGTTCGAATTAAGTTTCCTTAATTCAAACTAATTTGCCAGTGTAGACATAGCCATGAAGTGTATAAATCAAACTTAGCACTTTGCCATGTGAATTTAAGAAAGAAAAACACAATGTGCCACCAAATTAAAAAAGAGAAAAAGTCCATCACAAGCTGCACCCACTGATTTTGTTCTCAAAGACTCAGATGTTCTATGTGATTGATTAAATAAAACAGCAGTCAGCTCTAAACTTAATTAAGAGCCCATTCAAACCCACCACTTGTAATCTTTTATGAAGAACTGGAAGATATACCCTTTTAAAAATGATCATTGTACACGTTTTGCCTTTTATGTTCATTAATGGTACAGCGTTTAATCACTAAAGAACCAAATGTTGACTTAGATTATCTTGGCAACTAATAAAAATAATTTTGTACAGGGTTTTAATTAGGTTACCTGCAGCTAATTCTTCCTTCAATGCACACGTTCCTCTCGTTGCCAGAAAACATATGACTTAGAGAAATTATCATTAATTATGTACAAAACATTAAATCGTGTTAGAACATATAGAGTTATTATGTACCAAAATTAAAATACTGAACAACTTGATAGCCATGTTTAGCTGCGGAATCATAGCAATGTAAGGCTGGAACGGAGCTAAAGAGGTCACCTGGTACAGCCCTCTCTCCCTACACTCTCACTAAAGCAGTATTGTGTATATCTACACAAGTTCCAGAAGGGTAGCTGTGTTGCATCTGACAAAGTGGGTTGCAGCCCACAAAACTTTTGCATAAAGAAAGTTGTTAGTCTTTAAGGTGCCACAGGACTTTCATTGTTTTTGCTTTATCTATATATAAATAATTGCTGAAGTTAACTTTTAAATCTATATGCAGTGTGGGCTCCAACCTCCTATTAGAAATTAATGAAAGTTATAGAGGGAGGAAGGTGAATAATGCAGAACATGTGTGAATGTTCATAATTGAAATAAATTACCATTGGCTATGTCTGTGCCCCTTTTCTTTTCACATATTATGAACATCTGGGAGATCACATTTTGCTGGCAAAAATGTCAGCAGAAAGTGAATCTCAATGTTACATGGAGAAGTATTCTAACAGAACAGCAGGCAGAACTAGGCCTTCTTTCAAAAAGTACACTAGGATTGACTGAACAATCACAATTCAGCAGAACAGCCTGAATTTTAAAATCATGCTCACTCCCTACAGATTAAAATTCAAAGAGCTATTCCCTGGCTAAAGTCAAGTTGCATGTAAATGAGGAAATCTTGATCAACAAATGGCTATTCTATGGGATGGAAGAGGTTACATACATCATTTGCTGGTCATTATTCCCTTGCATGTATATCCCAAGATGAATAGACACCAGGCTTGAAGGAATACCCACAACAGTAAGGTTTGCAGGATTAGGATCATAATTTTGTGCATTTCATAATATTCCCTTAATTTAGTTTTGTTGTGTTTCCTTGCCGTGTTTATTCATTTAGATTGTACTCAAGTAGAGAATGTCCTCTAATTACATAATTAGTGTAAATACCACTAATGACATATTCATAGCACACTGTGTTTTCATTATGTGTTATGTTTGGAAAGTTTTATAAAAACTGCATGAAAAACTTAGTAAATGTCTGTGGGATTTTCTCAGTTGTATGTCAGCATACAGTGGAAATAAGTACATGTGTAATGAAAATTAATTCATTTTGGTTATGTGCCTGCATCCAGGCATAGCATTGGCTCTGTTGTTGAAAGAGACAAATGTTGAAAGGATGATTTATTTGCAACACAGTAGTGCTTAGGTGCACCAATGATGGACCAGGACCCCAGTGTTTTCTGTGTAATAGAAGGGAGAAAAAGATGGATCTGCCCTAGTGAGCCTATGACATATTAGGAAGTCCCTTTTTAAATATGCCTGAAAAATATATCTTGAACTAGGAATAACTCTTCCCTGGAATCTAGATCACAGAAAGACTAGAAAGCTGGTGTCAATCCCAGAGCAATGACATTAATTCTTGCTTTGGAAAGTTTGGAACAAGGGTACCACTTGCCTAGTTTTAAAAAAGTTATAATGGTATGCTGTTTTCCCCAACTACAGCACTCTCCTTTTTCATTCTATATACAGATTTTGGCAACTGAGGCCAGTGCCATCTCCACAGGCTGTGGAAGGGCACTGAAGAAGGGACAGAGAACAGTGCTATGGAAGTACCTCTGGGAGTGCTCAGGGAAAACACACAATGGCCAGCTACTACAATCTACAAAAGCTGCAGATATGCTTTCTTCAGAAGCCAGAATGCACAAAGTAGTAATAGAGGAGAGAGAGTCAAGTCAGTGACCTCCACCCACCCCTCTTACTGCCTCTGGGTATGTCTACACTAGACTTTCATTAAGTCGACTTAAGAAATTCCTTAAGTCAACTTAATGAAAGCTTAAGTTGACTTAATAAGAACCACCCATTAGGTTGACTTAAGCCTTAAGTTGACTCCTTAAGTCGACTTAAGGATGGTGTGGACATGGAGTAACCCTAAGTCGACTTTATTAAGTTGATTTAAGGGTGGTTAGGTCAACTTAACAAAGTGGACTAAGTCGACTTAAAGTTAAGTCGACTTAGTCCATCCACTTTGTTAAGTCGACCTTATTAAGTTGACTTAACTTTTTCTAGTGTAGACATAGCCTCTGAGTCTCCTACCCATCTACCTATCGTTCCAGAAGGCCCAGCTCTGTTATGATAGGATACTGCTGCACTAACTAGAACAAAGAAACAGTAAATCCTATTTAGTGAGCTACCAAGAACTCCTCTAATGTAGATAAGTTCCAAAGGGGTAGCCATGTCAGTCTAGTTTAGCAAAATATACAAGGAGTCTTTTAAAGACTAGCATGTTTATTTATTGCTTGGGCTTCTGTGAGAGAAAAATCCCACTTCTGACGCAATAAATGAGTTCGTTAATCTTTGAAAGTGCCACTAGACTCCTTGCTTGTTTTCTCCTAATGCAGGAATCTTTCTGGTGCCACTGAGCTGACACAGTGGTTCTATCTTAGACATGCCCACTTGTGACTCCATTTAGGGATATGGGCAGGAGCTCTCTGCATGACAGATTGCCAGTAGTTGAGAATACCCTTTAGCCCATACACAGCAAGGCACAAGCAGCTTCACAACTAACTTATTCTAAAAACATAACTGTCCCCCTTTTGGATCCTGAGCCATGAAACACCTCAGCAGTACCTGGCTTGGGCTCTGGGGGTTTTTCGCCTTCCTCTGTAGCAAGGGGCATGGCTCATCTACCGGTGAACTCTCTGTATCTTAAAGTCCTTAAATCAGGATTTAAGGAGGTAAATAACTCAGTCATAGGTTAGTGGCCTATTGCTGGAATGGGTGGGTGAGGTTTTGAGGCCTGCATTTTGCAGGAGGTCAGACTAGATGATTGTACTGGTCCCTTCTGACCTTAAAGTCTATGGCTATGTCTACACTAGGGAATTTAGGTCGACCTTATTAAGTCGACTTAGAGAGTCCACACAGGACTCCTAAGTCGACTTAAAGTGGGCCTTACTAACTCGACTTAGAGAGTCTACACTAGACTCTCTAAGTCGACTAGTTTGGTCCAGGGAGCGGGGCTGGCTCTCCCTGGGGCAGCAAGCCCCTGAGCGGTCCAGAGGAGAAGGGAGCGTGGAGCTCCCTTGGCTCCCTTCTGCTTGGGACTTCTCAGGTCCTGGGCAGAAGGGAACCCTTCTAACCAGGACTGCTCGGGTCCCAGAGAGAACTCCCCGGGACCCGAGTGGTCCTGGCCAGGAGGAAGAAAAGGAGACCCGCGCTCCAGCTGCTGAGCAGCTGGCGCACGGGGCTTCCTTCTCCCGGGGACTGCACTTAAGTCGACTTAAGGAAATGCCAGTGTGGACGCAGAGTAAATTAAGTCAATTTAAGCATGCTTAAGTTGACTTAATTTACTAGTGTAGACGCACCCTATGAGTCTATGAAAGCCTGGATATTAGAAAGCCCAAGGGGCACAAGGGTGGATGGCAAGCAAGGGCTCTTTGTACTGGGGATGCCAGACTGTTGCCCGAGATATCTCTGGTAAACGTATGAGCATCACAAGATTTAAATTAGTATTTAACTCCCAGAATAATTGCTGGCACCACACTGTGTGACATTCCAGTTACTTCCCATCGTGAAATATTGATGTAAGGCTTTTGCTGCTAGAAATGGGCCAGGTATCTCAAAACAGAGCCTTTTATTTCTGTGGGGACATTCTCAGCAGGTGCTTCAATTCACAATAGGATTGTGCTACCATAGAATCAGCTAGGGCAAATCTATCCGGATAACAGAAACCCTTGCTTTTGCAGTCTAGCTACCGCTTCCTCACTGACATTTGCATTTGGAATTCCCTTTTGGAGAAAGATAAATCTTCAAAATAGGCTTCTTTCCTAAAAGATGGAGTCCCATTATATTTAAAAAAAAGAGAGGGAAGAAGAAAAGACCCTTCCACTTAAAAGAAAGCATCAGTGGGTGTGTTACACTGTGAATTATCACCATGAACTACATTATAGGATTTTTGTGACTTAGGGCAAGTCTGTGGAGACGCCCTCAATTGATAACCGAACCAGAGCTGGAACACCAGCTCCGTAACCACACTTACACTATGCCAACCAGACGCCATTTCCGGACAGCTTAGTGTAGTGTGTAGCGAGGATTTAAGAAGTCTGCGGGAGATACGCAAGGTACATAAAATATCTTGTGTATCTGCTGTCGACTGCCGCTGAAAACAGTGGTAAGTGTAGCGTAGGGCTAATGCTCCCAGCCATGTATCATGGGTCCTTCTCAAGGGAGCAAGAACAGGCAAGATCAAAAGAGTTATGATGCTTCTCTGTTTATTACAACCCTGATCCACAACACAGTTAAGTCAGTACAAGTCTTTTCATTGAGTTCAAACGGTTTTGAATCAGGTCATATGTCACCGAGTATAGATAGCTTATATTTATAAAGATTGTTGGATCAGTGGCCAAGTCTCTTTTCACTCGGATTTGTTCACCTTTTAATAGAAGTCTAGCAATCAAATACATCGAACTAAAGCTAGGAGCATTTGGTCCTGTGTATAGTCTACTGCAGGGTAATTCTTACAATTAACTGCTTTTACTCATAGACTCATAGACTTTAAGGTCAGAAGGGACCAGTACAATCATCTAGTCTGACCTCCTGCAAAATGCAGGCCTCAAGACCTCACCCACCCACTCCAGCAATAGGCCACCAACCTATGACTGAGTTATTTACCTCCTTAAATCCTGATTTAAGGACTTTAAGATACAGAGAATTCACCGGTAGGTGAACCATGCCCTGTGCTACAGAGGAACGCGAAAAACCCCCAGAGCCCAGGCCAATCATACCTGGAGGAAAATTCCTTCCCGACCCCAAATATGGTGATCAGTTAAACCCTGAGCACGTGGGCAAGTCTCAACAGCCAGTCACCCAAGAAACAATTCTCTGTAATAACTCAGAACCCACCGCATGTACTCTCCCCTCTTAGGCCACTTGTATATCCACCACACGTAGCCAAATATCAGTCAATTTCCAAAATAGGGTAATTGTACCATCCCCTCCATAAATTTATCAAGCTCAGTTTTGAAAGAAGTTATGGTTTTTGCCCCCACAACTTCCCTTGGAAGGCTATTCCAGAACTTTACTCCTCTAATGGTTAGAAATCTGTGTCTTTTGGCCAATCTACACATACAGCATTTTAACCAATATGATTACAGCAGAAGTTATCTTTAAAACCATTTCTAGAGGGGTAGCCGTGTTAGTCTTTATACAGCAAAAACAATGAGAGTCCTTATAGACTAACATTTTTTAAAAACCATTGCATATCATGGCTGTGAGGATAGATGAAATACAATCTTCTGCTGGCTTAACAGCAGTGAGATAGGAGAGCTTCCCTCAGGAGTCATGCAGTTTCTGTTGCATGTTTTATTATAGTTCAAATTCATCTTTGCTGTATCCTCCACCTAAGCCCACAGTAACATCAGCAAAGAATTTGTACTCATGCAAAGGAATATTTGTTACCGGTTTTATTTGTGTATATTTCAGATGCTATTGTGGGTTGTCTGACATTTCTTTGTAGTACTCTGGTCTTTTATGCAGAGGGGATAGGTACGTGAAGATTTTAGGTAACCCCTAAGGCTACCAAGAAACTGGCACTTGCAACAAGATGATCAGAGCGAAATTCACACAAGATACTGCCCACCATTAGAGATGGATGGTGGAGCTGTAAGTGCTTTGAGTTTTCAGAAGCTGGTTAAAAAATTAGACATGTAATGGATTTTCAGAGGGAGCAGAAGTTCACACCAGTGTCACATCTTTCAAAAAATTAGATGGAAAAAAGAGAAACTAAATAATATTTTGGGACTCCATGCATATGCAAGTCTCATTCTAGCTAGATGCATTTTGGAAGGAGGAAATCCATGAGCAGGAGAGAGATTTGGCAACAGTTAATAAAATACAGCAGGAATTCAATAAACTCAATGAGAGATTTGCTTGGGCACCTGCAAGAAGAATTTGGATACATCACAAGCATTTGTGAATTACTTGTTTTTCCACTCAGTCTTATCTAGTCTGCTATAAATCATATGTCCCCAATCATGGCCACCAATAATCCTTATCCAGCTTCTTGTAAAGCTAGTATACTTTTAACTGGTAGCAGTTAACAGTGGTTAGACATTAAGAAATCTCATTGGTTGGCAAAGGATAATAATAAGAGGCCACATTCTCATCTGCTTACTCACTTAGGGTGCATCTACACTTACAAATTAAGTCAATTTAAGGAAGCTTAAGTCGACTTAATTTACTCCGCGTCTACACTGGGCTTTCCTTAAATTGCCTTAAGCTGCTCCTTAAGTCGAATTAAGGAAAAGTTAGTTCAAATTAATAACACCTCATTTTAATTTGAATGAGCGCTTAAGTCGACTTTATTAAATCGACTTAAGCCAGTGACAACGGGAATTAGCTCCTTGGTGGGGCTTATTAAGTTGACTTAAAATGTTAAGTCGATGTAATAAGGTTGAAGAGGGGTCATGTCTACACTCGAAAAGTTAAGTCGACTTTTGTTAAATCGACTTAATAAGGTCCACTTTAAGTTGACTTAAGGTGGACCTTATTAAGTTGACTTTATAAAGTTGACCTAACTTTTCAAGTGTAGACATAGCCTTAGAGAAGGCCGGTGCACCATAAGTACCTCACTGAGGTCAGTAGGATTATACGAGTAATAATATATTGCTCAGTGCAAGCAAGATTATCAGAATGGCCCAATAATATTTGTTAGCTCTTCTAATTATTTGAAGAGCTAGGAGTTCAAACAACTAAAAACATATTTCAAACAATAGCAAAGAATATAGAGTATGCAAAATACAGGGCTTGATTCTTACAAATACTACCGGTCTTCGGACTTGATTCAAAAGAGTACTTAGGCACATACTTAAGTTTGTCTCTATTTGGAGTGCAGCACTTAAGTATGTGCTTAAAGATAAGCATATATTAGAGTTCCACTGAAGGCAATGGGTTTTAAGTGCTATCCTTGGACTAGGGCTTATGTTTAGTAGGGTTTGCAAGATAAGGGCCTTTTTATTTGGGTTACAGGCACTAGATTGTGTCTTCATGAAAAGACTTCTTTGATACTTCTCCACTCAAATTTTAGCCACTTTTTCACCATCAGGTCTTAATTAACTGAACTCACTTTCTAGGCTGGAGGTGGGGAAAGTCATTAGTAAGACAATAGCTTCCCCAGGAGCGTTTTAGGTCTGCAACAAGAAGTTGGGCTGTCACTTCAGTAGATTGAAAAAGGCAGCTGACTAATGCAACAAATTTGATTTTTGTATTCTAAGTAAAAGCAAAAAAATTATTGCAACTGTGCTGATTTTTGTGAGCCTTTGAACATGTTTGCCAGGGCTGTGATTTGTGCATACGATGTCAGATGCAATATGATTTTACACTAATATACAAAAGGAAGTCTGCTAACTTTGCCGCAAAGAAGGGACATAACACTATTTCATTTTTCTACAATAATGGAATCTAGTTAAAAGACATTTGCATCTAATGCAGGAAAACAGACAATTCTTCATTTTTATTTAAAATGGTATTGAAGCAGCTTGTAGAACAATGAATTTGTGATATGAAATTACTGAGCAAGCAGATGAACTATGATAAGAACTGGTTGATATGAGTAGAACTGAAGTAGTTCAATACATGCACAATTCCACAATACCTAGTAATAAATCCACCAAAGGTATAAATAAAGTTTTTGAACTCCTACATCTTTTCTCAGACTCAGTGCTGAGGACTAGAAAGTACCAATGGACTGCAGAGAATTCAAATGTAATATATGCTATCAAATGCTATGGCTATGCAAGAAAGATGTCAAGCAAGGAAAGTGATGATAGAATGCAACAGCAGTTTTTCCTTCAAGTTATCAAAAGAATTTGAAAAGGAAAAAACCACTAACCAATAAATGAAAAAAGCATAACAATAAAGTTAGAAATACAGATGGAAAAAAATTCAGAGGACAGACCTGTGTAACACTGAAGAAAAGAGAATATACTTGAAGAGCTAGAACTGATCATTCTTTGTTTCCATTAGCAGGCATGCCATCTTCAAGCACTTAACCAGAAAGATGGAGAGAGAGGAGGAAAAAGAAGAAGAATCACATTAGAATTGAAGTAGAATAAAGGTTAGAAAGTTTGTGCTCAGTCTTAAAAGCAAAGGTTTTATCTATTTGTGGAGGTTATTATATATAGATTATTTTAGGAATGGCAGAGAATATTGTCACTGAAGGAGCCAGTGTATGGAAATGCTTCCTGGAGAAAAATGGAGACCTATTTTTATTCCCGAGTCAGTCTTTGAGAAAAAAAGATGAAGCAGATTATTTAGAGGAACACTGGACCATAATGAGCCAATAGTGGACAACCCCTGCAAAGGAAAACAATAAACAAAGTCAGCAACAGTTTCTTGTCCCCTGTTTATAGGCTCCAGGACAACAAATGTTCATAGTATTCCAACTAGGATACATGCAGAGTAGTCCTCTGCTTGCTCAACACATTCCCTAAGGGAACGCCTGGAAGGGTGCATTCATCCACTGCTCTGTAGCATCACTTTGACCATTGGCAGAACTCAATTATATCATGATCTTCATTGTATTCAATAGCTGAGTCATAGCAAGGGTCTTCTAAATTCAGTGACCTCATGCTGTTTCTTAAGGGACATCATTGCTCTTGTGTTAAAAAGCAAACCCGTTTTCCCCAATAACCTTAAAACAAGACATTCCACTGTGCATGCTTCACCCCATGGGGAGAGGATAAGAGAAACAATCACTGTTTTATGCACCACTGGATGGTGCTCAGATACCATGGGGGTGAGCGAGGTACAAGAACCTACACAGAATAGCCATTCACATAATTTCAAAAGCACTTTTAAGCAGGAATTTACACACATGCAAGTTAGAATAAAAATTCTATACTTTCACCCAGGTAGTTGCTTCAAATCAAATGGCAACTACTTTGCATTGCTATCGAATGACAAATGCAAGTTGAAAACTTTTTATATAAAACATTAAACAGTCTTCTAAGTGGTTCAATAACTCATTTTTCTATTTGGAGTAATGAAAGCATAAAAATACCATTTGCCATACTGACACTAGACCAGAGAAGCTGAGCGCAGCAGACATCTTTAACACTAAGAGATAGCGGCCTTCTCTCTCCCGAGAACGAGTAACAACCTGTGACCTTTTTTAAGATGTAAAACAAAGACGGGCCACGATTATGTAGCTGTCACCAGAAACTGCTGTTCTGCTGTGTGTCAGTAGTACATCACCGAGCCATTTCATGATAGGGATCTGACTGTAGATAACAATCCTCTGGAGAGGATGTGCCAGAAGGAAAACTAGTCATTTGTTGAACAAGTTTTACTTGGGTTTTCCCCGAGGTACATAAACTAGGAAGAGAGAAAACACAGCATACAGAACAGAAGTCACCAGGCTTTCCAGTCACTGACAAGTGTCTCAGAATTTAGCGAGAGATTGTGAATTGAATGTGAGAAGATTAATTTAAGTTGCTGAAACATAATTTTATGTCATCCAAGATGGTGAATAGAAGTTACTGGATGGACCTCTGTGGGAGGGTGGGGTAAGTCTTACCTTCTCCGCCATCTGAAAGTAGCTGTGCCTCAGTCTCCCTATTCTCCATGTAGTGGGCTTAGCCACCTGACCAAAGAGTCCTGCCTTCCAAAATCCCAAACGACTGTCCAGATGAACTGAAGATTCAGTATCTTTATTGAGTGCAACCTTCTTTGCAGAGTCTATCCGTCTTCTCGTCTCTCCAGGCATAATAGTGCTTCACCAAGTCTTCCCTTTGATTGCTTCCATTTGACTGCAGAGAAATATACAGATTATTTATAGGCAACACCCCAATGAAGTCTATGCTCTGCAGCAACCTAAACAGTGAAGCAGATGCCTGCTCCAAATTTACCCAAACAACCTCACTTCACTTCCTCCACAGGGTCATTTCTCACCTTTGCCTATCTAGGTTTGCCTCTTAGGAGAGTGCCAGGCAAGAAACCTGAATCCTCTTCAGCCTCCTGGCTCTTTTCCTAGCTCCCTCTCTGGTGGGGAGCCCATCTTGACCTAGACTTCAGTCACTGGAGCACCCAAACTACACCTTTTCCTCAAGCTTCTTCCTCTGCACTGAGCTAAAAGGTGCTCGCTTATATCTCTGCCCCCTTACCCAGGACTCATTTCTTCTAACCGATAGTTCTCAGCCACCCTCTGGGAACTGCAGTGCCCAGAACAGCTGGCCTCATAGGACTGAGACAGTAACAGTAACAGATAGGCTGTACCTGTTGTTAAAGAGCCAGCACATCTAGTTACAAATACCAAACACAAAAAATTAGAAACATAAGAAACAAAGCAAACCTTGCAAGCTGAATGTTAATGGTTCCTCAAGCTCCGGAGCCCATGTTATATATTATGAGCCAAGAAGCCCAGAACTGTTGGATGTTTCTGCTAATACAATGGACACAGTAATTCACAACAAAGCTGGCCCCTAGTTTGTCAGCATTAGACTCCAGAGTCAACACTATTTAACCTCCTAGAGTAGATAAGACCACTTAGAACTATTGGGCCAAATGTAACTCTCCTGTACCGCCCTTACAAATATTAAAGTACTCTGTATTAATAATCATCCCAAGAAGCAGCAGTAAGGCTATTGTAAGATATGTTTTATTCCATTACTGTGGAATTCAACAGCAGTTAGCATGTAGTTCTTTTGATTACAGATATCTCTATACTCCCCACCAGTGTTCCCTCTAAGCTGCGCGGGCGCACGGCCGCGCACCCCCCACGCAGCAGTGAGGGATCTCCGCGCAGCCCGGCAGCCCCCGCTGCTCCCTCCAACCCCCGGGGCCGCAGCTTTGCCGCAGCACACCCGGCTGCGCCCGGCCTCTGGGCTGGCCCTCCCCGCCCCCAGGGTGGGACAGGCAGGCTCAGGTGCGGGTCAGGAGCATGGGCCTGCCTGCCTGCCCCACGCGGCCGGGGCAGCGGGGTGGCTGCGGTAGCGGCGGGATCCCGGGCTCCCACCCGCCGACCGCCTCCTTCCCGGGGCTGGGGCCGGGGCCGGGCTAATCCACAGCCCCGGCCTCCCAGCACGGGGCCGGGATCAGCCTCCGGGGCTGGGGTCTGGTCCCCCCCTCCACCGGCAGCTTCCCAGGGCCACGGTAGGGTCCTCCCCCGCCGGCGGCCTTGGCTTGCTTTCTTTCTTTCTCTTTTCCTTATTTGTCTTCCTTTTTTTCTTTCTCTTCCTGTTTCCTCTTCTTTCCTTCTTTCTTCTTTCTTTGCTTCCTTCCTCTTCTCTTCTCTTCCTTCCTTCCTTTCTCTCCCTTCCTTCTTTCTTTCTCTCCCTTTCTCTTCCTTCCTTCCTTTCTCTCCCTTTCTCTTCCTTTCTCTCCCTTCCTTCTTTCTTTCTTTCTCTTCTTTGCCTTCCTTCTTTTTTCTTTCTTC
>ML685786.1:14224305-14340103 GCA_007922175.1 Pelusios castaneus
ACTTTAACTTCAATTAATGCCTATAATTTCTGTCGTGTGAGTTTGCACAAAAATTTTATTCAGAAAAAGTTTTGCACATGGCTTGAAAATTTTGCACACAAGCCGCCAAACCTTAGAGGGAACATTGCTCCCCACACCTCCCTAGTTGCTAGTTTAGGAAATATTCGAAGAATTAAACTTGGATAATCTTCCTTTTGAATGCCTTATCTCTTTTGTCGCCTTTCTCCAAGAGAATTCCTTCCAACATGAACAAGGGGCAGATGGGTCTCAGTTAGGGAGAAAAGAGAGAACTATATGTATAGAAAATGTCTGCTTCTAGAATTTAGTCCATCTTTCTTCCTCATTTTCACAAACACCGCTGCATGCTTACACGCACTTTATTTTGCTCTTAATTCCTGAAGCCCCCAGTCATTACATTTGAACCGAATGAGCAGCCACATCCCCAAAACCAGTAAGGGAAAAGGGAAAACCCCTAACTCCAGCCACTAATCCCAGGACTCAGCACACTGCTCTGCCCTCCAAAAGCAGGGGAAAAAAAGAGATTGAATTAACCCCACCAGAACTCTGCAAAGGACTGTCCCTCTCAACCTATTTGTATGCTACCTCTGGACCATGTGCTACGAAGGTTTTGGTGGCCACTACTGCCAGTGGAAAGATCACCTCCTTTCCTGATGGTCACTAGAGAAAAATTCTGTTCTGTCCTTGAACACAGCACCCACAAAGTGCTCGCATGGTGGGAAACACTGAAATTCCATTACAGTCCTCACCAGGTAAAGATACTGGCACCGATGTAACTACTGAGGTCTCTAGAGTGACACCAATGATTGATTTGCCCCAATAAAGCAGAAATACAGTTAGCCAAACTGTGAACCTCCTTATTCCCCCAGTGAGCAGTTATTTTCTTGAAAAAAATCCCACTAACTCCAATGGGACTACTTGGGTGAGTAACTGCTTACCAGTGTAAGTAGCTCACAGTATGGCCCTGGGATATTTACTTTCATAATTAAAATTATTTGGCTCTATGGACCAAATCTGACTTTCTATAAGCCATTTCCTCTTAGTTCTCATGCATCACCCTTCTCGCCTTCCTAACAGTGGAACATTAAGCAGTAAGCAATTTCCTTGATTTCCATCAATATTTTGAAGAGTAGGAAAGAACTTCATTCCTTTTTGCGTTCCACTCAGACAGACAAAGATAAAAAGCTTGTGAGAGTGCCAATTACATTACCTGACTGAGCTGCCTTGTCAGCAGGGAGACTGGTGGGCATGCATGCCGCCCTTGCAAGATGGAGAGTTTGCTTTCATGCAAGTGGTTTGATTGGGTGAGATCACTGCTTTATGCATGTAGCGGTCATGATCATTCCCATGTAAGCAGCAAAAGAGGGGATTACACAAAGTGCTCCTTACTACAGGATTTTACCTATCTGAAAACCCATGGTTAAGCCACTAGAAGCCATAACTGCTGCTCACTGTACCAAACTTAAATATCTCACTGGGTGTGTCTACTCTTGTAAATTAAGTCGACTTAAGCTTGCTTAAGTCGACTTAATTTACTCTGAGTCTACACTACACTTTCCTTAAGTTGACTTTATAAAACCTCGTTTTAAATCGACTTTGCTGGCTAAGTTGACTTTAGAAAGTCGACTTAGCCAGTGTGGATGTGGAGTAGCCCTAAGTCGACTTTAAGTTGACTTAGGGGGCTCCAGGGCTTCCCCACTGCCCTCCCTGCCAGGGTGGCTGGCACAGCCACAGCCTGGCATGCCCCACCCAAAGGGCAGGCAGAGCCCTGCCCACCCTGCCAGAGTCCCTGTCCCCCTTTGCCCCATTGTACAAGGTACAATGGGGCAAAGGCTGAGCCCCCTGGCACTTGGCAAGTGGTGCCCCCCCACCACCGTGGACCTGTCCCAGGCCCACCTAGCCCCTACAAGTCGACCTAGGTGTCCAGTCTGGATGCTCTAGGTCGATTTTGTAGGGTCCCCTGTAAGTCGACTTAAAATTTGAGTTAAGACTTAGCTAAGTCGACTTAAATTAACGAGTGTAGACATAGCCACTGTTACCATTTGCTTCCCATTTTGATAGTTGTCTCCATAGAGGTGGCTGATCTTTTGGTTACACACAGACAGTGCCTGCCCTAGAGAATTTACACGTAAGCAGAGGAGACAGAAAGGAGGTATTGTCTCCATTTTCCAAGTGAGAAATGGAGGCACAGAGAGGTAAAATAACTTCACATAAGAAGTTGGTGGCAGATCTGGGAATTAAATCAGGACCTCCTATGCTTCAACCACCACTTCCTCTCTACACCATGTTAGGACACACTCAACATTCATATTAAAATATTCCCAAAATATCTGGTGCTCTTCCCATCTTTCTCTCTCTGCTTAACAGAAGGGAGCCTTTCTCTGTCCCTGCGCATTCAGAATATTACCACCTTTTTGACCAGAGCAGTTTGCCAAAGCTCAGGGACCTGTGAATTGTTTCCATTAGGAAAAGAATCTAATGATGGAGTCAAAGATACTTGATACAATCCTGTTTATTTACTAAGATTGAACAAAGTCCTGTTGCCCTAAACACAGCAGGAATCTTATCAAAGAGCAGGAAACAGTTTCTTTGCTCGCTGTTCCGAGACTCTTTCAGATAGCACTCTGTGCATTAGCTCTCTTACGCTATGTCTACACTAGAAAAGTTAAGTCGACTTTGTTAAGTCGACTTAATGAGGTCGACCTTAAGTCTACCTAACTTTTCTAGTGTTGACATAGCCCCTTGTCAATCTTATTAAGTTGACTTAACACTTTAAGTTGACTTAGGGGCTAATCCCCATCCACACTGGCTTTAAGTCGACTTAAGGAGTTGACTTAAGGCTTAAATCGACCTAAAACCCAGGTGTTATTAAATTGACTTAAACCTTCCTTAAGTCAGCTTAAGGAAATGCTTAAGTCGACTTAATAAAAGTCTAGTGTGGATGTGGCTTTGTTTAGGTTGACTTAAGCCTCCTTAAATTGACCTAAGTTGCCAGCGTCAACGTATCCTTAGATTTTTCTCAGGGCCACATTCCCAATGGACCTTGAGGCTGTGACTGGTGCTTCCTTCTCTTACCTTTTCTGTTTCTCTCCTCTCCCACAAGATGTCTAGCAGTATGAACATCAAATTGGGACAAATACTATAGTCTTTACTCAGACAAAACCCCCAAGGAAGTGATATTTTGTGCCAGTTGATGGTGAGATCTGTTATTTCAAGCCTAATATGAACTGGTATTCCCATTCTTTCTGCCAATCCACTTTTCATCCATAATACTGATTATATTTTACATTACCTGGAAAAGTATACATGGAGTTGCAACTAACTGCATATTGTTGAATTAGATCCATTAATATACAAAACAAACCCGTAAAGAAAATAATAAAGTCAGAGACCCAATTATCCTTACACATCCATAAAAACAAATCTAGCGTGACATAGTATGAAATTTCTCCTGACATTTCTTTTGCAAGTAAAATGTCTAGAATAGATTCTTGTTGAAAATGAAATTAATATTCAGAGAAAGAAACTGGGAAGTCAAATAGAGCAGTGAGAAAAATCTGTTTTGTTATTTTTTGATGGTGGTGGTTTCGTTTTCGTTACTGTTTTTTGGTGCACCTGAGGTCTATCCTGACTGAAAAAATTTAAAATAAAGCAAATGACCAATAAGAGCAAGAAACAACATCCTGGTCCCACTGAAGTCAATGACAAAATCTCCATTGACTTCAGAACAGGATCAGAATTTCATCCCAGATGTTTGAGCCAAGTACATCAAAGCATATCAGTAGCATCTTTTGGTCTCTCAACTGCTGTTTGCTTATTTATATTGAAAGTGTAATATAAAAATCAAGTGGTTGGTCATCAAATTCACCTTTCCTTATGCTCTTACTCACAGTTCTGCAAATTGTTCATTTTACCTTTGAAGTGACTTGTGGATTGTTCCTGTATGTTGGAGATTTCCTGAAGATCATTAATTCATTTGGATGGGGGGGAGGAGTTAGAGGGGTTTTTTTTTATATATTTTCTTTGAATGGAGGAGCTCCTAATGAATATTCATATATGAAATCCATCACCTAGAGATCCTTCCATGATTTGTACTTGCTCTCCAATTTGGCAGTCACCCAGACTTCACTTGCAGCCCAGTCCTGAAGACTCTTAATCAGCAATAGCCATCCCTACTTAGTAGAGTTAGTTTAACTCACTTTAAGCAGGAACTATTTGTATAAGCGAGGATGAGACTTCTAGATCACAGGAAAGAACATTCTTTTTTAAAGGGATCTGTTCTCCTGATTTGAACTCTCGCTGTTTCACTACCACACATAGTGATGATGATCTTAGCCACCAGAAAAAGGGAATTAACCCCACTGCTATTAAAAAAAAAAATCTCAGGCATAGCAGAAATCACTGCACAATGAAAAGAGTTATAGAAATGTGAGCTGGAGAGGACCATGAGTGATGATCTAGTCCCCCACAGAGGCAGTACCATGTATACCTAGACCATCCCTGGCAGCTGTTTCTCTAGACAGTTTTTAGACATCTCTAATGATGGGGATTTCACAACCTTCCCAGGGAGTCTGTTCCATGGCTTAACTATACTTAGGGTCATCTTCTTATACTTAAGGCAAATTTGGCACTGTTAGATTAATTCTTTGGGATTGATTGAGTGGAAGTGGAGACCTGCTCAATCGATTTGGAAATCAATTTAGTAAATCAACCCCCAGGAAAAGAGTAACACTGTCATCAAGAAGCCATTTCCCCATTGCCACAGAGTAGCAGAGATGCCACACTCATTAGGATTTAGGAAGTTGATGGGAAATATAAAAGTGACTATGTGGTAGCTATGAGTCTCCCAGCCTTGGGGGGCAAATGGCACCTCTTCCTCAAGGCATTGGGGTCTCCTCCTTTCCTCCTGCTGCCAGTACAGCATAGGTTCTTGACCTCGATGGACAGGGGACCTGGGTGGGGCGGGGAGTACAGCACTAGTGGCCAAGGAGTCTGTTCTCACAGAGCAGTTAGGTCTCCTTCCTTCTCTGGCGCTGCTGTAGTCTGCTAATATCCTTCTCCCTGGAGAAGCCCTAGAGGCTACAGCCAAAGTGATATATGAAGTGATCAATTCCCACTGCTCTAATTTTTTTTTATTATTTGTTTCATTAGCAAGTGGTTCAGAATAGTTTTAGGAATAAGTCCCTCCTGGATGAGTCCCAAGGTCACTTCCATAGCAGTAGGGCTGTGAAATCCACTGAAGTCAATCTACTGGATAATCTTTTTCCTTATTAGTGCCAATCAAATCCTGTTCCCTTTTGGAGGGATCTTATGCTGGAGTTAGACTGCTGACTCTTTGTTAAATAATGGCTGTGTTCTTTTGCACATTGTGGAAAACGAATTATGTCCTCACATACAGAGCTCATTTCTAAACCAGGGAAGTCTGTAATTGAAAGTAGCTGAAGCTAATTTAAGAACCCAGTTCTGAGCATACAGTCACCTAGTTATCCTCCTTTTGTCCTTTAAACAGTAATGGCTTTGTCAGGAAACTCTTCGGTGGTACTTTAAAGAGGGCAATTATGATGGAGGTTGAAAGCCACTGTTCTATGACAGGCCATAATTTCAAGCATTACCTTCAGGGCTTCAGCTAAAGCCAGTGCATAGCAATATACTGAGAGGTCTTGCAAGCCAAATTCTGCCCTCAGAAATGCCGGCCCAGCTCTTGTTAATTTTAGTGGTAGCTGGATGAGTGTACCTACAGGCAGACCTCTGCAGTCCCTCAGTCTCAGTGTAAAAATAATCTGAAGGGTATTTGTCTAACAAATGCTGTTCTTTACATGGTACCACAATGAATAGACCGAGGGGAGAAGAGTGATCTATGAAAGCCCATGGTCTCACGAATATCATCAGAAGTGAATCAATTAAACCTTTGCAACCTAAAACCCATGTTGCTGTATTAGGGAATATCAATGACCTATCTCCATTGCTCCTCCTTATCACGGTGAGGTCCAGATCAACTCAATCTAGTGGGAGGTAGAGCTGAGAGACAGAGCTATTTTGAAATGTGTTATGGTAATTTCAAGTACTCATGGACAACTCATCTTCCTTTGTGTGCATCTTTTCTTATAGTTCACATGGATATATATAGCCACATGAGCACAATCAAACATTCATGCAAATCCAAGACCACTGTCTAAAATGGAAACAGCTGAAACACCTGTGCAACTTTAAAGGGATATATAGATGTGCCACTAATGATCCCCCTGAAAAAAACTACACCATATGTAATTGTTGGGGCTGCTATGTACACCAAACCTTTAGAGTACCAGTAGTATACCAGGTATAGTATGACTCATGAGGAGCCTCAGCAGCTATGCCTTGTAAGTGCTACCCTGGGGTATGTCTACACTTCCAACTTAGGTCGACTTAAGGACGCTTAAATCGACCTACAGAACACTGTGTCCACACCTGGCTTTCATTAAGTTGACTTAAGCGCTTCCTTAAATCGCCTTAATAACTCTCCCTCTTTAGGTCGACTTAATGCTTACGTCAACCTGTTAAATCGACCTAAAGCCAGTGTGGACACCCTAGATTGGCCTAATTGGCTAAGTTGACCTAGGGCAGGGAAGAAGAGAGCTGGGGCTTGGGGAAGCCGTGGCTTGGGGAAGGAGGCCGCAGCTTGGGGGAGCTGTGGCTGGGGAGAAGGGAGCCGAGGTTCCCCGGGACAAGGGAACCACAGCTCCCCGGGACAAGGGAGTCATGCGCAGCTCCATTCTCCCCTGCCCAAACTCCCCCAGCCCTGGTTCTCCTCCATCAACCTAGCACCTGTGAGTGTGGACACAGGCGGTTGACTTAAGTTTTTAGTGTAGACGCTGAAAGGCAACTTAACAAGGTCGACTTTAAGTCAAGTGAAGTTGACTTAACAGAGTCAACTTAGCTTTTCTAGTGTAGACATACCCCTGGTGGCTTCCAGTAACCACTCAGGCACACAGTTAAGGGAAAGGTTATTTTACTAGGTCTAGCTGGAATGGGAAAGTTCCAAACACCCCTTGCTACAGAAGTTGAATAGTTCAACTTACAGTTTAAGTGAGCAAAAGCAATTCTTCTTTGCGCTCCTGTGAATCAGGCCTAGTTCCTGGATGCCCTCTCCAGTCCAATCTCTAATGTAAATTGATATCTCCAAGTTTTCAGGCCAGACTCATTTAATGTCCCTCACTGGGGCCCTTCTCAATTGGCTTTCTGCCCAGCCACCACTGTTCCCCATAAATTAAATAAAATCTATATGCCACTGTAATGGCCGGCAATCACAGGCTGCTCTGCATACAGATCTGGAGAATCTTTTCTGCCTTCAGTTTCTGCACAGCTCTTTGGTTACTAAGCACCCACCACTTTTCCAGACAGAGCCCAGCCACTTCTGGTTCAAGACTTTCCTAGGAGAAAAGTAATAAGCTCTGGGAAGGAGGCTGAAGGAAGTTATAGTATCCTGCTTAGAAGACCCATCAGATGTATGACATTAGCTTGACTAGGGCGAGCTGAAGGAGTGAGCCATAATCAGCAAAAGTCTTTAATTTGCATAGGTAGGGCCAGGGGCGGTCTTAGGAATTACGGGGCCCTGGGCAAAAGCCAAGGAGGGGGCCTCATCCTTGAATTTTGTCCTGGCCTGTCCTTACTGCAGCCTTCCAGACCCCCCTGCTGGCCTTGCCGACCCTGCCACGGCCCCCCACACTCCCCCGATGGCCATGCCATGGCCCCCCATGCCCCCCAACCCCCTGGCACCTCTTCGTGGATCCTTCCAGCCCCCCTGCCAGTCCCGCTGTGGTCCCTCTACCCCCGCCTCCCACCATGGGCCTCCTGCCACCAGTCAGTCTCACCACAGCTCCCACCGGCCCCCCATCATGGCCCTCGACCCCCCTGTAGGTCCACCCAGCACCCCCTGGGCCTCACCGCCACTCCATCCCCCACCCCATTGGCTCTTCCGTAGGTCCCTCCGCCCCCCCCCACCCCCTCCACCAGCCTCAGTGCAGTCCCTCCGGCCCCCTGGAGCTTCAGTGGCCTTACCACGGGGCCCCCACCCCCCAGACTCACTAAAGGTCCCTCCACCCCCGCCATGGCCACCCTGGCAGCCTTGCTGGCTCTACCATGGGTCCACTCCCACCACCTCCCCGGCCCTGCTGTGGTTTCCTGCCCCCACTGGCTCTGCTGGGAGTCTCCCCTGCACCCACCCAGGCCTCACCAGGCTCACCATGGCCCCTCCAATAGGGCCCTGCCATGTGGTCCAGCTGTGGAGCGGGACCCCTGACCCCTGTCGCGCCCTGGGCAAGTACTCCACCTGCCCACCCCCTAAGACCACCTCTGGGTAGGGCACAATGTCTCTTGACACCTCCAATACCTTATATTTTTCATTCTATCTGCCCATGATTAGGAGAAGATGGAATTTAGAGATCAGAACCTTTCTCCTGTGAAGCATCATTACATACAGGCCCATCTTGAGAATTTGCCATTTGAAGAGAAACGGAATCCTGTGGCACTTATCAAGACTAACAGATTTATTTATCGCATGAGTTTTCATCGGAGAAAATCCCACTTCATCAGACGCTTTGAAGATAGTATCTCAGAGGACAAATTAATTTGACATCAATGTTTGTAGTGCTCACATAGTAGGCATAGGAAAATCTATGTAATGTGTCAAATATTCAGATAATTATGTCTATTAATCTTAGGAAGATTAGATACTTTTTTTAAGTGACCAGTATATTTCCCCCTCAACAACCTAGCATCTCTTTTAAATTTGAGAATAATGCTAGAAATGTTCTTGGAATTGTTCTGGATCGTCTAATAATTAGCATGAGCAAATTGCTAAACTGTGTACTGTGCTAAAATGATGGATTAGAGCACAGGAGCAATCATTATATCATTGATTAGCAGAACGCTACTTCAAAACCACTACCTATGCAAATTAAAATCTGTCTATGCTTTGCAAATAATTCCACAATGCCTGCCTTCTGCAAATGGACATCTAGGACTAAAATGTTAACCCCTGAATGATCACAGAAGAATTGTAGCCATGTTACTTTCCATCCAAATCAATTCTCAAATGCTTTTGAAAATGTACCCCAGCATCCCACCTGGGTGCCCCTAGCTACTTCTCCATGGCACCCAATGCAGGGCTAACTGAGCCCTGAATGCGTGAAGCAAGTTGTTTCCTCAGTGAATTGAGTAAATCTGCCTGCCTTCAGGTTTATCTCAGTCTGTGGACATCCTTTCATGCCTCTTTCCATGCTACTATGTATTTTAATTATTATGCATCAACCAATTGTTGTGATATTCTGGTATCAAGACCACTTTACAGAGTTAGAGCTTAAATGCTAATCTTCAGTTTCCTAGGTCATTTGTTTCTTTTTATTGAAAGATTCCTCACTCCCATATATACACACAACAAAAGGGTTCCTTTCCCTTCTTCATTGTTTAGAAGCAGCATTTTTACTGCTGGGTTTATTATTTCACAGTGACTTGAATAATCAAACTTAAACTGGCTCTGATATAGCCAGAGTTAATAGCATGAAGATTCACTTTATATTCAGCATGAATGCTAGATAGTTTTATAAAAATCACTCATTTAAATGGGTTTCCTTTTATTGGGATTACCATGCCAATCCTCTCTCTCTTCTGCTTTGTTTTAAATAAGATGAGCCTCATGTATTGAATTTTAATGCAGCATCATAACAGTGTTCAAGATAACAGCGGCTGACAACTGTGAAAAAGAAATACAAGTGCCTATCCCATAGATCTGTCAGAAAGTTTGTCTAACCTCAAAGGAATCCCAAACGGATCATAGATAGAACACCAAATCACTGTGATTTCACTGATTGGCTGTAACTATTGCCTCACTAGAGAATATGTTATTTAGTTTTTGTTTACAGGTATTTCTGTGTTGCTTATTACCATAATATCTGAGTGCCTCACAAACGCTACAGCACAGAATATCAGCTCCATTTTACTGATGGGAAAACTGAGGCACAGCAAGCATAAGGGTACTTCTACACTGCAATTAAGATCTTATGGCTTGCCCAGTCCAGCTGACTTATACTCATGGGGTTGAGGCTCAGAGTTGTTTAATTGCCAGGTAGATGTTTGGGCTCCAGCCCAGGCTCTAGGACCCTGAGACGGTCCCAGAACTCAGGCTGCGCCCAAACATCTACACTGTAATTGAATGGTCCTTTAGTCTCATGAGCCTGAGTCAGCTGGAACAGGCCAGGCACAGTAGTCTAACTGCACTGGATGGAGCTACTATAAGATGAGTGCAAACCTGGTTGGATAACCACTTTCAGAAAGTAGTTATCAATGGTTCCCAGTCATGCTGGAAGGGCATAATGAGCAGAATACTGCAGGGATCAGTTCTGGGTCCGGTTCCGTTCAATATTTTCATCAGTGCTTTAGATGATGGCATAAAGAGTAAGCTTATAAAGTTTGCCGATGATACCAAGCTGGGAGGGGTTGCAAGTGCTTGGGAGGATAAGATCACAATTCAAAATTATTTGGACAAACTGGTAAAATGGTCTGAAGTTAATAGGATGAAATTCAATAGAGACAAGTGCAAGGTGCTCCACTTAGGAAAGAACACTCCATTGCACACATACAAAATGGGCAATGACTGTCTAGGAAGGAGTACTGAGGAAAGGAATCTGGGTGTCATAGTGGACCACAAGTTAAATATGAGTCAACAGTGTAACGCTGTTGCAAAAAAAGCAAACACCATTCTGGGATGTATTAACAGGAGTATTGTAACTAGGACACACGAAGTAATTCTTCCACTCTATTCTGCCTTGATTAGGCCTCAACTGGAGTATTGTGTCCAGTTCTGGGCACTTAATTTCAAGAAAGATGTGGACAAATTGGAGAAAGTCCAGAGAAGAGCAACATGAATGATTAAAGGTCTGGAACACTTGACTTAGGAGAGAAGATTGAAAGAGCTGGGTTTGTTTAGTCTGGAAGGGTACATCTACACTGGAGGTTCTGTTAAGTCGACTTAACAAGGTCAACTCTAAATCAACTTAAAGTCGACCTTGTTAAGTCAACTTAGAGAGTCCACACTGAAAACTCCAGTCGACTACCAGCGTCCACACGGGCAGGTGCTAGGTCAACGGAGGAGTGGTGCATTGTGTGTAGCTGTCCCACACTGCACTGGAGCCTGGAAGCCAATTAGGTCGACTTAAGGGCTATTCCCATCTACATGGCTTAAGTCGTCTTAATAAGGTTGACTTAAGTGTTAAGTCGACCTTCAGAGGTGGTGTTATTAAGTTGACCTAAGGAAGCACTTAAATCAGCTTAATAAGTGCCCAATGTGGACGCAGCGGTCTTTAGGTTGACTTAACCGTCCTTAAGTCGACCTAAGGCTCCAGTGTGGACGTACCCAAAAAGAGGAGACTGAGAGGGGACATGATAACAGTTTTCAAGTACCTAAAAGGCTATCATGAGGAGGAGGGAGAAAACTTGTTCTTTTTAATTGCTGATGACAGGACAAGAACCAATGGGGTCAAGGAAGGTTTAGGTTAGAGATTAGGAAAAAATTCCTAACTGTCAGGATGTTTAACCACTGGAATAAGCTGCCTAGGCAGGCTGTGGAATCTCCATCATTGGAGGTTTTTAAGAGCAGGTTAGACAAGCACCTGTCAGGGATGGTTTAAGAGGGTACTTGGTACTGCCATGAGTGCAGGGGACTGGATTCGATGATTTCTCATGGTCCCATCCAGTTTCTATGAGTATGCGATTCCATAATTCTATACCATAAGTCATCCAAGAAGTCCAGAGCACAACAAAAGAGAAACAACACAGCTTTGTTATTATGGGTGGGGCTGGTAGCACCAACTATCATTGAAGTTGTTCAACACTTCCCACTGTGAGACTTTGTTTTCAGTTGATTATAATTTTGCCAAATTTTAACTGTTTGGGCTAAAATGTTGTCTGCCTCAGGCTGAACTTTATTTTTGGAAAGTTTCTGTCAAAATAATCCAACTATTTCCAAGAATGAGGCTAAAGAAAAATACATAATTGTGTCCACATAAAAATGTAGGTGACTTTTTTTGAACAGCTCTAATGCCACCATACTATATATAGCCATCTTATGGATTTTGGAATGCAGCATTTTTTTTTTAAATGGAAGAAAAAAAAATGAACGCCAAACATTTGATCAATTCCCTATTTACATTCAGATACTTATTTCCACTCCACCCACACACACATGCTGTTTTGTTTTGACAGTCATCAGCAGTTAAAAATCACTGGGCCTGCCTAATAAAGTAGGGATTTAATTCTATCTTACTCTGCCAATGTTTGTGTTTATAAGAATCTTCAACACACTAATAATCAAGCAAATGTACCAGGGTAGTTGCTCCACCTTTGATCAAAGCAAAGCCCCAGGTATGGCTGCTAAAGAACCTGAGAAAGGGAAAGATTTGAAAGATAGCAGACTTGCTCAGAGAGCTACTGATCTTTGTGCACCTACTTTTTGTACTTACAGTGGTTTTATAATATGATTGCAGACAGTAACTATAAACACCTGTCCAGGCTTAAATGTCCTACTTTCCAAAGAAGAAAGAAAACAAAATCAATCCAGTTCAAACTGTTCTTATGGTACAGCTGTGTCTGCAATATCCTACCTATAAATCTGAAAACTGACAACTTGTGGACCTTATTTAGTTCAAACATTTCACCTCTACTGGCAAGTATCTGAACACTAAACTGAAGCAACAAAGTGAGATGTGCCCCCCCCCCCCCACTCCTGAACTGTATTCAACATTCCTCAAGATCCCTAGGAGTTCTAATAGAATTCTAAAACCATTATTCTGTGCCACCACACAGAGGATGAGATTCTGGCTCTCATTTTTACTGGTGTAAATCCATGGAAGTCAAGAGAATTACTCTAGTCTTATGTAAGTGAGTAGGCTTTGGCCCAGAGGTGGCTTGATTATTAAGTATTTAACTTCCCTCAACAGGACTGCTATGAAATAGTCCCAACAATTAAGTAACCTCCCCCTAGATTGTGAATGTCTCTGTATAGACAGTTTATTACCATAAATTTAGAAACAGACTCAACACCTTACTAACACCTTATTAACAGTGCATCATTCCAATGAAGAACAAACAGATCCTAAATTGATTAGACCAAGGGACCAGGTCCAGAAGATTAATCCTCTTCAAGGAATCTAAATGCATGAGATGACCTTTTCACTTATTTTTTTTCAAGCAACAGGACCAATGACACCCAGTCACAAGAAATGCACCTGCTTTTGGGCCCATCACAACATGAAAATCAAACTGGACTCACTAAAAAAAAAAATGTGCAAGTGTTTTAAGTGAACCAGGTTTGAGCAAATATGGAGCAATTACCCAGTGAGCCTGGGGCTAATTATTGTTTTGCCTAGAAGATTTTCATGGCTTTGACACAGCAAGAGGTCCAGAATGAGTCCTTTCTATTGGGTTTCACTTCAAATTTTGGCATTTGTTCAAACCTAAGACTCAATTTCAGACCACACGCAGACTGAAATCAAATTTTACATAAACACATCCATGTGAAGCAAAATGGCTCATTTGCATTTAGTCCAGGTATTTATTAATGAAAATATTGTAACAAACTGATATCCATTTAGGATTTCATCACCACCATGAAGCAGAGTGGTGTCTGTGAAGGAAGGACTCGGATCATTCTGCTCTGAAAGCACAGTCAATCCTGTCACACTTCAGTTAACTGTTAGTAGTTCAGGGCCTATGGCACACAGCTGAGAATTTCTAAATGCCAGCCATGTTGTTACAATATGCTTTCTGGCTTTTAGCTCCTGTAGGGAAAGTTTAGGATTTGAAACAGCTGGCTCTCATCTCTCAAGAATATCCCCTAGCTACATGTGTCTGCACTTTTCAGTCCATAGTGATCCCTTCTGGCAGTTTCTAGTGACTCAACCCTGAGGCTGAGTCACACACAGTCTTTATGGAACAACAACTCAAACAGAGACACATTGAGGTATTCACCCAACAAAGTTATTAAGCTCCTGGCAATGGACTATGCCCCCAGAGTTCCTACCTGGACAGTCTATACCCACTTGTGGTCTGTTCTGGCCCAGCTGGACCTCTTAATTTCCTATTCTGGGGGTTTAATCACTGTCTAACACAGGCCACTTCTCCAATAGCTCATGGTGGGGGTAGGGGGGAGAGGGTCCCATCGCAGTGATCCTAAGCTTAGCAGCCACACACCCCCATGTCCCTTTAACTAAACTGCTTTCAGTTCCTGAGACCACCTCCCCATGATCCCAGCCTTCACCACTGCTTCACCCTTACCTGAAAGTTCTTCAGTGTTCAGGCTCAGCAGCTAGCCAGTAACTCTTTCTCACCACTAAACTCCAGCCAGCACTGAGCTGTCCATGGTGCCACACTCTTTTGACTAACTAGGAACACCAGCTAAATGCATTTCCTCAAGCTGCAAGGAGCAACTGACTCTGACCTGCACTGCGGCTCCTTTTATACTAGCCTGCAGCCATCTGATTGGCTAGCCCATTCCAGCCTATTGGCTGCTTTTCTGCAGCTTCTCTAGGCCACTTGGAGGACTTGTCTATTTCTCTTTTCCTGGGATGGATGTGGCAGGACTCTGAGGCTTCCAGCAGCTGGTCCTAATCTATCCCATCACAGGATTGCATTAATAAATAAAGAAAACATTGAGATTTAAACAAAGACACATGTATCTCATGTTATTAAAAGGAAACAAATTTAGTCATGGTACAAAACTGATCAAAGTATATTTTTAAAAAATGAGTAGAAAGAATGAATTACGAGTTCCAAACAATGATCTTCACTTTGGGTTTCTTCAAATGAATTCTTCAACAACATCTGGTAGAGGTAAGTTACCTGTTTTGTCCCTGAATATATGTAAAATCATACACCTCTTGAGAAATGATTGTCCTACTCTGGATCAAAGTAATGTTTCAATAAAATGTAGAGCACTGAAACTATGCTTGCTTACAGCATTAGTTGCAAGTACCACCAAAATAACTTGTATAAACTACATCATTTTGGGAAACAGCTGACATTTGGTTTGAGCAAACAGATATTTCTGAACTGATTTCAATTATCTTTCTGTAAAGTTTATAGTTGACTTACAACAGTTGAAGCTGAATAATCAGTCAATCATTTGGCTGAAATCAAAACCTGAAGCATGAACCTGAATCACAACCTGAAGCAAGTCTTGAACTTGCTTTGGAGATGTAATGAGAGTTGCAAGATTTTAAATAATTTTGTAGCCTATGTGTTCAAATCTTGATTAAATACCAGATATTGTAAAATCAATTATTTTGAAATAGATGTGCCTATACAATTCCTTTTTGCCTTTTCTTGTAAACTTTTATCTCCCTTGGAAACTCAAGCATTCACACTATTTCCAGTTTTAAGTATTTCTAGTAGATTTGCTCTGAGAACAAGTTATAGCTTTCATCTGGCCAAGGGACTGAAGTGCATTAAATATTATTTCCATAAGACTGGCCTTTTGTTGTGGAAATATCCATCCTTTGAAGAGTTTTAGATAGTCTACCATGTTTAGAGTCCAGTTCAATACCAGAGAGGAAGAGACATTTTCCATTTGAGCTGTTATACCACCATTCAAACTCAGTTTCAGGGATCTTTTCTTATATCAGTTGCAACCTCCTACATCAAATGCATTCCAAGTGGTTCTCAGAAACTGAAACCAATGCTTCTACGTGGCAAGTCCATCTTGGTGGACAGAGGCCTGAGACGCCTTGTGACATATTTATCACTTCATAATTTATATTCAGAAACATGGCATCTCATGTAGGAGACTTTTAAATTAATTTGATGATGTTATAAAGAGGTTCAAGAGTATCTCTTAAGGTGGCGTTATTTTGTAATAATATTCTTGCATGCCAGATTTGGTGCATACCTTTAGCAATGAGTATATGTATCTCATGATTCCTCCTGCAATCTGGATGTTATATCTGATACTAAACCTGACATATTAGTATCACCATTGTCTGTGACAGCTGTTTATCCTCAGAGTAAGGCACAATAATTTACCTTTACTTACTGCTTTTGTAACCTTTAGGTGGGCTAGAGTTTACCCTAATTGCCTTTCTCCAGTGCCTAAGAGAAATAAACCCCAACTCCTATGGAGAAACATCTGGAGACCCAGGATCCAGTCTTTAAAAGGACTCACACCAAAGATTGCTCAGTTACCCTCCCACATTAAAATACTACTTAAGAAAAAACATAATGAACTTCATTAACTACTAACTTAATAAATCTTATAATAAGAAAACAAAATGAATTTAAATAGAACAGTCCCCAAAGAAACACTGTGAGAAAGAAGCCCAAGAGTCCCAAAGTATAGGTGGAGTTCACCCAAATCTAACTTACAGTCTCTGTTCAAGTCCAAAGGCTTGAGTTGAAAGAAACAGCTCCTTCTTTGGTTGCAGGAATCTTTAGTAGAAATCCATGCAGACTTTTCTTTCTCTTCTGGAACCAGCACCATTCAGTCAGCTTACTGGTTAGCCAGCACTCAGTCACATATACATGTGCACAAACTCTGCTACAAAATGCTCCAGAGAGGGGAGAAAACATTTTGCGCTCCACTCCTGGCTCAGCTTCTCCCAGTCACACACTGAGGACATGGTATCTTCTCATGCAACTCCAGACTGCTGCTATCATAGCATCTGACCACACCACCAGCAGAAAACCTTGTGGAGCATGCTCACAGCTACCACACCCTGTTCCAGAAATTTCTGGCTCTGGGCAGCTACATCTGCCCAGGAACAGCAACCCAACCCAAGTGATCCCTTAAAGAGACACTCCTTAATTGGGCATGTCTCCTACATTTTGTTTACCTTTACCCATGTACAGGCTATATTGTACAATCCAGTGAATTCTTCATGACCATTCATGTCATTATCTTAATCTAGCAGACATAAAACCATTTGATCTTTGTTGGAGAAATCTGTTGTTTCCTTTGTCATAATTGTATATCACTCTCCAGAAATTTTTTCAGAAATGTCCCTAATTATTTTAAGGCCTATGATTTCTATCATCTCATTTTGAATAAATGAACTTGTGAATCTGTCTGGATTATTTTTCAGCCACAGTGGAATATCAAGATCATATTCTGTTTGCTAATGAAGTAGTTGAATGAAGTTGTAGTCAGCCTCTCTACTTCAGTGTATTCTCAGCTTTTTCAGTGCAATGGCCTCATAGTGCAAGACAACATACGCTACTTTGTATTTTCATTATGCTCTTCCTGTTCTTTTCTTTCTCCTGTGTGTACTGAAAACTTACCATGTCACCAACGTTCTTACTGACCTTTCTAAGAATAGTAATGGTTTAGTGGTGACACAGAGAAGCTTGGTTCCTCTCAAATTTGGTTCAAACCTTTTCCCAATTAAAGAATCCAGATCATATGAAAGCTGTACTTAGTTCAAAGCAGTTTGTGCCTAAAAGCTGTTCATCAATAAAAACCAAAATACAATATCACTAGATACAGATTAATGGAGCCACTGAAAATCATCGAACCAGGATGGGAAGGCTTTTCGCAAAACTATGCACAAGAAAAGCTTTAAATCATAGGTGAAGAATTGTCTCAAAAATGCTAACAGGAGAAGGCAAGTGGCCTTCGTTCAACTACAGACTGAGAAGCTGCAGAGTGGTGTGGAGTCCACGTTTAAGCAACTGAAAGCTCACATTGACAATGCCTGCAGACCCCTCTGGATGCCAGTGCGGCCAGCAGAGTTTGCGTAATTGTGGCATGCTGTGCCTTGCATAACATTTGTGAGGCTTCAGGTGACTACTTTTGGACTAAATGGGCACAGGACATATCTGGTTTTCAAAGTCTCTACAGCAGCTAGATCCCACACATGTGCACACTGCTCCTGGTTCCCAGCAGGCAAGGGAAATTTGTGATGCTTTACCCTGGAACAGTGGAGAGTGAGAACAGGATTTCACACTATATGTAGAGAAACTGTGCCATGCATGGAGCTGCTGGAAAAGTTCAGTAGACCATCGCCACATAGTTGTGTGGCAACATACCTTGGTGAATTTCAATCTCCTGCAGCAGACATTAATGTATCAATTGAAAGCAGACAACTGCAGGGGCCTCTCCACAAGGGTAAAACCTCTGGCCATCGTTTTGTGCTGTGGAGGGTATATAGACACTTTAAGGCTATTGCTGAGCAATATTTTTGTTAAATGTTTACAGCTTCATTTCAGGGTGCTTTATGGGATGCACTTAATCTTTCTTAACATAACTGAAAATCAGCTCTGTAAGGTTTTGGGAGGGACTTCACTCATTTCTTCTTCACAATGTTTCTGAAAGCACTGCTCACGATACTTATCAGATGCTATGTATCGGTGTTCCATGGTTTCCCCACTCTTTTTGTTAAATGAACACATGGATTCCTGGGGAACGAGGGGGGGGGAAGAAAAAAAAGCCTCTCTGGATGCTCTGGGAGTAGCAACTGGCTGGCTATATACTAGGTATTCCTAGAAAGAGAGAATATGAAGTCCACATGCACAGAGAGAGAAAGAGGTAAACAGATTGTTTGGCTGCTTGAAGTGGAAGAAGCACAGAAAAGTGAGCAGCTCCCAGCTTCACTACATTCCCCTTCACAAGATGAGACCCTGCCAAGCCAATTCTAGCCAGAGCCTGCTGTAGGAGAGACCTTCAACTACGCAGCCCCAGCTACTGTAGCCAGCCTGAAGTAAACAGAGGGCCTTCAAGCAGCCGAAACCCTTAGGACTGTACCCTTCCTGGGCTGAAGGGAACAAATTATGAGTTCTCAGAAAACTGTCCCTGCTACAATAATCAATGTAAAAATTATAGTCAACAGCTGTTTTTTTAACTCTATCCTTCCTCCCCCATAAAAGCAAAGTTCTCTACAACCCTGACCAGACATTCACTGTCATAGCAAGCATTTTGTATCTCAACTGCAAAAATTAAAAACACCCAACTTGTTAAGACTTGTCTGCATGGACCCACAACGCAACCTACAAGGATGTAACTGCCCTACATAGTCCCCACAAGTGTGAACAAAGAGGTACCCAGTTCATATTGGTGTGGTTTTGTTTCAAGAAGGGCTAAGCTAAGCATCGGCTCCTTTTTAGTTCATGCTACCAGCGTCTACTTGGGGCAATCAAAGTCCAACAGTTTAGTGTAGTCTGCAATTCACAACCCCATAGTCCACACTGTGGGGCAACACACACAAGCCCTTGGATGATGTAAAGATCTTACAAGCTTAGACAGAGTACCTCAGTGAGTTACTTCATTAACTCTCCCAATTAATATTGGGTATAAGGATAATGGAACTATCTGAATGACTGGTCTAATATATCTATTTAACAAGAACTGGGTGAAATCCTGACCTCACTAAAATCAATGGCAAAATTTCCATTCATTTCAATGGAGTAAGGATTTCACCCATCCCTTACAAATGACTTTATGCTTCTGTTTCCAGAAATTCTTGCATTTTTTCCAAGGGTCTCCTAGGTGTTTCCAAAGCAATTGAACTGTTTCTTTTGTTTCTCTAGTTTTAATAGTTTTATAGTTCTTTTATTAATCTTGTAGTCAACAATGCTTTAATTTTTCTGTCTTGCATATAGTTTTTCTATATTTTAGAATGAGTAAAGATCTAGTTATTTTAAAATGCATAGCCTGAAAATAGTGCAAAAGACCACAGCATTGTTTAGTATTTCCTCAGAGATAAATGAATTTTTTCATCAGCAGATGGTACAGCTGCCATCTGAAAAAGCAGTGGGCGTAGTTGGATAACATTTCAGGTTACTGAAAGCAACCACAACTAGAATATGTCACCTGTTTGGACTACATAATTCATCCTTCTTTAAGAACAAGATGCTTTCCCTGTCCATAGAAAATGACCATGTAATTCTTATTTATAACAAAAACAACATATAAGACTCCAATGAAAAGGACCCCTGCTGACCTGTGTAGTATAAAGAGGTGAGTAAAATATACACAGCAAAATGCACAATTACCAGCATTCAAGGGGGGTTGCATTATGTTACTAACTTGAAATTAGACCCATTTTCATGGAAAATTGTGTTAATCTGAAAAGAACACATGATGTATGACAAAGAAAAAAACCTGTTCATTTTTCAATTGCAATGGGTCAGTTACCAGTGAAGAATGGGCTAGTTTTTATGCGATGATGGCTTTTGCATTCAGCAATTCATATGGCCTCAGGTGCTGACAGCCATTTTACCCAAACCGTGATTAAAACAACATTTGGGGGTGGTGGGACAGCTACACAGAGTGAGAAGATAATGAAACAAGACACTAAAAACCACTGAGTGAATACCTTGGGGGGGGGGGGGGGAGAGTGGTGAAATATACACAGTCCTAACTGGATTTTTTCTAACTTCGCTTTCCAAAAGTGCCAAAAACATCTTTTTATAGCTCTGTTCTGATTCAGGCTGTGCTAAATAGTCCCCAACTTGGATCTCACCCAAGGTATTCTACCTCCGTGGCATTATATGAATGGGCTGATCAAATAAACAATATTACAGATAAGGGACATCTGTGGGGAATAACATTCTTGAACGTAGAACAAACATTCGATGCCGTCAGATCTTCACCCATTATTTGCATTCAGAAAGGCTGAAAACGTAATTCAATGGTTTCCTGAAAATATACTCTAAATAATACTTTATTTTTTTTAGGCATCAGGATTGGCACTATTAGAAGAACATTTTGCTTGCCTGCTGGAGCACCCTAAAGTTCAATTCCACCTCTTTATTTATACTATATTAAAGACACCCTGAATGTGTGCTCTCACTCAGGGATGTTTCTGCATGCTGATGATAATGCTTTCTGGCACACGGGGTCAGCTATGGTGGTACAAAGTGTTTTCTGATTAAATTGAGAAGAATTACTTAGCACAGCCTCTTTATCAAAAGCCAGCTCACTTTAAAACTAGGGAACACAAAATCTGTTTGGTTTGAGTCAGGGTAGAAACTCCAGAGAAAAAGGTCACACATGTTAATGCCATCCTACCCTTTGAATGGAAAATAACATCTGTGGTAGGACTGTCTTTCTCGCTCCTGCAAAATATATCTCCCATTTTAACTCTTGAAATTGCAGTCCAGCATTGAAACATTTATGCTTTGATAATACCCTCTTTTGTAAATCTCCATGATGTGGCTCTTAAACTCCTTAAAAACATTGTGACACTGTAACATTATTGACAATTTTCAGGTGGGTTGGGGGACCTATGAAATATCACTGAAATTAACATTAGCAATAAAATCTACTCCTTTCTGCATATGGATACTCCAAACTGAGTAAATCCAGTCAATAACTCATCAACATAATACCAAGTTAAAAATAGTATTAACTATTCAGAAGGTAATTCTGTACCATTAGAAAGATGATTCACTGCACTAGAGAGAGAGAGGATCACCTTGCTCACACAGGCTGCAGGGTAGGAGAGAATGGCAGACAGTGAGCATTAAACAAAATGTTTAATGGATGACATGTAGAAATATTTCTGTAAGGCCCCTGTGGAAAACTTTCCAAGACCAAGATTTTAAAAAGTAATTAGTGATTTGGGGTGCATCCCTTCCCCTCAAAAATTAAGAACCTTTTAAGGTGACTTAAATGGGGCACCCAAAAATGAATACAACCAAAATCATTAGTCATTTTGGAAAATCAGTACCCCAGTGCCTCTTCCCCATTTTTATTGCTATCAGAACAGGTCTTCTGTGGTTACAGCTTTGGAGAAATGGGTGAGGTGCACAGTGGATACTCACATGGTAAAACAAGAAGAAACCAGCCCAGTTCTCTACCCCTAAAAGAACATAAAATTGCTGTGGCAATAAGAAATACCAAGGATGTCTCAAAACAATTATGAACCTAACTTGGGAAGCCTTACTTATGCAAGCAGCCCCATGGATTTGTTCTCTATTTTAGTGCTGCAGGGAATGGGATTGAGTGCATGAATAAGAGAAGAGAAGGAAGAGTTCCAGAGTCAGGCCCGGTATGATTACAGAAGAACCTGTATTCCATGAGTCACAAGATCAGGCAGAGATCTGGATGTACAAGGAGTCTGTGGCACTCAGTGCAGCAGAGAATACGTTTCCCTTGCAATCAGAGGTACGATGGAGGCACGTGTAGACCTACCCGAGATAGTTTTGATCTAGCTAGCTGGAATAACAACAGCTGTGAAGCCACTCAAGTACAGATTCAGAGACCCGGTGCTATTATATTATGAGCTACTTCTCATGCTATCATGGCTTCATTGCTATTGCTTTTGGGGCCTGCTAGATCAAAATAGTTTGGATGTGCCTATGCACACTGTAATCCCACCTCTGATTGCAGTGGAGACATACCCTGACTTGTCTCTAGATTCAGCTGGTTGGGAAATGACCCATTTTAGAACACAGTCTGTCTGGGCCTTTTATAGAAGAAATGCTCTTTTTCAGAGATAAAAGGGTATGGTTACCGATAGCTGTCGGAGCAGGAAGTAATAAACATGAGGATTAATAACATCACTATTAATACCATGTTTAGTTGCTCTTTTAGCAGTCTTCATGTTCCCTTTTCTGTCCGAATATTACTCTCTTTTTATAGCAAGCCCATAGCTTGGGATAGGGAGCAGGTTGTTTTAAAAGCCTGCCATCTCTCCTGTTTAGTAAGGAGGATTAATGGTCGGAGTAACTAGCTAAGGCAATGCTACCTGATCTAGAGTGGGTTTACTAATAAAAGTTATGTATCATCTGTGCCTGTGCTGTTTAAAAGAAAGTTCCTTTCATTTCTATCTTTTTATTTGCTTGCTTTTGCAATAACACAATAAGTAGGGCTGGTTGAAAATTTTCCATCTAAACGTTTTGATGGAAAACAGCTTTTTGATAAAAAATAAGAAAAATTTTAAGGAGAAATTTAGTATTTATCAAAAATGTTTACTTGGAAAAGAATAATTTCCTGCTAAATGTGGAAAGGTTGCTGCTTATCTAAGGTGTCTTCCTTAAAACCAGAGTTTTCTGTACTGGGGTGAAAGGCAGGGCCATCCCGTGGGGGGAGCGGGGCCCAGGGCCAATTGGAAGAAGCGGGGCCCTGCCCCCATGCTGGAGGGGAGCGTGGTGGGCCAACCGGGGGGAGATTGGGACAGTGTGGGGCCCACGTAACTGTGGGGCCCGGGGCAATCGCCCCATTCGCCCCCCCCAGGTACAGCCTGGTGAAAGGCATGGCAGTGTTGGTGACCTGACCTATAATGGGTGCCCCTGGCTGCATCTGGGTATCTGTCACTGGGTAACTCGAGGGGGTGGAAGGCCAGGAGTGCCGATGAAGCCCCTTTGCTCCAGACTCAGACACAGCCAGTGACCATATAGGGAGATCGCTCAATTCCAGGAAGTAAAGCAGATAACAAGCCTTGAAAGTACCAGTGGAAATCAGTCAAAGTTTGCTCTCTAAGAGAAGGGGGAGAGTATTTCCACCGTTTACAAGGAGAAAAGTATTGAAGTAAACAACCTGTCTATATAAGGGTTACTGCAACGGGGGTGGGGTGCGCATGATTTGAGACGTGCCTGTCTCCCTGTGCCTGCTTGAGATCTCAAATAAACTTGGTGTGCTTCTCCGCCCCGGTGTCGTTATTGGTGCTACACACTCCGGGCAACGAACCCACTGTTGCTGACCCCGGCCTGTCTCGGGCATCCAAACCTGCAACAGCAGGAAGGTACATACAAAGTATCCCCAATAGGAACTAACACCGAGAGTCCTGTGGCACCTTCTAGACTAACAGATTTTCTTCGGCATAAGCTTTCGTGGGCTCCAACCCACTTCATCAGATGCATGAAGTGGAAATCACAGAGGAGAGGTGTATATACACATGCGAGGATGGAGGAGGGCAAGTGTTAGCAAAGTCAGTTCAGAGAGCAGATGGGGCCTATTCACACTTGTTGATAAATGTGTGAACAGAACAATCACTTTTTGTAGTGTGATAACCATTCCAAGTCCCTATTCAGATCCAGTCTGATTGTGTCAAGCTTGCAAATCAGCTCCAGCTCTGCAGTTTCAAGCTGAAGTCTGTTTTTGTAGTTTCTTTGTTGAAGTATGGCAACTTTCAGGTCAGCTACTGAGTGCCCATGGAGGTTGAAGTGTTCTCCTACAGGTTTATGAATGTTGCCATTTTTGATATCAGATTTGTGTCCGTTTATCCTTTTGCGTAAGGACAGTCCAGTTTGGCCGATGTACATGGCAGAGGGACATTGCTGGCACATGATAGCATAAACCATATTAGTGGATGTGCAGATGAATGAGCCCCTGATGGTGTGACTGATGTGGTTGGGACCTGTGATGGTATCACTGGAGTCGACGTGCGGGCAGAGTTGGCACCAGGGTTTGTTGCAAGGATACGTTCCTGGATTAGTGTTCTTGTTGCATGGTCGTCAGTTGGTGGTGAGTATTTGCTTCAGGTTGGGGGGCTGTCGGTGACACAACTGACTTCCTGAAAAAGCTACAATCCATCGGTGATCTCCCAGACAACACCATCCTAGCCACTATGGATGTAGAAGCTTAATGCTTAAGTTGACTTTATAAAAGCCCAGTGTGGACACGGCTTTGTTTAGGTTGACTTAAGCCTCCTTAAGTCGACCTAAGTTGCCAGTGAAGACACACCCATTATTTCACCACTGGAAACTGGGTAGGTTGTAGTCATTTTTCTCTGGTGAGCTGAATCCTTGTCTGTACAAAGGGAAGCAGGAGAAGAAGGCAGCTGTCCTAAAATATGCTCAGTGTTTCGAAATTCATTCAGTCTAAGTGGATGAACAATAGCCTCACCAGTATTTTGGGACCAGCTCATTTTCTTACTGTACTTCAAGACTTATTGTAGTCTACGACCAAAAGGTGGAACTAGGAAATGAGTATCCACTAGAGGGCCACACATATTGGAGGGTTTTCTATTATCCAGTGAACTACAACAGTGAACTATAGCTCCAGATGTTTAAAGTGATTATTTATGGTGAGCTAAGGCTGGGTGGGAGAGAAGAAAAATAACATCTTGGGAAATAGCAAGACCGAGGGATTGGGAATCAAGAGGTCAGAGCTATTTTTCTGACCGTACCTTACTGTATGACCTTGGGCAAAACACCTGACCTCTTTGTGCCTCCAATCCCCAAAGTGAGCATAATAGTATTTAACCACTCTGACAACTGCTCTTAGTTCTTAATTATAATTAATTATTATTAATGAAAGGGAAGATATTTTGCTTTGTATAAAATTCTGATAATGAATTTGGCAAATATTGCATGCCATATTTTGTGTGGTTGCTAAAACCAAACAAGTGCCACTTGAGTGTGATATATGCTTGAGAGTTCAGAGTGATTAATTTGGGTGTACTTTGTATTCGAGGGAAAAGAGGGAACAGAAATCTAGAGTGTACTTTTCCAAGTTGCTGGATGACTTATTGGCAATTACACATGTGGCCAGATCTTGTTCTCTTCTCTCCTGCCAGAATGGCAGTAACGACGACCTTTAGAACTGTGCGGAAAAGGACTGATTTAAATATTTGTGACAATATTTATTCTACACATTTTTCAGAGCAGCCGTATAGCCAAATAAATTGGAGAACAGAGAGGCTCATAGATATTTGCCTAGAGTATACTTCCAGCTGTACAAAAGGAAAGGGTTCTTGTAACTGGAGAAGGAAGAAAGATCTCCATGATGGGAGTCCGATTGTAAAGGCATTTTATTCCTGACTAGGGAGCAATCCTGTGGTCACACATTTCTTTCCTACTCCAGAGAATGAAAGTTTTTTGGACATCAAAACTGTCAAGCTCGCAGGAGATGTGGCCTCCAATGCAGTGTGTTAGATGGACTGAATGGGCCAGATTCTTAGCTAGTATAAATGAGCAAAGCTCCTTTGCCTTCAGTAGAGCAAGATAGATTTACATTGCAGAGAATCAGGCCCAATATGTTTTAAACCTGGAGTCTGCAATTATAGTTTCAAATACAGCTTAATGGCTCATGCCTTTATTCTATTTAAATATTGTATATGATCCTATCTCCGTGAACTGTGATAATGGGATATTATACCATTATAATAGCTTTGGCTTGTTTGTGTTTTCTCTTCGGGAAGTGGAAGTATTCAGGCAATAGCATGCAAACAGAATTTTTTTATAGCTTCTGATTCAATATGAGATTTTTATAGCAGCTTTGTTGCCTTGGCTGCGGTGGGTTATTAGGCTCTAGAACATGAAACTCTCTCTGATACACTCTCCTGGCTCAAGGCCGTTAATGGTTCCCATGCTCCAAGGAGTGAAGCCCTGCCTGCCTGTCACAGGAGATTTGCAAAAAACAAGTCCATGGGCCTGATCTGGATAATTTGCAAATGGATAATCATGGATTGGGGCAGGGCATTGTCTGCTCCTGCCTCTTTCCAAACAAGCATACTGTTCACTATTTAGAGACCTTCTTCAGGTAAAATACCTGGTGATTTATTTATGCAGTTCATTCCCATCACCTTTATAGGTCGTGCAGCAGCTTTAAAGGCATTTTGGAGCCTGAAAACTCCTTCGCCCAGCAGGGGAGAGACCTCCTTCGGCCTTGCCTCTGCCAGCCTGCAGCTCTTTCACTTGCTCTCCCTTTCACCCTTCCTTCCTGTGCCTTGGTACCTTCTGAGTTAATGAGGCCATTTGTTTCAACTCTCTCCACACTACCTGCAGTCTATCAGTTTGGCACACTGCCTATATTCAGGCATGTCCAGGGCAGTGCTTGGAAACAGCAGGATCAGAATATTGGATCAGCTGCTCTTGTCTGGCACTGCATCACATGTGTGCAAAAATTGTGTTCTCAGTCATATATGGAATTTGCAAACCAACTTCTCTTATGTAGTAGAGAAGAACACTTAGATTTCTTGCAGGAATTACTGGGTGAAAGGCTATGGTTGTGTTTTATAGGAGGTGAAATCACAGACTTGTAGTGGTCTGTTCTGACCTTAAAGACTATGAATCTATATCTTTGCTATAACAGTGCCTGGTTCTTGGCCAGCTTTGCATGCATGTATTGCAGTTGCCCACACAAATACAGTGCATGCAAGCACATGCACACATGACATGCTCAGTTGTATATCCATTTCTGCAGTTGAAATTGTGCACACGCAGTTATGAGCATCAGGCCAGTAATTACCTGGTTTGCATGAACAATGTACCTGAACTGCACATGCAAACACCACTGACAGCACAAAGGAGAGATTTGGGGAATTACAGTAGTTATATATTCATTTTCTGCAACTCACCGATAATACAGGCTTTGGACAAATTGGCCCTCCAGGCTTAATCCTGCTCTCCTTAAGGAAAGTCTCCATTATTACTGTTTTGCGTGCATGATCTTTAACAAATCAGTTAAACTCTGTGTCTCAGGTCCCCAACATGAGGATAATTCACTTTTGATACATGCTCTTAGTTCCTACATAAGTCCATGCAGGGATCAAATCCTAAGTGATAAATGGAAATGTAATAGTCATTTGCTAAAATTTACCAAAATTCAACATTGTGTAGAACTCCTGAATGAAGACTACATGATATCATCATTACCTTTGCAAATAGAATCCTTCATATGGAGTCTCAGAAAATACTTTACAGTTCATTAAAACATTACAGGTTTTCTTAGTTATTCATTTATGAACATTCTAATTTTTACCATCTACTAAATGACAGGATATAAATCTAAACATAATCTCTGGCATAGCCATTATTTTTTCTTACCTTAGCTCCTTCCTAGAGGTTCAATAGAACATAAAAGGATAATTGCTCTAATATTTCCTGCACAAAAGGAAATGTTCATTTTTTCTTCAAGTTTGTCTGTTCAAGATGACCTCCTGTACATTAAATATTTTAAGTGAATTCAGTTTATAGAAGATTGACCTTTCATTAGAGGATAGTTCATTGGAGATGAGAAACATTCATTAATATTTCAGAACTGTGGGTTATGGGCCAGATCCTCACCTGATGTGAACTGGCACAGCTCTAAGGAGCCTGTCCTTTGTGTAAAACAGTTTATTCCACTTTATTTCTCAAACTTGTCTTTTCCTTTGCTCATGTGTTCTAACCAGATCTGATTAATGTCTTATTTATGATTGCAATTTAATATAAAACACTGACTAATTCGAAACAAGTGATCTACATGTCTATACAGAATAGAGGTAGGGCTTGTCAAGTAATGAATAGATATTCTTAAAGGCCAAAAGGCAAGTTAAGTGCCCAACTCATATTACCAGTCAATGGAATTTGAGTGCCTTACTCCCATGTGTGCCTTTGATAATTCTCTCTTAATACATGTTAGTAGTCTTGCATTAACAGGCTTAAAAAGAGAGTAGGGAAAGTTATACCTGCTGGGAAAAGATCTAGTGTGAAATCCTGGCCTTATTGAATTCAATGGCAAAATTCCCATTGTCTTCAATGGAGCCAAGGTTTCCCCTCCTGTTTCTAAATTGTGAAGATATATGGGACATAAATTTTCCAAAAAAAGTTTACAAGTTTTACCTAATCTATACAGGATACCAGAAAAAATTGACAGATTAGTATTAGATTTAGAGATGTCCAAATGATGTAGAAGTCCTTATTCACTTATAGTCATGTAAGAGGAAAATAAGCATCACCCTGCATATGGATTTTACCACACAGGCCGATGGGAAAGAAGAACATTTATGAAGGTGTAAGATAAAGAAGAAGCCTCCATTTTGTAAATTTATGAGTAAGGGAGTTCTGAGTGTATCAAGGGGTAATTTATACCATCTTCAGAAATTGAACCACTGACTGCCACACAAAAAAGTAACCCTTAGCATTTAACTGTTCATTTAAGAGTCAATAAATGTATCAAAATGTACTGATCACATTTCTGCCATTTAACTCCCATTGCCACAAAGCTGTTTAACCGTCCTAGTTGCATTTGTTCATTCGTTCATTTTGAACCATGTCACTTACGTTTTAGCATTTTGAGCCATTAGCATTTTAAGACTCAGATTATATGAGCTGGAAATATATTTGATGGCAGTTTGCCCTTTATTGAATATAAAGCTAGCAGCTTGAAAATGGGGGAACATTAAGCACAAGCATACTTCATACCAATAACCTCATAATATATAGTTGAAACTTTTTTTGTTTTAAACATTCAACACCCAAAGTCAAAAGGTTTCAAAGCACACCAGCCAATATATGTGATGTGAATGCTTCTTGTCACTACAACAGAGTCTTGTGGCACTTTTAAAGACTAACAGATTTATTAATCGCATGAGCTTTCGTGGGAGAAAATCCCACTTTGTCAGACGCTTTGAAGATAGGAAAGTTACAGAGTGGGAGGAAATAAAATGCAGGGGAGTGTATGACATAGCATCAGGTCAGGCTGTAACAGCAAATCAAAATAGGTGTTAGGATTCAAAACACTGGGGAACAGCACATAGAGGAGGGGGAGGTCAATTCACTTGATGTAATGCGAGAAAAATCCATAGTCCCTGTTTAATCCCAAGACAAATGAGTCAAATTTGCATATAAGTTCGAGTTCTGCAGACTCTTTTTGGAGCTGTGATTTGTTATTCATCTGTTTCAACACAGCTATTAACAAGTCGTTGAGGGAGTGAGCAGGGAGATTGAAGTGTTCCCCTACAGGTTTTGCAGTGTTGCAATTTCTGATGTCAGATTTGTGTCCATTGATTCTTTGGCGCAGAGACTGTCCTGTCTGTCCAATATTCTTTGGCGCAGAGACTGTCCTGTCTGTCCAATATTTTTGGCGCAGAGACTGTCCTGTCTGTCTGTCTTGTCACTACAGTTAGTTAATATACTCTGAATTGAACTACATAGAGTCAGAGTTACTTTTATGTGCTTTATGCCTTGATTCATACCCAATTCAATTCATTTACATTCTCTTACCAGGGAAAGGTCTACTTTCACAGCGTATTCAAGCATATTCGTTTCAAAAGCACAAGAACACAGCAATTCTTCTAGAACCCTACCTGATAGAAGATTCCATCAGTCTTTCTGCAGCCCCACACATGCCTGAATAAAAAGGAATGGAAAGCACACAAACAATAATATACCAAAAAAAAAAATAAAAAAAAAAACCAACAGAGTCCTGTGTCACTTTTAAAGACTAACAGATTTATTTATTGTCTGAGCTTTCCTGGGAGAAAATCCCACTTCATCAGAAGCTTTGAAGATGGGAAACTTACAGAATGGGAGGAAATTAAATGCAGGGGAGAGTATGACATAGAATCAGGTCAGGCTGTAACAGCAAATCAAAATAGATGTTCGGATTCAAACACTGGGGAACAGCGCATAGAGGAAGGTGAGGTCAAATCACCTGTTGTAATGAGAGAAAAATCCAAAGTCCCTGTTTAACCCCAAGATAATTTCAAGATAGTTTATACCTTCAAGTCAGCAGCACTGCTATGGGTACCCGCATGGCCCTACAACATGCCAACATCTTTATGGCCGACTTAGAACAACGCTTCCTCACGTCTCATCCCAAAGCACCTCTTCTTTACTTATGCTATATTGATGACATCTTCATCATCTGGACCCACAGTAAGAATGCCGTCGAAGATTTTCACAGAGATTTCAACAATTTCCACTCCATAATCAAACTTAGCCTGGAATACTCCACACAGGAGATCCACTTTCTGGACACTACAGTGCAAATTAGTGATGAGCACATAAAGACTATCCTATACCGGAAACCTACTGATTGCTATAGTTACCTACATCCATTGAGCTTTCATCCAAGACACACCACATGATCCATTGACAAAGATCTACAGCCATTCTACAAGATATCCCTCATTCTCTCAAGCCTTGGGAGACAGACCTTTCCTTGCTTACAGACAGCCCCCCAACCTTAAACGGATACTTACCAGCAACTACAGATCAAACCACAGAAACATTAAAGCAGGAACATATCCCTGCAACAGACCACGCTGCCAACTTTGTCCTCATATCTACATTGAAGACACCATCACAGGACCAAATCAAGCCACCTACTGCATCAAGGGCTCATTCATCTGCTCATCCACCAATGTGATTTATGCCATCATGTGCCAGAAATGCCCCTCTGCCTTATATAATGGACAAACATGACAGTCTCTGCACAAAAGAATAAATGGACACAAATCTGACATCAGAAATCTCAACACTCAAAAACCAATAGGGGAACACTGCAATCTCTCTGTTCACTGCATTGACGATTTGCTAATAGCTGTGCTGAAACAGATGAATAACAAATCACAGCTTCAAAGAGAAACTGCAAAACTCGAATTTATATGCAAATTTGACTCAGTTGCCTTGGGGTTAAACAGGGACTGTGGATTTTTCTCTCATTACAACAGGTGATTTGACTTCACCTTCCTCTATGTGCTGTTCCCCAGTATTTAAATCCTAACATCTATTTTGATTTGCTGTTACAGCCTGACCTGATCCTATGTCATGCACTCCCCCGCATTTAATTTCCTCCCATTCTGTAAGTTTCCCATCTTTAAAGCATCTGATGAAGTGGGATTTTCTCCCACGAAAGTTCATGCGATAAATAAATTTGTTAGTCTTTAACGCTATGTCTACGCTTGTTAATTTAAGTCAACTTAGCTAAGTCGACTTAACAAAGTCGACTTTAAGTCAACTTTCTTAAGTTGACTTAGCATGTCTACACTCAAAAATTAAGTCGACTTAAAGGGGACCCTGCCAAATCAACCTAGAGCATCCACACTGGACACCTAAGTCGACTTGTAGGGGCTAGGTGGACCTGGGACTGGTCCACAGTGGCAGGGGGTCACCCCTTGCCAAGTGCCAGGGGGCTCAGCATTTGACCCATTGTACCTGGGTACAATGGAGGCTGAGCAGACAGGGATCCTGGCAGGCCACAGGAGCAGGGTGGGCAAGACTCTGTCCTGCCCTGTGGGGGGGCATGCCAAGCTCTGCCTGTGCCAGCCACCCTGGCAGGGAGGGCAGTGGGGGAGCCCTGAAGCCCTTTAAGTCGACTTAAAGTCGATTTAGGGCTAATCTGCATCTACATTGGCTTAAATCGACTTAATGAAGTCAATTTAAGCGCTAGTTCGAATTAAAACGAGGTGTTATTCATTCAAACTACCTTTTCCTTAATTCAATTTAAGGAGCAGCTTAAGTTGAATTAAGGAAAATGTAGTGTAGACGCAGATTAAATTAAGTCGATTTAAACAAGCTTAAGTCGACTTAATTTGTAAGTGTAGACGCACTCTAAAAGTGCCACAGGACTCTGTTGTTTTTCTGCAATAGACTAACACGGCTACCCCTTTGGAACTTGACTACATGGAAGGCAATAATATACAAGACTAGCACCTGACCCACTCACTTATTCAGCTTCTTCTTCAAACACATTTTATAGTTTGGTAAGTGTTGCATGAAAACGAAGGAAGCTTGACATGATAATTGCTCAGAAATAGTCCATCTAGTGATGGGCAACCTCCAAAAAGTGTTGGTATTTCCATATACACACAAAGGCACTGGAGGCTTCAAAGATGCAGAATAAGACCTGAAAGTTGGAGAAGTCCTATTAGAGTGTTTAATTCCTGCCCCTACTAGTGCATGTTTGTTCTCTTAATCCTAAATTTAGTACATCACTGAGAAGTTCATACGTTTATCCAAATCACTAACACCTCTGACCAGCAAAACTGAGCCAGAATTCCCTGAATTGTAAGGTTCCACAATGAACGAGTTCTGATACAGACAAACATTAAACAAATTAATCAGGATTTTTCACACCTTACCGTGAGACAGTAAAAAAATATTTTATTCATTTCTTACATTGATGAACTGAGATACAGAGAGGTTAAATAACTTGCCTATGGTCACACTGAGCCAGTAATAGATCTGGCACCTGAAACCAAGAATTCCAGGTCTTAGTCTGCTTCTATGAAACACTAGCTAACATTGGTGCCTCTGCCATAATGTTAGTTATAAAACAAATGCTTTCAGACCTTTCTTGCTTTCTACAGTGAAACACTGGTGAAACTGCAGCCATCATGACTCTCTGTAGCCCCAAATAATTGAACTGTTCCAGCAGAGTTAAAATTGATAACCTACTTCCAGGGCTTTAGCTTTTATCTGTAGGATCCGTGAGATCGGTGCTCTATAGCCTATATCATCCTGTCCTTCCCTTTGGCATCACAAAGATTTCCCAGTCTTCACAACATCAGACAACACTGTGGAAGTGTCATGAATAATATACTACTGAGTGAGACTGCAGGAGACTTTAGGTTTTTTCAAGATGATAAGTAGATAAAAACTGTCTGTATATAAGACACATAACAAAGCACGCTTTTTGCTAGTTAGTTAGTTAGTTAGTTAGTTAGTTAGTTAGTTAGTTAGTTAGTTAGTGTTTAGGAAGATCATCATTCACTAATGACAAGCACTAGCATCCAAACACTGAACCCTTTGAAGTCAATAGCAAAATTACCATTGGCCTCAGTGGACCCTGAACTTGGCCATAAGCTTCTGAGAATAATAAAGATGATGCTTAATATAGAGAACTTTCTGCATATAGCCCTCAAAATATTTTATTATCTCCATTCCACAGAGGGAGTAACTGAGGCACAGAAAAGTTAGGCAGATTGCCCACAGCCAGGGAGTAAAATCAGTAGGAAAGCTAATACTAGGGACTTATCTATATGGTGCTGCAATCCAGACCATGGGGCTGTGAATCGAGGAGTACTCTAATGTGTTGCATTCTGACTGCCCGGTGGTGATCCTATAGGCACAAACTAAAAGGCACCTACTGCACATTGACACATTTCAAATGACACAATGTTGCACCAAAATGTTTGTCAGAAATTTGAAATAAAAATTGGAATTTCCCGCAGAAAAGCTTTGGACCAGAGAGGCCCTGGCAATCCCAGGGTCACAAAAAACTGGAGGAAACCTTAGGAGATGAAGCACTACCCTGCTCACAGTGACTGAGTTGGTCTGGGTCTGTCCCCCAGCTCCAAGCAGACTGAATCACCCATTGTAACAGATCTGTGTGGACCTTAGCATAATGAAGAGCAGTCTGGGTTTTTCTCAAGCACAGCCATCTGCCTTTCGAGAAAGATGTTCCTGGGCACAGGATAAGAGGATTCCATTTCACTGATGTGTTCTAGTCCTGAAACTGAAATAACAGATCATTCATCACCATCAGTCTCACAGAAGCTATATCTGCATTTATAGCTTCAACAAAAGCTCTGCCTTTATGAATGAAATATCCCCGTGTCTGCTTCTAAGAGTAGCCACTAGCATTCTCACAGTTCAGAATCAACTGTCCATCAGACATGATGTTACATATTTTTATTTTAATTCAAATATATGTGTCAGCCCCATCAATGAAAACCCCGGTCACATGAAATCAATGCCAACAAGTTGGATTTTATACAAAAAAATGAACAAAGAATCCTGTGCCACTTTTAAAGACGAACAAATGTATTTATTGCATGAGCTTTCGTGGGAGAAAATCCCGTTTGCATGTCTCAGTATCTGGTATATTCTCTGCCGCAGTGTAAGTCGGCTCTGAATAAATGATGGAAGGTCAGAGCTGGAACACCAGCTACTGAATCCTGCAAACAGGTGTTTTGTTTGCATAAAATTTCCCTGATGGGCTCACTAATGACATATGCGCAGAGTTTCCACTGATGGGGCCTGCTTCTGCATTAGAATCAGACTGTATGATCAGTCTCTTAAGAACTCACAGATACTTAAAAATATGTAGAAAGAATCTTGGCCTACATGTTAAACACTTTGAGATGTACCGATGAAAAGCGTTGGGCACTATTATTAGATTGCTAAGTTACCTCAGGCAGAGGCGGCTTTTGGGGTAGGCAAAGCAGGCACCTGCTTAGGGCCCTGAGCAGTAAGGGACCCCGTCGCCTACCCCAAAATCCATATCTGCCTCCCACCCTGCAGGACATATGGTGGAGAGCTGGGGATGGCGGAAGGGACGTAGGACTGGCTGGGGAGGGGCCTGCAGCAGGGAGCTGGGGCTGCGGGGAGGATTTTGGGGGCCCCAGCTCCAGGTGGGATTTTGGGGCCCCTGGTGGGGAGCCAGGGACCCTGGAGGGGTGCTGGGTCCACATGGAGGGACTGTGGGAGGGGGTTTGGAGTCCCTAATGGGCCACCGGGCCATGGGGAGGGCCGACCATGGAGAGCTGGGGCGGGGGGGGGGTGGGTGGGCTGTTAGGGCCCCTGGCAGGGGCTGGGGCCAGTGCTGGGGAGCCTGTATGGAGGCCCCGCAATGGGCCTTCACCTAGGGCCCCAGAAGACCTAAGGCTGCCGCTGACCTCAGGACTGGAGTTATATAAACTTTTTTAAAAGGATGTACATTTCATATAGTACAGACATTTTTGCTAAATCACTATTCTGTTCCTCCCTTCTCTTTGTCCAGAACCTTGAGCAATCTTTCCTCCCCTTCCTTCCCAAAATCTCATTTTTCAACGTGGTCAACATTAGAACCATTTTTGTAGATCTTTGTTTGTAATGCATTTGTCTGGACCAAGACTCCTTGTCCACGCTGCAGACATGAGACCTCTCCAGGGCCGATACATATTTTGAAACGGTCACATTTTTGTTACACTGAATCTCTCTATGACTTAAGGTATCTTGCAAGAGCTGTTGTGACCTTTACTTCTATGTCAGCGTCGATCTTTAAGGAGCGTTGGTGAAGAACTCCTCTCAGTTCTGTTTGGTGAATCTGAACCCTGCTGTTCTGTTCTCCCAATGGAAGGTTAAACAGCAAAGAAAAGAAAAGAAGAGGGCCAAGCAAGGGTGCTAGGTTTGTATAATTTTTGGTGGTGCCCACTTAGGACAGGGGTGGGAGGAATGGGTGGGGCTAGGAGGGGGGAGCAACCACCATGCTACTTAGGAGAGGCGCGACTCCTGGCTAGGCTTCTGGCCTCACATGGGAGTGGGGCAGGAGAAAGAGGCTGGGCCGGGAAGAGGAAGTGGCAACCGCATTGATTGGGGCCAGATACGGCATTGGAGCAGCTCCTGTGAGTGTGCCTGTGAGGTGAGGAGAGCAGCACAGCCCCCGCTGCCCCTTCCTTCCCCCCCCCCCAGCAAGGGGGACCACAAATGCCAGCATTGGTCCCGTGGTACTGGAGACCAAGGTACGCTACTGGGTCTGCGTCACAATTTGCAACATTATCGTCATTGTTAAGCCCAAGCCCTGGTGGAGCCCAGGCCCATGTTCCTGAATACTGGTAGAGCATGGGCACTAAGGGTCCATATAACTCACCACTTATGGAGCCAAGATCTACCTGGTAGACCACAGAGAAGAACGTCATCCTTCAAACTGTGAGGTAAAATAACTATACAGAAATAAATATATGGGATGGACTTAATTGAAGCCAATGGAGTTGCTCCTGGGTTAGCCAGGGCTGAACTTGAGTTGTGGCTTTTTTAACAGATCACTTTATTTTTACTTTTCTTTAATTTTCCTAAGTTTCTGTATAGCTCGTACCAGCCTCAATAGCGATAAATTACAGCAGGCAAAGACTGGAAGGAACTCTTTCAACTAGGGCTGCCGATTTTGGTTGGCTGTATTCGTGGAGGTATCATCACATGTCAAAATCTAAAGATTCATCTTTAATTCCTGGCAAACTCCCGAACAATCCTAGAGGATTGGCAGCTGATTTCTGACACTAGAAAGTTAAAGAAATGAATATTATGGAGTATTATGAAGGGTCAGGTTTGACTACAACAGGGTATCTTTATATTGGTAGCTATGGTTGCCCTTACTTCTCCCTCACAATGTGACAACAACATTCCAATGATAATATTCCAATTATTTGGTTTTTCTTTGATCAAATTGCTGAAACAATCTACTTCCTCATCTCTGATGTCATTTCTGAGAACAAAGCTCACCCATGAATGGAACAGCAAAGGTTTCATAAATGGCCTTCTATTATTTTTAATTAATTAGGTACACCAAGAACTGGAGGCAATACTGTGGTGCAATATTTTTTATATTTCTGCAAGTATGATCAAATATCTATGAAATGCTAAAGTTCAGGGGCCAGACCCTCAAAAGGTGTAGCTCTATTAACTTCAGTAGAATTGTGCTGATTTACAACATCTGAGGATTTGGCCCTGTGTATTTAGAAACTGACTCACTGCAGTTTGTGCATTATATTTCCCTTCTCCTGAGATGGTTGGCCTAGATACCCTGCCCCCTCTCCTGGAAATGTTTCCACTAACCTAAAATTTCCATATTTCTTGCTTCTCCATTTTTGTTCTTATTTACTGAGTCTCCATCATTGTTAATTATGTGACCTGGCAGGCTAGAAACATCTTTCAAACCAAGAATTATTCTTGCTCATTAGATGGATTTCCATCATCTCAATTAATCTTTAATTTACAAAACATTATAGAACAAAGACTGGCTAATATTCGTACATCCTAAATATCCAAGCCCCACTGTTGGCTTTACTCTGAATCTGATATAAGAACCTGGATGCTCACTAATCAGGTAACATTGTTTTTCAAACTACCCGAAGGATGGAATTTACAGATAAAAAACATACGGAACATCATTTCTCAGCTTCAGTAATACTATTTACTAATCTATTATGCCAACAGAATAACATCCAGATGTGATTGCAACCCTATCACATCTTTTGAAATATGTTTCAATGCCATCAAATTCCAGCAGAATATATAACAGCAATATAATTACAAGTCACATCTGCAGTGCTGCTCTTTCAGTTTAAAAATTCTTTAGCTACTGTCATTTTGTTTTGAAACTATGATTTGGCAGAATAAATACAATCACCGAGCAGATTAGTAGTCTGTGTGAAATGCAGCCTTTTATTTAGGTGTCACTTCGGAAAGACAATTGCTCTCTGCTTCCAGTGCCATCATATTTCATTTTAGCTTGAGTATGTATATTAGGCAGACATAGCTGCCAAATCTTGCACTTCACATCCTGAGCATTAATTTCTCTTTCTCCTGGTCATGCTTCTTCGTGACCACCAACAAAACAGTTAAAATACTAAAAGATTGTCCTCAATGCATAGTCCTGTCACTCTTGGGCTGATTGATATATAGGAATGGAATAATATAGCATGCTCTTTCATAGGAGCATGTCTTCCTTCTCCTGAGGAGAGAGATTTTTAATAGGTGTTCATCTATCCAGCTTTTCTCGGCAGAAATTAACCTCCTCTGGCAAAGACTCAACATGTTGTAGTCTTATACCCGTAATAATGTATCCACACTCACAACATAAACTGTATAGAAGATTAGGTGATAAAAAAACCTGGCCTTTGGGTCCAAAATACGATGTATACCCTCTGTGGCATAGTCCCTCCTGTGGACCTTACAGGTACCTAACAGGAAGGAGGTATTGTGTATTCTTATAGGGTAGTAACTCTTTAAATCAGTGGTTTACCAAATTGGTTTATCCCAGACACCCAAACCTCTGCATACGGGGGTAGCCTACTCCCCATCAGTCTCTGCCTCACTCTTCGTCCTGTCCTCCAGAAACTGTCATTTAATCACCACAAAGTTCTCTGTTCCAATTTCTCCTGCCGGGATCCTCCCTCCTGTGGTTACAAACCAGACTACAATTCCACGTAATCCGAAGTAAAACTGTGCATGGAAATAATCCCTGCTTAAATTAACTCTTGTAATCATATCGCAAACAGCACAACAACAATCAAACCTACAGGGGAAAAATATAATGTTCTGAAAATAGAACAGCCATTCCCATGTCCTTTACACCATGTAAGGCCTAAAAGTGCTCAACAGTCTAACTCAAATATAATACATGGCACTTAAACATTAACGGCCAGTTAATCATATTCTGGTCTTTGTGGGAGCTGGTCACAGTATGACTATGATTCAGGGCATATTTATCACATGTGACTGTGTATACTTTCACGTTTTGTATTGGATAGTGCATATGGTGTGCAATAGTCCTGTGCATTATAAACTGAAGAACAAAATTAATGAATAAATATTCTCTACAAGCACAGAGCCATAGAAGCATGCAGTCCCTCTATGGTCCAAAGTCAGGCAAATTCTGTTTGAAATAAATATATCCCTTAGGGAGTAGTTTCTCTAAAACCATATAGAATAATTGCTTTGTAGCCAGGAATTCTCCCATTTGAAAATGAGTTTCTCCTCTTGTTTCATCTTGGCTAACACACTATTCCTCAGCCACAACAAACATAGCCTGACATGGCCTTACCAGCATGACTTCATATGCTTATCTGTCTCCTGTGTGGGACTTGAGGATAACAGTGACTACATGCCACTTACAATTCTGGGTCTCCAAGGAATAACACGCATCATCAAAAAGCTGCTCTCCTTCCCCTCGCACATTAATGGCACTCAGTCTTGGGAACCAGCAGAAGTGTACAGTATCTTCAAAAGTAAGCTGAAGGATGTCTTGTTTCCCAATCAACAGAACCTACTCATATGTTTAAAATGGCTTTATCATGGACTGATGAGGTTCTCAGGACAAACAAACTATCTTTATGCTGTCTGCCAATCTGACAATAACATTGTTTGGTGATGATCACACTCTCTCATAGACAAATCTGAACACTCGGGTAAACCCTTAAAACAATCTGATATACATTGGTTGAGCATGAGCCTCAAAATCATGTCATCTAGTTTCTCTATGCTTTGGCTTCCCCAGTTATAAGGATGTGATACTACTTCACACGATGACCCCAGCAAGTTGCAGTCTTGCGTCACTTGAGAATAACACGATACCAATGGTAGAGTCATATCCAACATACAGAAACAGATATGCTTTTATAGAAGGCTTACAGGCTATATCTACACTGGCAGTTTAAGTCAACTTAAGGAGGCTTAATTCGACTTAAACAAATCCGCATCCACACTAGTTTTCATGAAGTTGACCTAAGAAATTCCTTAAGTCGACTTAATGAAAGCTTAAGTCAACTTAATAAAAACCGCCTATTAGGTCGACTTAAGCCTGCTTAGGTCGACCTAACCCTTCTTTAGGTCAACCTAAGCCCAGTGTGGACGTTTAAGTCCACTTTGTTAAGTCGACCTAAAGGCAGTTAGGTTGACTTAGCAAAGTGGACTTAGGCCACGTCCATGGACAGCACTTTGTTAAGTCAACTTAACAAAGTCGACCTAACTTTTTGTAGTCTAGACCCAGCCACAGTGTTTAAGTTGAAGGAAATAGAGCATGAGGCTAACCATGAATTACATTGGAAGATGTAATTTTAAGGGATTTAAGAACTCTAAATCCTCCCATGCTTACTTTTCTCAAAGGAAGATTTGCAAGGCAAGAGACTGTTCAAGTCCATTCTATACACAACATTGCTACATCATAGATGTGAATCTGCCAGTACTGCTCCTTCTCACAGGGTGATGAAAGGCTGAATTAGTTAATGTTTGTAATAAAGTCATAAGCATTCTTGATTATAAATGTCTAATGCATATATTTTTTCATACTTTAACTGATTGCCATTGAAAATGCAACCATACACAAGAGCATACACAATAAACGCGGCCGTGTTTGTAGTACAACATGCCCTGATTATGACTGCAGCTTCTTATTGGTACGACAGTCTAAATTATCATCATAATATATAAACAACCACCATCTTTAGGGTTCTGTATTTATATCTGCTTTTCAGTTAGTTTAAAGTTAGTGCCTTGTTGATGGGTAGAAGAACCTTTCCAATTCAACAGCTTGATTTATTCAATTTTACACTTAAGCAAATTTGATGAAAAAATGGCTTGTTATGTCATAATAGTTTGGATCTATATCACACCTCTTATGCAAGGATTCATAGTGCATTCAACAGTTAAAATATTAATATACAGAACTATAAAAAGATTTAAATAAGAACTTCTAAGTTATTCATTAAAGATTAATATATGAGGCATTACAAATCTACATGCAGTAGGTCAAGAACACACCTCTACAAGTAATTAGCCCAGATCATTAGCGAGTGTATTTTACCTGAACCAGCTGAAGATCTAATCCATTTTTGTTGCTTATGCACGTACAATTCCTGTACATGCATGTAAAAGATGCCAGAGAAAACGTTCTTACGCATTCTCAAATATTTCTGATAGATTCAATGTAAATAAGCAAGATTATGTGGGCTGAATTTTAGAGCACTTAGATTCTTAATAATACTGAATATTTATAGCACTGTATTATGTTCTTGATAACGCAGAATTTTTGGAATGCGACAGTTCAATTTACTATATTGTTTGGAAAAGCGCCTTACATGTTGCAGGTAGTGTTGGTCTGCAGCGAGGCTTTCCCTTTAACCATTTTCACCTAGTAAAGATTTATGAGAACCATAAACAATCGAAACACTTGCAGGTTCACCTTTCATTATTTTTCCCTCCTAGCAAAAGTAAACTCAAGCATATGACTACATACAAGAACCAATAAAAATATGTGCTGGAGTAGAGGAAGATGGTATAAATCAAGTTAATGTATCCATCTAAATTTATTTCTAGAATGTGCTGGTTCTATGTAGATTTCCTTTGTTCATTTGTGATACCCCAGGGCTGCTGATTTATATCTAGATGAGGGCATTGTCTCCTACTGGTTATTAGTGATTTCTTCAGTGAGTGTTGCATTTTAAGCACATGGAATTGTATCTATTTCTACGTCTATTTACTTTAGAAAATCCAATTCATTTTTAAAACTGTCATTCTGAGTAGTGTCACATGATCCCATTAGTCATAATGGAGTGCAAATTCCTAATTTATTACCAAAATATTGTATTGGCATGCTCATAACTGCATTCATTTCTAATTTAGTTTACTCTCATTACTGCATCAAAGTATTGAAACATTTAAAAAGATATACTGCTGTACTTCTAATCCAGCAGACATTGTATAAAAACTTACGTTGGGGGAAAAAAGGGAAGACAATGGAGCATTTTTAGTCATGGGTCTAGATTCTGAATGCAGTTTTTAACTTCAGAATTGAATATGGTGAATTTGTGTGTGGATATGCTGCATTCATGACCTGTAACAAAGTGGTTGAATCTCTGTTTGAAAGGAGAGCCAGATTTTTTAGTTCTAACTACATCTTGCAGACAATCTCATTAGCATCAATAAGCACACATATCATTATTTAAAGCACAAAGTACTGGTTAACTCAGTATATTCTTAGAAAAGAAAAGCTCAATTGGATCAAGTAAATTCCTTGTACATTTGGAGAGAGGTCTCATTCAGACTGGCCACAGAAGTCATATCACACCTGGTAATGATAATCCAGGTGCTGCAGCCAAAATTATTTGAGACGGACATATCTGAGATACCACCTCGATTCCAGGGCCATAATGATCTAACCTAAAGCCCACTGAAGTCAATGGAAAGATTCAGATTTTCATAGCCTTTGGACCATGCCCACCCATAATGTTGCAATTGAAATCAGTGAATAAGTTCACATTGGAGCTGTCTCAGTACCATTTAAGAGTGTGAGGGTTCTTCATCTTTTGAAAGCACTTCCTTCCTTATGCTTCCAGAACCCAGATTTGTTAAACTTCTGAGCACGCTGCAATACCTACCTTTTCTCTCAGGTGTTTTGAAAAATAGATGATATGGCTGTGATTCAGGAAGGTTCTTATGCACATGATTCTCTTGAAGTATGTGAACAGATTTTTTGAAGTGATGCCAGAGAGACAACTCACTGTTGTATAAGGGACAAATACAGGCAATAAAGAAATACATTATAAACACCATAATGCGAATTTCCTTGCCTGTGTTGTTTTAGAAGAACCGCTTATGGTCCCTTGCTTAAGGTTCCGTTGAGTTTTGCATTTAAAAAGGGATTCAACCGCTTTGTTACATATGAAGCACACAGCATATCTGCCTGCAAATTCCATCACCTACTCTTTGAGTACAGAATTAATTTCATGAGAATTTACAAGTAAATCCATTCATTACTTTATAGGTTAAAATGAATTTTAAAATGGGTCCTTTAAGAAATATGGCAGCTTGTGACACCCTTTTTGCCCCAGATCATCTCAGTAATGGAGCAATGCACACTTTTAAACTTCCTATATAGTTAAACCTCAATGAAATCTCATGCTCTGGCTATATTTTAAGGATTATTTTAAGATAATTTTTCCTGTTATTCTCTATAACTGAAAGTTCTTTCTTCACTAGGGACCAATGAATAATAAGCTGCCAATGTTTCTATATTTTAGGTATATCTATGGTCTCCATCATCAGAGTATCTGAGAACCTCACACTTTTTGATGTGTTCATCCTCCAAACACCTCTATTAGATAGGGAAAGTGGTATTATCCTCTTTTTTAGATAGGCAACAGAGGCACAGAGATGATATATAACTCAGCCAAGAGGTTTGTGCAAGAGAAGGGAATTGAACCAGGTATGCTAAATCCTAGGCTGGTTCCCCACCCACTGGACCAACCTTTCTATTAACATAGGACTGTGTGCTTTGAGTGCCTTAACTGTACATTTCCATCCTTTAATGTGTTTGCATTTTTTTAAAGCTTAACCTTACTTCTGAATTTCCTGAGTTAGTAATGTTTGTTTTGGGTGTCATTACAACTTCCCTGTAAAGTTTTTCCTCTTAAGTTCCTGAGAAAGAACTTTAATGTAATTTTTGTCTGGGTAAACAAAATCTTAGATTATTAAAATGGAATGAATGTTAAAATAAATCTATTTTAATGTTTGCTGTCTATGCTCTTTCTTTACTTTTTACATTTCTCTCGATCAGAACAAAGAAAATTCACTAATCGCTTTTTCTTTTGTTTCTCATCAGTTTTCCTTCACAAGTCTTACATGCAAGCACAAGGTTCTTGTGTTGGTTGCAAACACTACTGAGGAATAATCCTGTTATTTAAAAAAACATGTTTCCATATGGTTTTTTTAAAGAAAATATTTCTACTCCTGTTAGGTGTATAAAAGCGATTTTTACAAAACCTACATTGGATTTTACCTGACAGAATTCCTTTATTTCCTCCACATAATTTAGATCTGTTACTTTGCCTTTAATATTTTATTTTATAAGTAGTATGATAATATATTTCATGTTCATGAAAAAAGTTATAAAATCTTGTTACCTTTTCCATTCTGATTAAGGAAAAATCCCTCATAACAGTAACAGTCACAATAACATCGCTGTTAACTTGGAATTACCTCCCGTATTTCTACTCCAAGGGCACTAGCATTTGTGTAAAGACTGGGCAGGGAAAATATGCCTTCACATCTAAATGTGAATGCAATAGTTTGATTTGTGTGTACAATACACCTTTACCTTCTCTTCCCCTTTATATTTACTGCTTTGCGGAACTACTGAAAATTCCAAACCTAATAGAAACCAGCAACTCCAAATCAAGTTGTCAGAACATGGCTTGGTTTTCCTTCCCCCTGCATTTCATGCAGACCACACTAGAAAGTCTCATTTAGTTTTAAAAAAATGTTTCTTGATGTCATCTCTCCAACCCTAATGAACTCAAAGCGATTGCATTGGATATCTGTCAGTGGAGATTTGGCCCTTGTTTTTTACCACTGATGTTCAATTAGAGTCGCACCCCAGTCCTTTTTTTACAATAGGCCAAATTCATGTCAGGTGTAACTCCATTCAAACCATTGGGCCAGAAGTGAAAACCTAAAATAGACCCCTCTCCTCCAAAATTTTCCATGGATGGAGGCATTGGGTTCAAACTGCTGGATTCAAATCTATTTCTACAGCTCTGGGTCTGGTCAGGACCATGGGGACCTATTCTCCAGATCTGATTCAGAAAGGCCCCAGACTACAAAAATTTCATAAGAAGTTGGCTGTGTCAAAACTGAACCTTATCACTGTGTTTACATAAAGTCCACATCAGGACCCTAGCCTAAATCTAATACAGATCTTTAAACCTACCCTGCTCTATCAACGTCTAGCTTATTTTCATTTAGATTTACCCTATTATTTAACACAGACACATGTTGTAATTGGCTGCTCTGTGATTTCTGCAGTTATTCATAGTAGTATAAATAGTTTATTTCTTTGAGAACACAGCATATCCAAATGATATTAATATTTTGTTCATCTTTGTTTACTTATGTATTTGGTTATCCAATTCCATATTAAGAAGGGATTTGAGTATTATAATAATATGAACAGACAGAGAGGGAAAAAATTAGGCCATTTTCCACCCTGTAACAGAAACCTACTTGAAATGTGAACTTCAGTCTCAATCTGGATGAGCCTGCTGAGGAGGTGCAAAAGAGACGACTTTTTTTTCCAGGGAGGTTCCAAAAAGCGCCAAGCCCCAGGCCCTGTCCGAAAGAGGGGTCCCTGGCTCCAGCCCCTCACACCCCTGCTATAATCCAGTGACCCTGCCCCACTCAGCCCCAAGCAAGGGAAGGGCGCGGTGGGGGACAGTGTGGGGCCCCCAGGCCGGTTATTCTGGCCCTGAGGGTTTAGAATGTAATAATTCTTTTCTGAAGATGAACTAGCATTTTACAGGCTTCTCGTTGCCTATGCTATTAATATCAGTTTCCCAACTGGGTTTGCACATACCTAACAAGGACTCTGTTGTATGTACATTAAGTTGGCAATATATCCAAATATTAGTTATACAGGGACATAGAGAACTTTCACTGATTAATGGTGCTTATAACATTTCCAGAAGATATAAAACTTTATCTTAATCACCAAATCTAAACAAAGCCTCTAATATTTTCAAAGTTCTTGAAAGCAAATGAGGTCCAGGGGTTGGTTGTTAGTTTTTAATCATCACTTTAAATTCCATCATCTTGATGGTGATGCAAAATCACAACCAAAAACTTAAGCAAGAAAGATGATTTGATGTATTGAAAGGGAGTTTCACATGTAAATTAACATGTAAAAAAAATCAAAACAACTTCCTCATTCATTACAAAGTGATTTGGATAATTAAACAAAGCTTTGAAATTTCTGGGTTTGCTCAGTTTTATCTTGACACAGCAAAAGCAGTAAACAAATCCTGTCTCCTGACATGTTATATAGTGCTGGTAGCTCACAAAGCACATAGGCTTTCAAGCATCGATTCAAAGTTAATTGGGATATATAAGAAAAACAGCACTGTTTCAGCAAAAACAATGAGAGTCCTGCGGCACCGTAAAGACTAACGAATTCCTTCAGGCATAAGCTTTCATGGGCTCCAACCCACTTCATTAGAGCCCACAAAAGCTTATGCCTGAAGGAATTTGTTAGTCTTTAAGGCTGTGTCTACACTTGGCCAAATAAGTCGACTTTGCTAAGTCGACTTTGTTAAGTCGACTTAGCATGTCCACACTCAAAAATTAAGTCAACTTCAAGGGGCGCTTGCCAAATCGTCATAGAGCATCCACACTGGACGCCTAAGTCGACTTGTAGGGGCTAGGTGGACCTGGGACTGGTCCACAGAGGCGGGGGAGCACCCCTTGCCAAGTGCCAGGGGCCTCAGCATTTCCTGGGTGCAATGGGGGCTGAGCAGGACAGGGACACTGGCAGGGTACAGGAGCGGGGTGGGCAGGGCTGTGTCCTGCCCTGTGGGGGGGCACACCAGGCTCTGGCTGTTCCAGTCACCCTGGCAGGGAGGGCAGTGGGGGAGCCCTGGAGCCCTTAAGTCGACTTTAAGTCGACTTAGGGCTAATCTGCTTCCACACTGGCTAAGTCGACTTAATAAAGTCGACTTAGCCAGTAAAGTAGACTTTAAACCAGGTTTAATAAAGTCGACTTTAAATTTCCTTAAATTGACTTAAGCAGCAGCTTAAGTTGATTTAAGGAAACTGTAGTGTAGATGCAGATTAAATTAAGTTGACTTAAGCAAGCTTAAATTGACTTAATTTGTAAGTGTAGACGCACCCTAAGGTGCCACAGGACTCTCATTGCTTTTGCTGTACACAGACTAACACGGCTACCCCTCTGGAAATTGTCACCACGTAAAACACTGTTTCAGGTTTCTGATCCAGAATTCCTTGTGTGCCTAGAACTCCAATAGACTTGGATGAATGTGTGATGATCCTCTATTTATTTCTCACCAAATCATATTCACCTAGACCAAAGTCATTTTGGATGCAACTCTAGTGATTTAAATCTAGTCACACCAGGGTTGACTTTGAGTCCTGTTGCATAAAGCGCTATGGATAGGGCTCTCGCAGATGAGCACAAGGAAGGAAGTATAATCAATGTTGATAGACACCCATTCAATAATGTCATTTATATCAACATTAATACATATTTGTTAAAGAACCTGAGAAATTTTCCTTACCAGGCCAACTTGCTTAGCTTACAGTTAATGCTGCTCAAGTCCATATTGTATCAATACAAAAGAATAAAACCAATGGGAATCACAGCATAGATTTGGCAAACACTCCACTCATACACCTTACTGCCCAACAAACACTGAAACATCCTCTCTTCCACTGAAAATGAAAATACTATCTTAGACACTAGACACTTTAAACAAATATTCTATTAGGGCTGGTCAAATTTTCCCAAATTTTGATGACATTTTTTTTTGGAAACTTGATTTCGATGGGGGAAAAAACCCCCAAAATGTTCATTGAACATTTTGAGGCTTTTTGCCCAGCCGCAGAGCTGGATTAAAAACTTCAGTCCTTGAAACATGTTGATGAAATTTTGAAAAACATGGATATGTTTTGAAATTTTGAAAAACAAGTAAACACATATTTTTTTAAAATCCTGATTTTTTTTAAACTAGCTTTTCAGCTGGTTCTATTATCTACCATGGCATTTGTACATGTATTATAAACACAAATCCCCTTTCTTTACTCTCCAACTACTACAACACATCACAATTTCCTGTAATAGATCATCTTAGACCATCATCATTAATTTATAATAATCCCTACAGGGTCTGCTGCACACTACCAAAATATAAATAAATATATAACTAAATAATAAAAGAGATTGCTGAGGAAAAGAATCTCAAGGTGCTCTATTAACTCATACACCATCATACTCTCTTCATGAAAATAATTGTATCTTTTCTGATTTAAAATGCTACAGCACTACACCATGATTAACATGCAGATACATCATCCCTTTGAATAGATTCCTCTGTGTACCTTCTCCTTTGTTTTCCTAATATACTGTGATATTTCTTGTTACAGAAGTCTTCACAATATAAGGTATACAGTGAACAAATTAATACCAAAGGGAGCTGTTTACCAAGAAATATACAGCACCTTGTACAAGTACTCCATAATTATTGCAGTTAATATTACACATTCCCTTTCCCAGTAGAATATTCAATTACAAAGTACTGTGGGTAACAAAAATAATAACCTGCCAGCAGGTTATTAGTTATCTCTTGTTTGACACTACATAAATTATTTGTGGCAGGTCTCTACTTTAAGAATAATGATAAAAAGTTTTGTCATAAGAACAAGCCTAAAATGATCCTGCACCAGTAACAGCCAGAAATTTAAAAATACAAAGTTAGCCTAGCATGCTAGGTTAGAACCCACACCATCTCACTATAATACCAAAATTGGAGGTAGAGCCACACAATTTATCAAAAGGAAGAAATCTCCAATTTTCCTGCCATCAAAAGACCTCTCAATGAGGTCATCTAGCTAGGACCAATTGCTGTTACTGTTCATCACACTGAGTTGCATCTTACCTGTCCACTGAAATCAATACAACTGCTCAAGGCACTACTTAAAGAAGGGTATCACAGTCTGATTTTACTATACATACTGTTATTATTTACATTTGTATTGCAGTAGTGTGTAGGCATGGGCCAGAAACCCATTGTGCATGGTTTTGTACGAACACATGGGTTGCACAAAGGACATGCTTCACTACTGATTTATTCTATTATTATAATGCCATTGATTTCAGCATAAAACCGGAGTGATGCACGGGACACTGTGTGTGTGGTACTCAACCTGCAGTTCTAAGCCTCTTGTGGCCCAATCAACCCACAAGCTGTGGCCCATGAGCCATCCTCAGGCCACACAGGTAGTATATTCATTGTGTGGATGCGCTCCACATAACACATACAGAGCTGAATATGTGTCCCAGAGCAGTGGTCTAGGAAGCACTGCACTATGCAGTGTGCACTACACACACACATGTCTGTATATATGAGTTGACAAGCAAAAATTAAAGTTGTCGAGACTGAAAGTTTGGCGGAGCAGAGAATTAAAATTTCATGAAATCATTAATTACAGAAAAAATGCTGCTCTATAGAAAATTGAGAGTGTCTAGAAAAACAAAATCTGAGCATCACACTTAGAGGTCCTTCCCTTTTAAAAATATAGCTCACTCTGTATGCAGAACAAGGAAGTGTTATCTTTAGCAGCAAATCCTACACAATGTATGGCTTAGGGAATAGCAGGCTGCCAAGTGGATTTGGAGCTGCTGCAGCTGGAGCCCAGTGATTTATAGTGTTGGAAAGGGGCTCATCCTTTTTCTTCACCATTAGAGTCCCATTGGGGATGTATATGTGATGATGACCTAAATTGCAAATGAACAAAGGCACCTATTCCCTTACAGAGTATATATGCTTAAAGACTGGGTTGGTACCTTGCAATCCAGTTTAAGTAAGGGATGGTCTGTAGAACTATGTCTACACTTGGCCAAATAAGTCAACTTTGCTAAGTTGACTTAACAAAGTCACTTTTAAGTCGACTTTGTTAAGTCGACTTAGCATGTCTACGCTCAAAAATTAAATCAACTTAAAGGGGACCCTGCCAAATCAACTTAGAGTGTCCACACTGGACGCCTAGGCCGACTTGTAGGGGCTAGGTGGACCTGGGACAGGTCCCTGGTGGCAGGGGGGGTACCCCTTGCCAAGTGCCAGGGGGCAAAGGGGGACAGGGACCCTGGCAGGGCATAGGAGCAGGGTGCGCAGAGCTCTGCTCTGCCCTGCCCTGCCCTGCCCTGTGGGGGGGCACACCAGGCTGTGGCAGGGAGGGGAGTGGGGAAGCCCTAAAGCCCCTAAATCAACTTAAAGTCGACTTAGGGCTACTCCACAGCCACACTGGCTAAGTCGACTTTCTAAAGTCGACTTAGCCAGCAAAGTCGACTTAAAATGAGGTTTAACAAAGTCGACTTTAATTTTCCTTAAGTTGACTTAAGGAAAGTGTAGTATAGATGCAGATTAAATTAAGTCGACTTAAGCAAGCTTAAATCCACTTAATTTCTAAGTGTAGACGCACCCATTGAGTCCAGTGAGAGTTTTCAGCAGATACTCAACACCTCTCGGGGGTCTTCTTGCTATTACTTTGTGCTGAAATTCACCACAGATCTAATAATGCTGATTTCTATTTTTTGTTTAACTCAGTTACTAATGGTTACTTTTTGCCTGAACACCTGTCCTAGGCTACAACTATGCCTGTGGTTTTTATACGGCCTAAAGTGGTGCAGAGTGACTGCCAGCATGACTCAAAGCATGCGCATAAATGCTTTCTTGAATATGGACGCTTTCCTCCACTCTACCCTATAATGAGGCAGTGACTGGTAAAACCGCTGAGGGAAAGGAAAAATTATCTTTATGTGAAGATAATTTTATTTAAAAAAAACCTTGTCAATCCTCCCTCAGATCTTGTTGGTTTTTTGTTGTACCCATTAACTTTTTCATGTTTAATAAATAAGCCTGATTTTTTAAAATGTATTTCGCCAGCCAAGAAATTGGATTTCCCTTCTAACTGAGACATGACAGCCTTTTTAAATGCCTCACCAAGACAATGTAATTTTTTTTTAATGATTTTAAGCATGTTTCATTATTTCACTATGGTGGATACCTAGAGTATAAATTTTGAGGATGACCACTAAATTAATTGTGTTTACTATTGCATACAATAATAATAAAATGAGTAGGGTCAAAGCAGCATTATCTATATGATCTATGATTCTATATGATATCTATATGCCCCTATGTCTGGCCCTCTTGGTAACCCTTCAGAAAATCTGAAAAGTAGCATTCAAAATTCCAATAAAAAACATAAGTCTCAAAGGATTTCATTTGATTATAATTTAGAGAAAACAAAGCCCTGATAAATAAAGATTTCTGGTCTCATTGAGATATGAAAAATAGTCTAAATGTGAGCTCAGATCTAGAAGAAGAGGTCCAATATTGTATAGTCACTCACAGTGGGTCAAATGCAGACAGGGTGTAAGTGAGAGACTCTCCACAAACTTAAAATATTTCCAATACCTGATCTGATGACTAGGGGCAGGTTTATACTGCGAGGGGATTTCAGCAGCAGTCAAAGAGAGATACGCAAGTTACTTAAAATAACGGCCTCCTGTTGACTCAGCGATATTCCAGTTGGGGGCTGGAGTTACTCAATCAACTTCCGAATCATTCTGATGGCAGTCTTCACTGTAAGTGAAGACCTGCCCTAAGTATAATTCATCCCCCCTGAAAAAAAACACACTCTCTTGAAAATACAATATATATTTCAATGTCTCAAGCCTCAAAGTATCATTTTAGCAACTTCTAAGTGTTTAATTTCTCCTGTCTGCTCTTTTTATTGTATCAAGCTCAGATGAACACAAAACCAATCCATTCAGAGCCTTAAGGAAAACAACAGCAAAATCTTTGTTAAAGATTGAGCTATCCTCCATATGATCCCCATGCTGTTCCACTGGACTAGTTTCTAAGGAGACATGCTTAGTAGGGTGAGGGCTTCCCACCCGTACCCTGCTACCCATCCCCCCCCAGCCGAAATATTTTCAAATTCTTAGGAAAAACATTATCAAGCAAAAACGTATTTATTTGTTCCAGCCCCAAGGCAAAATGCTAGTCTAGTGTTTAAATAACAACAACCAATTTACAGATACTTGTAATCTCAAACCAATTGCCCACAAGCTGTTTTTTAAAAAAATGCACCCTGTTCAGCAGAATGTGAGTGGTACGAATGTGGAATGTGAGCAGTGAGAAAACTGCAGAGCACAGAGAAAGTGGAGAATTGGACCAACAGACTTTATTATATTAATCAACATGTACCTGTAAATCAAGACAAAAGGGATTTAAAAGTACCTTTCAAATTAAAACATTTATCTTCAGGCCTGTAAACTTAAATACGTGGCTTCCTGATACTATCTTCTTGATCCAATTTTTTTTGTTAGGAGTTGAAACTTGTAGGTTACAGCTGTTGGAACAAATGTATCACTTTTGAAATGCATTTCTTCTTACTGAGGCTTGGTCTATCTACTGACTTGTGTCATTACAACTACATTGCTGAGGAGTGTGGAAAATTCACACCCTTAGTGACCCAGTTACACCCACCTAACCCCTCAATGTAGACAATGCTATGTTGATGGGAGGGTTCTGCCCATCGCCATAGCATCCACCTCTCAGGGAGGTGGGGTATCTTCGCCAATTGAGAAAATCTCAGCGCTGTACATGTACACAAGCCCACAATAATATAAGATGTATGTTTAGGAAATAGAGGGGCCTGAAATGAAACAAGGCATCTAATTGCCTCTGAATTTTGGAGCAGCTTGGATCTGAACGATACAGCTCAGCCCCACTGCTTTATATTTATTACTATTAATAACTATATTCATTACCATACTGCGTCGGTACCAAGCAAGAATGAGGCCCCATTTTGTTAGGTGTTTTACAAACACAGATTCATACATAATCCCTCACCTAAAGAGCTTACATTCCAAACAGAGAAGGCAGATATAGGGTACATTTAACTTGCTGTAGAGCAGGCTTCTAATCTTTACCCCATGTACACATGTCTAGGTATATTCAATCCTGCTTCAGTTTGGGAGGGATGGCCTAGATGACCTCTTGAGATCCTTCCCAGCCCTCCCTTCCACATGTCTATAGCTATGTCTACACTTACTAAAATTAGTTCGAATTAGTTAGTTCGAACTAACTAATTCGAACTAATTTTAGTTAGTTCGAATTAGCTTAATTTGAACTTGCATGGCCACACTGGAATGTTAGTTCGAACTAAGCAAGCACTTGCTTAGTTCGAATTAGCGATCCCCATTCATTTCAATGGCTGGTTAATTTGAACTAAAAAATTAGTTCGAATTAACATGGCCACATTGGTTAATTCGAACTAGTTAGTTCAAATTAACCCCTTAGTTCAAATACCCTATTCGAACTTATTAGTTCGAATTAAGGAAGCCCTTAATTCGAACTAACTAAAGCCTAGTGTAGCCATAGCTTTAGTTAGTTCAAATTAAGCCTCCTTAATTCAAACTAGCTTGCCAGTGTAGACATAGCCTATGATTCTACGTAACTCACACTGGCATCAGGAGGAGATATGCACTCATTCTGTCTCTTATGAAAAGTTCAAAAGATTTAATGAAGAGCGATAAACTTGCTATAGAATTTTTAAAACAATATAATATAATTGTCTATTACATAAATATAAGTTTCTGAGTAATTTCTATAAAACCATATAGCTTTTATGCCAATTACATTTTATAGGACATGTACATAAGGGGTGAGAAAGGGAGAATAAACTTTGTATTGCTTCTTGTGACAATTTGGAGAATCTGATTATGTGCAATTCATGAGTTCTGACTGACGTTATGAAGTTGTGATGAAATTGCTGTACTATGGAATGCCTCAGTATGGATGTGGAATCCACCATTTACTAAAAGGGGCTGAAGCTTGTCTCTTCCAGATGAGGGACAACAGTTAGTTCTTAAACCTCTAGCTGACCTAGAAAGGCTCCGTGATTCTGAAGTGATGCCATGTGTAGCAGGGGAAGGACCGTGGACACCCAAGGGGACTCTGTCCAAAGAACTCTCCAGAGTGGTGAGGAAATTGAGGCACATAAACACAGGTGTGTTATTATTCTGCCTAGACCTGTGTATCTCTCAAGCTAAGTAAAGCATTATGATCTTTAGAACTATGTGCAAAGTCTGCTATGGGTCTGTTTGCTTTCGCTGTCGCATGCTCCCAAAGAGTTGAACTATAAACCCAGAATGCCCACAGAGCTGGAGTTCTGAGAGAGGGTGTTCTCAAGCTGCAGGTGAGTTGGAGGGGCCAACACTAGTTCCAGAGGCTAAGCAGTTGGACTGTGAGGCCCCAGCTCTTAGGAGGAGATGCCAGTCAGATTTGCACCCTAAAAGTGTGCCTAAAAACCCCAGTCAGCAACTGTGTCTGGACTGTGTTCAGATTCTGGAGGCTTAAAGAGCACACGGGGCCTAATGGAGGCCCCAAACACAGTAGCCTGGGGAGTGTCCAGGCAGAGGGGACCTCTACCAAGGCTGTGTGTGTTACACCTCTAAAACAAGATCTAGTGAAAAGAATACTTAGGGACTGGATCAGTTGTGACCTTGTCACTTTCCTACACATAAAACCTTTACTAACGTCTGTTTCTTCCCAATACTTAGGTCAATTCTGTCCCTTACTGTTGCCGCATGTTTAATCTTTAACCAGCTTGTAATTTCTTAATTACTTTGAAACCGGATACTTGGTTTTCTTCTTTGCTGGTTGCAGTTGGTCAGTCTGAGGTTTTAAATTTCAAAATACGCTGGCACTGTATATATAAATCCATTTTCCCCAATACGTTGTACAATAGTGAAAGGGCACACCTGTCATTTTATCTTCCTACCTACCCACCTGGCAACAACAGTAAATAACTCTGGTATTTACACATAACGGCCCTGATTCTAACCTCATTTACCCTGCTGAAAATCAGGAGTAAAAACTGAATTCAGGGCAGTTTTCACATATATGCAATGGAAAAATGGGAATAAACACTACCATTGATTCCTTGGGATTCCACAGCTTCCAGACAACACTGGTTGAGAGTGCATCAAACAAGTCAAACTAGTTAGTCCAAGTTAGTTCTTTTCTATATATTCCAGATGCAAAATATTATCCTTGACTTTCACTCTTGGGATTTAAAAAGAAACTGAAAAGACTCAACTGTGGAGCTCCTTCTGGCGATACATAAGCACAGCTGGGGACAATCGTTTAATGCAATTTGAATGTAATAAATTTTTAAGGTGATTGGATTAAATGAGATGTAAACTATTAGACTCAATAAGTACCCAGAGACCACTTTATCTTGTACTTGTGCTCACCAGGATTAAGTTTAGTTTAGTGTCTCTTTCTTACTCCTGTTAACTACAAAAGACGTATAACTAATCCTAGGGGAGGGAGAGATTTGGAATCTTACTCGGATCTAACTGAGCAAGTCCCTAGAATGTTTATTCTTTCTTTGGTAGCTCATCATCCTAGTTTTCTTTTAAGAAATCCCTTTCAGACCAATTGGCTGCATCCAAGGATCTTTAGCACTGGTAAGTCCATCATTTTCAAATGAATATTAATTTTCCTTATTTTAACACACAAAGACATAGGGTCAAATTCTGACTCAGGAAGTCTGTGTTAATGTAATATATGCCACTGGACTCCTGTCACATCTGGGGCAATTCTAATTTAGACTATTTTATACCCAATTACTGATAGGTTAATTACCCCACCCCCTTGACATGACTTCTGAATTTAACATTTAGAATGTGTCCATTGTCCCATCATGCATGCTTTTTGTGGGTGCATCTAAAGCTGAGGACATGGAATGTCTAAGGTACCACGCACAGCAATATCCACATTAAACTGTGTTCCTTCTAAATTGTATACGTGGCTTAGAATCATGGTATCTAATCACTTACGCCACAAAAGTGTTGAGGCATTTCTTTTGCAGTAAGTCCTTCAGACATCTTAAGCCTGATCCTCAGCCAGTGTGAACTGTGGTAACACCAAAGATTGCAGTGGAGTTACTTTCATTTACACCAACTGAAAATCCAGTCCCTTGCACTTGAACTTGTTATCACAGAAGTCAAATGCAAAATTCCCATTGATTTAAGCAGCAGAAGCCCTTTTGACATCGATCCTTTTTTAGTGGTGGGAATTGCTTCTTTGCTACTGCAAGAATAAGTTTCTAATAGCCATTCCTTCATTTTAAAGGTAGGATTTATTCTATGTTGAGCATGGAAGTTAGAATTAAAATTCCAGTAAGTGGAATGTTAGTATCATTCACAACCAAAATATGTCATTTAATGGCACACTTTCCAAACCAATGCCTCTTTGCTTGGACGTCTAATCTTAGTTTTAATTCCACTCTGTGGTCGGTAATCATTTCCTAATAATTCAGCTTTTACCCTCTTCCAAGTCTATTCTCTCATCATCATCAGATAGTTGATCACTTCTTGCAGTTATTTAACTAAAACATATGTACTTGAGAAACAGTGCTGGCTTACATTTTATGCACTCTGAGACACTGACGTTTTATTTGCCTTAACTTTTCAGAGTCTGTCATTTGCCAATTTTCTTATTACCCAAATATTTCTTTATACCATCCCTTGTAAAAGCTTCCTATTTATCTTTGATACAGTTCATGACATCTCTTACTTTACTGGTTCCTGGTTCGTTGTTATTGTTTTTACAGTTAAGCTTTTGTGGTATGAAGGCACAGTAAATTGTCACCTCTCTTATTGCATCTTAAATGCTTTGCTCATTTTTCCTAGTACATTTTCTTCAAAATAAATTCAGCAAATCTTCTGCAACTTAATATACAGCTCTTCAAATTTAAAAACCCTAGAGAAAATACCTTTAACTATATTTTGTAAAAGCTTTTACTAAGCTATAAAATTGTAAGCACTGATATATAACCTCTTACTGCTATTATGTTCACAAGATTTGAATCAGATTGTCCCACTTAGCAGAGATTATAATGTTGTAGATTGCTCAAACAGAACCTACTCCTAGAAGCATTGCTACGAGAGCTTGACAAAAAAATTCAACAGAACAGTTTTCCACTGAAAAATGCTGTTTGGTCAAAATAAATATATTTCACAAGAACATGTTGATTTTGATTAAACTGTCAATGGAAAAAAACTGGAATGATTTGAAATTGAAAAGGGGTATTTCATTTCTACTTTCTCTTTGAGATTTTACTTTTTTACATGTTATGTTTCTCCATTATCTGAATGAAATGTTTCATACTGGGTGCATTAATGTTTCTGAATCGAGATTTTGTTCACAATTTCCATTACATTTAAAATTTCACCTTTTTGACCCAGTGAAGGACTAAACAAATTTTGAAATGTCAAAATTTCCCTTAGGATGGAAATTCCATTTTCTAGCCAGCTCTGCAACATGATGAGAATACACTGAATTAACCTTAGAGAGGATGCTCAGATTCTTGGAGAATCAGATCCTCACTGGTGTAAAGAAATATTTCCACAGGATTCCTCAAACATACACCCTCAGGGATCCATTCAGTACAGTTTTACTTGATTCCTTCTGCAGTTCCTTGTATTATTTAAAAGGCTATTTGAATGAGATGTGCTAACAAAAGAATTAGCTGTGTGCATAGGTCCTCTGGGAATGCAATCTAGTGGTTCTAGCAGAGGATTAGGAGTCAGAACTGAATTCCTTACTCAGTCACCAAAGCCAGTCTTTGCTTTAGCTTATCTGTGACGGTTAATTAATCTCTGCAGAGTGCATTAAGGGTAGTTTTCTCCTGCACATGAGCCTTGCTGTGTGGTTTTGGAGTTAGCAGTGGTGTTTCCTGTTGCAGACTCTGACTGCTTCTCCCCTTTCTAGCTAATACTGAGCAGTTGCTAAGCAGTGCCACGGCTACAGAAGTCAGAAAGATCAGCAGTAGCTTTCAAAATGACACTTTGGGGAACACAAGAGCTTCTCAAACTGCCCTTTTTTTGATTGTTACTCATTTGCGCTGAACTCAATCTGCCAGAAAGTATTCTCTGGTATTCTCACAAAGATAAGCAGCTGATTGGCATTGCTGGTATTCACAGCCCCTTTTGTTCATTTATACTTGGCTGGATGAGTGAGTTACAGCTAGTGTCATCATTGCAGAATAATGAACCATTGTGTCCCAGTTCAGAGCATCCCTTTATGTTCTCAGATAAGTGGTGGACTCCAGATCCACAAACCCTGTCCCTTAGAACCAAAACAGAGAACGCTTATTGCTAAAATAACGCTTAAAGACTTGGTCAAAGACTGGGACTGGCGGACGCAACTCCAATTAAACCAATTAAGTCATGGCCCTTTCAAGGGCAAATTTGCCCCTTTTCCATACGTCTACAGTCTGACAAAACCCTCTATATATCATTTCAGTCCCAAGTACATTTTGCCTCACTCTAGACTCTAGTTCTCTGTTACCTGTTGTTTTATTTCCTACTAGGTCACTGCTGTGTAGACATTTCATTGGCTCTGAGACACAAATGTCTTTCATGTATGTTGCTGCACTTCCTGTTTCTGTCTAGGATCTTAGATTTTGTGCCCAAAACAACAAAATCATGCATGCCTTTACCCCAGATAAAGCATCTTAGGCATAAGGTAAATGTAAGGCCTGGGCTGCAACGTGAACTGTCTTTGTTTAGACAACAGCAATAAAGTAGTGTGTAAATTCTGGAGGCTGTTGGTGTATCAATCTGTTCTGCATGAAAGTGCCTCCCTATCACACCTTCCTTCTCATCCTTTTCACATTTGCTTAGCTATTGGGGTCAGAGAGGGAAAAATGAGGTCTAGGATACAGAGGAGAGACTAAAAGGAATTTTCTCCCTAGAACACAACTTCACCTTGAGCAGGAAATTTGTTGAAATATCACTGAATGTACTGGGCTTGAGAAAAGAAAGCATGGAGACCAAGGAGGAGATTTTGGGTTCTCTTCTGCCCTCAGTGTGCACATGTATAGTAACTCTCTTTCAGACGAATGACAATTGAGTATGCAATACTCAAGGAGACAATAGGGCCCCAGAAACAACTTAGTTCAGAGAAGCGCAGACTATTTTTAGTGAGATAGCATAAGACAGAAGCAAAGACAGAATCTCTATTCTGTAAGCAAGAGGTTCACAGATTATGCCGCTAGAAGACTAAAGGCCTGTACGGAATTGCGTGTCCCCTTCTTAACTTCACACCATTGCGCACTATCGTTTAGGGCCAAATCAAGAGAACAACATTTTCCAATAAATGGTTAATAAATGTCCACTGCTGGAAAAACCTAGGATAGCGTATAAAGCTGACACTCTTTGATCTATAAGAAATGGGCCTTTAATTTCCTATTGATTTACATGTACTTAATGGCCTTATTATACTAGGTATCAATGTGAAGCTCTAAGGATAAGATTTGCGGACAGCTTTAATTAGTTTACTTTAATGAGGTAAGCTATTCTTCGCCTTTCCAAAGAGCTATTACTTGCACTCTGCTGGTTTTCCAGCAACCATAACTGCTACTTCACTTTGTGAAGGCAGCAAAGCTACTATTGCATTGTGTATTCATAAGGGCTTGGCTGTACCGTGTTGCTGTACACTCTCTAATGTAGCCACTCTGGCTATGTCTACACTAGAAACGTTAAGTCGACTTTGTTAAGTTGACTTAATAAGGTCAACTTAAAGTCGACCTTATTAAGTCGACCATATTAAGTCGACTTAACAAAGTCAACTTAACTTTTCTAGTGTAGACATAGCCCCTTGTTGACCTTAGTAAGTTGACTTAATGCTTTAAGTTGACTTAATAAGGTCAATTTAGGCGCTAATCCCCATCCTAATAAGGTCAACTTAAGCGTTAAGTCTACCTAAAACAAGGTGTTATTAAGTCAATTTAAACTTTCTTTAAGTAGACTTAGGGAAATGCTTAAGTCGACTTAAGGAAAGTCCATTGTGGATGCGGCTTTGTTTAGGTTGACTTAAGCCTCCTAACTTGTAAGTGTAGACGCGCCCTCTGAGTGGATGGGAGAGAACTCTCCTATCGACTTAACTGCTCCAGCCTCAGTATGTGACGGTAGCTGAGAAGCTCTCTCACCAACATAGCGCTGTCCACAACGGCGCTTAGGTTGGTGTAACTTATACTGCTCAGGGAGTGATTTATTCACACCCCTGAGTGACATTACCTGTGTCACCATAGGTCATAGTGTAGACATAATTTAACTGCAGGAGGTATAATACAATGTGTACAAAAAGAAAAATAATGTGATAATGCAGGTCAAAGGGACACCTTAGCTATGAACTGGGTAAGCCAGCAGTAAACTGAGGGTAACAATCAGGGAATAGAGAATGTAACCCTCAGTTTACTTCCCAGGCCTGATCTACACTGCTGGCGAAATTTGGAGGCAGTTGATGAGAGTTAGGCAAGGTATGTAGAAAAGCTTGTATAACTCCCATCAATTTCCTAACTCCCCTTCAGTGCAGCAACTTCACTGCGCAGCGCTGATGGGAAATGTGTTCTCATCGATGCAGTACTATGCCGCTTGAGGGGGTTGTTTTACTAAGTCAATATTGGGGTTGACTTAGCATGTCTTAACTGGCCACTAAATCGATCCAGAAAGATCGATCTGAGGATGGTGACTTTGCTGCTGCCAATGTAGACGTGGCCCCAGAAATGAAACCCCATTTTCATTTAGCTTTGGCTCTATCATGAGGCCTGCTGGATGCTCTATGAGCCTTGGGACTTTGTGTCTAATCATTTTGGGGAGGTACTTTATGCTTTGACCTTGACACTAATATATTAGGCAGCCCTATGTGGCAAGCATTTTACTAGATAGAATAGGCTGATGGTGGAAGTTTTTAAGGCCACACCAAGCCGGGTTGGTACAGAGCTGCACTAACCCAGAGGAACTCAGGGAAGCAGGCATTATTAAGCCTAGAGCTCTGCAGCTGGACAGCTCTGCTGATCATTATGGAGGTGCAGGATCACCAGTAAAGATTATTAAAAATGGAAATTTAAAAAAAAAATCACAAAAAGATCCAGACTTGATGTTGGTTCCACTTCACAATTGTTTATGATGTAGATTTTCCTTTTCTTCAAAATATGTTTTTGAAAAATTTATTCTCTCTCTCTCTCTCTCTCTCTCTCTCTCTCTCTTGGTTTCTTTTTCCTTCCCTTTGCAGCCAGGTACAATAAAATGAATGATATCCAGGTTTGTTTTGTTTTCCCATTTTTCTTGCAGCTACTCTAACTTTTACAAAGAGAAGGACTTGGAAAAGTTACAGAGTTAAAAAATGAAGAGAACAAAATAAAGCATTAAGAAAAAAAACTAACCTTAGGTAGCATTTATTCGACTATAGTCAATGGCGAAAAGGAAAAACGGAGAAAGAATTAAAAGTGAAATTTCTGGTATGGACTAAAACTCAGGAAATTTCACATAAATAAATAAATAAATAAATAAATAAATAAAAATAGGGGGGAAAGGTTAGTTGTTGACCAAAAAAGGTTTTGAATAAAATATATGAGCCATGCTACTCCCTAGGGTTGCCTCAAGACTGAGCAAGGAGCACACCTGTTCACTGGGTGGGACTTTTGTCTAACATGGGCTAAGGGTCAGATCTATAAAGGTAATTAGTGGAATTGCCAATGAAGCACTGTTGAAAAACCCTCCAAGTGCCTATCTCCATCTTGAGGTGCCTAAATACCTGTACAAATCTTGCCCTTGGTAAAAACTATGCTAGAACCTCAGTATTTGGATCAATATGTTTTGAATAAAAATCCGTTTCTGAAGGATTGCCTTTTTTGGAAAATTTCTCATTACTGCAAGAATTTATATCTGTTTCTTTTTTTAAAAAAACCTCAGCAATAAAAGGAATATTATTGAGAGAGAGTCATGAAATAAAGAACGATCAAATAATTCCAAGCCTCATCATCAATTAAACTGTAAAGTTAGCCACAGTGGTTCATTTCAGGGCACCTGCATGCATTTAATTGAGTGACTGTTTTAATTTTTCATTGTTGAAAACCACTTAGCCACTTATCACAAGCCTGTGCTTCCCTTGTAACTTGTGCATAAATCTCCTCAATGACCTACACTGTAAGTTGAATATTTCTTCAAGATACACAGACCCTGCAAGAGCTGTAGAAATTTCAAGTATCAAGCTACAAAGTTGCCCTTTATATTTTCGAAAGAATTGCATTCCAGGACTGAGGATTCAACTCCTTAGCTATTCACCATCAGGAGGAAACTGCTTCTGCTGTACAATCCTGACTAGAATTCCTTTCAGAAGAGCACAGCAAGGGCCCATCTTTCATTCACTGAGCATCCATGGAAGTCAAAAGATGCTCTGGATGTACAATGAATTCAGGATCAGCCCTAAATCTTCCAGGAAAGAATTTTTCAATTGCATATATCTTAAGAAAGTCCACTGCTCTGTTTCTCACTACTTAAATGAGCCTGCTTTTCTCTAATGCATTTCTGTGCTTTTAATGCATCTCATAAATACAGCTTCTCCTGAAATAATACAGTTAGAGATCAGGATCATTTTCAAAATAGGCTGAAAATGGGTAGAGCCTCCTCTTGCATCAAACTTTTCCTGAAAGCCTAGACCAGTGGTTTTCAAACCATAGGTCAAGACCCAACAGTGGGTCGCAGACCCACAGGTACTGGGTTGCAGCGCCCCCTATTGCCAGTGCCGAAAGACTGGAATGCGTTGCTCAAAGATGTAACTGTTGGGTCACAGGTGAAAATGATTTTTTTCAACTGGGTCCTGATGAAAAGAGTTTGAAAACCAGTAGCCTAGACTACTGGGTAAAAGAATACATACCATTACTGCTTGTTGACCCATTTATTAATTATTATTATTAGTAATAATAATAATAAGCAAGTTTATTACAGTAGTGTCAAGGATCGTTCAAGATCAGGGTTGTTCGTACGTTATGCCAGTAACGTTCTATCTTCATTTATTATTGCTATTATCTGAATATTGCTATAGTCATATCTGAGTTTGCGAATGTTGAAAATGGGAAGCCCAGAAGAGATGCATTTGGAATAGAAGTTCTCAATAAGACCCAGATTCAGCAACGCAGTTGAATACGTGCTGAAGTGCTTTGCTGAACTGGAGCTTATGTCTGAATGCCTGTGGAATGCTGGCCATGTCACAGAGTGAAATGCACAGTGAGAATGAGTCGGTGCTTGTGCCAATATATGGTATGGGAAAGCTGAGCCAATGCTCATTTGCACCCTTATATCCTGAAATTTCTTTTACCTCACAGTAGCCTCATTAATTTTAAGGAGGGACAGTGACCAGATTCTGACATCATTTACACTGGGGTAAGCCTGAGAAAACTTTACTGGCTTCAGCTTTATACAAGTGTAAATGAGATCAAAATTTAGTTCTGCATTTTTAAGATCCAATCTGACTTAACTCCCGCAGAGGCAACCCTGCCACACCAAACTATTCAAAAATCGCGAGTCAGGCCCCCAAATGTCATAAGATTGGCTTAAAAATCAAGATTTTAAAAAATAAATGTTGGAATCTTTTCTTTTGCCTTCTGGTTTCCAAGCTTTTAGGGTGAACATGTTTTCTAACTAATAGCAGCAGCCATAAGAGCTAGAAAGTTTAAAAAAAAAACCAAAAAAAACCCCAAAACAACAGAAAACCAAAAGCGGAGACTCTCCTGTAACTTTAGGACTCCAATGGGGCAATGTTTTAAGAAAAACACCAAATACAAAAGTTGGCCATACTGCAATTGGAAATCCTGCAGGGTTAAACGCCAATATTTAATGTATTTCCATAGCCTCTACAACAGCTGACACTCCTAGAAAGCAGACATTACCCTTCATTGACCTTGGACTCCTGTTACATTTTACCACTCCAACAAGCAGCAGAGGTGTGGAACGTTTCTTCACCCACTTGCATCCTCACCCTCAGAGAAAACAGCACACCACCGTACCAGACAGTATATTGGATCTGTTCCTTAAAGGAACAGGTGAATAAAACATAAGTTCACAAATAACTGAGGGCCTAGATCTCTAGTCTTTCATTGGGAAAAATTCCACTGAGCAAGGACTAATTATGCTTCAGACCTAATTAAGGGACTTTTCTCGGTGCATGAGAGGTTGAGGTGCACCAGGAAGTCAATTCCGTCTCTCTGATTCTCAGCCCCAATAATGCTTAGACTGGTCACTGGTGTCCTTAATGAATAGTTACAGTGGAAAAGACCTTTGTCACACTCATCTTTCATCTGGCACACAATGCACACTTGGAAAGGAGGCAAGCGTAGTTTCAGGGGTCGGACCAGCTCCAATTTATCAACAGGAAATTGACCTATGCCAGGGAAATTCTCTGCAGCCAGAATTCAGTCCTTTTATGCCATGTGCGTGGCCCAGTTAGGCTGTATCTCAAAAGAGACTCTAGACATACAGTTGATGACTATAAGGGAAGAGAAACAATCAAATCGTAATGAAATGATGGCAAAAATTGGTTGAAATGCCAATCCCCAAAGTTATAAAATCCCCAGTAGAATCAAAGAAAATCCCTGGTGCACAATTCAAGCCTAATTGTCCACATTAGATATTTCAATGCAATTACCAGAGTTAATATTTACTCAGACAGATTTCAGAAGGACGCTATTTAAAAATTCCTGAATGAGAGAGTTTGGGAACAATGTTAAGGCCAAACAAAAAGATCTCTATCACAGAAAAATATACAATTTCAAATAAAACTGAGACATACTCTTTGGATATTTTAAAGTCCATTCACGCTATATAGAAGAAACCAAACTTTAGGAAAGAACAATCTGGATTTTGCAGATGCGTGTGATGGTTGATTTCCAGCCGCTATTCATTAGATCTTGTTTCATTAGAGCCATAAAAGAAATGAGTCAACAGCTTAGTCACATCAGACAGGATATGCTTCAAGCACAGCTTGAATTAAAGAATAAAGTTAAACACTGAAAAACAAAAAGTAACTGAGAAAGATCTTAATCATTTATTCTCTTAAAATAATGAGGGACAACAATGGGCCAGTCTAACAACAGCATTACATGCTGATATTCTGGGGGTGGGGAGTAGAGGAATAGAGTCTGAGATTAAATTAATAAAACTGGACATATTTAATATAAGCAAAAATATCAAAGTATCCTGATGTGGAGGAAAGATACAAATAAAAGTAAGAGGCCACCTCGGCTCCATCAAAAGTTCTTTAATGTCCTGAAAAATCAAATGGGAATCCTACAAAAAGTGGAAATATGAACAAATTGCTAAGGGGAATTACAAAAGAATACCACAAGCATGTAGAGACAAAATCAGGACGTCTAAGACACAAAGGCTGTGTCTACACTTGCTAAAATTAGTTCAAATTAGTTAGCTCGAACTAACTAATTCAAACTAATTTTAGTTAGTTCGAATTAGCTTAATTCGAACTGGAAAAAGTTTGTTCGAACTAAGCAAGTGCCATTCATGGCACTTGCTTAGTTCGAATTAGCGATCCCCATTCATTTCAATGGCGGGTTAGTTCGAACTAAGAAATTAGTTCGAATTAACATGGCCACATTGGCTAATTCGAACTAGTTAGTTCGAATTAAAGACTTACTTCTGAAGCCCTATTCGAACTTATTAGTTCGAATTAAGGAAGCCCTTAATTCGAACTAACTAAAGCCTAGTGTAACCATGGCTTTAGTTAGTTCGAATTAAGCCTCCTTAATTCGAACTAACTTGCCAGTGTAGACATAGCCAAAATGATTTAAACCTAGCAAGGGACATAAAAGAGAATAAGAAGAGGTTCTATAAATACATGAGAAGCACAAGAAAGATGCAGGTAAACATAGCTCCGCTACTTAGCAGGTGATGAGAGCTAATAATAGACAACATCAAGAAGGCTGAAGTGATTAATGCCTATTTTACTTCACTTTTCCCTAAAGAGGTAAATTGTGACTAAATACTCAACATAATTAATATTAACCGGGGGGAAGGAACACAAATCAAAACAGGGAAAGAACAGGTTAAAGAATATTTTGATGTTAAGTGTAAGCAAGACAGCAGAGTTTGATAAAATTCATCCTAAGGTATTTAAGGAACTAGCTGAAGCAATGTTGGCACCATTAGCGATTATCTTTGAGAACTCCTGTAGAAAGGTTAAAGTCCCAGAGGACTTGAGAAGAGCAAACATAATATCCATCTTTACAAAAGGGAACTAAGAGGACCTGGGGGTTCTAGACCTGTCAGTTTAATTTCAATACTGGAAAGATAATGGAACAAATTTTTAAACAATTAATTTGTAAGCATCTGGAGGATAACAGAGTTATACATAATAATCACTATGGATTGGTCAAGAACAAATCATGCTAAACCAACCTAATGAAGGTCTCATAGACTATAAGATCAGAAGGGACCCATCTGATCATCTAGTCTGATGTCCTGCACAACATTTCCTTCTTTGACAGGGTTAGTGGCCTACTGGATGGAGAAAGCTATAGACATGATACGTCTTGATTTTGGTGAGGATTTTAACACAGTGCCATGCAACATTCTCATAAGCAAACTAGGGAAATGTGGTCTAGATTAATTTACTATAAGGTAGGTGCACAACTGGTTGAAAGGCTATACTCAAAGAGTAGTTATAAATGGTTCACTGTCAAACTCGGGGGCCGGGGCCATATTTAGTGGGTTCCTGCAAGGGTCTATCTAGGGTTTAGTATCATCCAAACTCTTAATGACTTGGATAATGGAATGGGAAATGTGCTTATAAGATTTGTGAATGACACTAAGAGGCGAAGGGTTGCTACTAAAACTTGGGAAGACAGGATTAGAATTCAAACAACTTTGACAAATTGGAGAACTAATCTTAAATGAACAAGACAAAATTCAATACGAATAAACCTGAATTATTATCCTTACGAATTAAAAATCAAATGCGCAACTATAAAATGGGGAATAACTGCCTCAGGATCTGGAGGTTAGAGTGGATCACAAACCGAACCCGAGGCAATGATGTGATGCAGGTGTGAAAAAGGCCAATATAATTCTGGGACATTTTAACATAAGTGTCATCTACAAGACACAGGAGGCAACCGTCCCAGTGTACTCAGCACTGGTGAGGCCTCAGCTGAGTACTGTGTCCAGTGCTGGGCAGCACATTTTAAGAAGGATATGGGGAAATTGCAGAGTCCAGAGAACAGCAAAAAAAAAAAAAAGATGACAAGATGGTTAGAAAACATGACTTATGAAGAAAGGCTAAAAAGACTGGGCATGTTTACTTTGGAGAAAAGAAGACTGGGCCTGATAATAGTCTTCAAATATGTTAAGGATTGTGACAGAGAGGGTGATGATTCATTACTCTACTTGTCCACTGAAGGACAAGAAGAAATTGGGTTATTCTGCTGCCAGGAGATTTAGTTGGATATTAAAGAAAACTTTCTAACTGTAAGGATTATTAAATACTGGATTAGGCATCCTATTAAGATTGTGGAACCCCCATCATTGGATACTTTTAAGAAGAGGTTAGACAAACACCTGTCTGGGATGATCTAGGTGTGCATGGACTGGAATGGATGATCTACTGAAATCCATTCCAGCACTATATTTCTATGGTTCTAGATTATTCTGGATATTTGTAGAACACCAGCATCAACATGTCTGCAAAATTAGAAAAATATTAACCATTGTCTTCTTGCAAAAGAGGGACAAATCACAGACTCATTATGTCTGGTTCTCCTCTTACACCAGTGTAAAAGCTGTTATACGTTAATCCACTGGACCAGATCTTCAGTTTTTGTAAATAGGCATTGCTTTATTGATGACAGAGGAGTGATGACAATTTATAGCAGCTCAGGATCTAGCCCATTGATTTTAATGGTGCCACTCCCGATTTATTCCAATGTAAAATGAAAGAGAGACAGGTCCTGTAAATTCCCTATATTATTATAATAGCGACATTCCAAGATGTATGTGGAGGGACTGTGTCTGTGGGAGAAATTATTGGGCACATCAAATTATTGGGGCACCATATTTATTTGTTCAGATCAAACCAATAAGAATAAATGACCTCCTCAGCAAGAAAAAAATGAAACTCTACGATAGGAAGAGAGAAAGGCAGGAAAGCCTTGTGAATCAGGAGTCACAGGAAGCTTTGAAACTACTGAGATAGAAATAAGGTTTTACAAAGAAGAATTCAGATTTCCTCCAATCCAGCTCTGGCTCTTTAGAGAGGTAGATTGAGCTTTTAGAATGTAATTTCATTTCCAAAGGTGCATATTTGAGCTTGAATGCCAAAGATGTTAAACAACATGACATTCTCTAGTGAAGTATTAACTACACAGATATGATCACAAATGCCCTTATCTTTGATGACACAAATGAACATTTTCTATTGTGAAAAAAATGGGAATTAGGTCACCTGGATTATATGAAAAATAAAATATTGAAAAGCATCTTTAAAATGTAGAGGTAATTAATCTGTCACTTCATGGTATCCATGATCTATCAGCCTTGCTTCCGTTAGGCTGACAATTGATATTTTAAGACTGCCCATTTTGCATAGGACAGCTACCTGATGACCATGCCTATGAAGAGTTGCAACATTCCAGGTTTCAATTTTGATGGATTGATGGAGATCCCTGGTACAACTTAATACATTGCCATGATATACTGCAGACATGCCTGCTGACACCAGAGGATGCACATCCCCAGAAGGACTTTGGTGCAAACCTGTCACATTTGTGCTGGGAGAAGATGGCACCGGCAGGGTATCTGTAGTTGACAACAGGGACAGGGATTTAACCCTGGTGCTGAGCACTAACTTATTTATATGATCAATTGTCCCACATAATACTTCGTCCCACTGGCATGAGACGGAGCGAAGGCAAACCTGGACTACCAGAACTTGCTTCATGCTGTGTGACCTTAGCTATTGAGTCTTTCTCGGCAACTTCCTTCCTCTTGGGTAGCTAGGCGCAGCTCTTTCCCTTCATCTTCACTGTCTGTGTTAGCCATCATTTTCAGGGTTCTTGTTGGAGCTGTCCACCTCACACAATGACCAAAGCGATATTCTGGACCAGCCTTCCTCCCTAATGGCATATCTCCAACAAGCAATCCCCCACTTCAAATGTGACACTCTTCCATCATTATAAGGTATAGGTTGGACATTTGGGCGACAGTTCTTGTAGTACAGAGCCCCTCCAGCAAATGGAGGAGTCAGTCAAGGTCAGCCTCCAGGTTTACAGCTCAAAGAAAAAACTGCAAAACCTATAGTCAGGTCCACCTATGACTCCAATCTCTTTGACTAATGAAACTGTTGAAGCAATCACTTTTTTTGCTTTTGGGTTCTATATTCACCAGTTTCTCTAACTCTCATACAAAGGTTCTTCACCAGATTGGTATTGCAGCATCTGCCATCAGCCATTTACAACAAATATGGAATCAGCATAATCTTGATACGACAACCAAGTTCAGGATCTATTTGAGCTGTATCCTCTCTGTCAGTGGTTAAAGTATAATTTGATGGGCCCTGGAACCCTCCTAATCTCCGGGCCCCCTTCCCGTATTGTCTGGGCCCCCTTCATGCATGTGCGGGCCCCAGCCCAGGTAGGCATTTGCAACCACTTCTCAGTACCACATGCATCAGTTATCGCTCCATAAAAATATTTATAATTTTATATGGCATTTATGTCTATAGCAATTATTCTCACAAACCAGCAAACACTGCATAATACAATAAGTATTTTGATTAACAATGGTGGGGTGTGGACCTGCCAGCAGCCAGGGCAGGGCGGAACATGCGTTCCGCCGGATTTTTCTATTTTTAGGGGCCTCGGAACTCTGGCCCCTCAAATTTGTGGGCCCCGGAACTGTGTTCCGTTGCGTTCCCCCTTACTCTAACCTCTGCTCTCTGTACTGTTGTATAGTTACGAAACATGGACACTATGCTGCTGAGATCTGTCAAAGCTGGGGGCTTTCCACCCAAAATGCCAACGTTGTATAGTGGGTAACGTTCTGTATTGGAATGATTTCATTCATAATGCAGGTGTTTACAGTCTCACTGGGATACTGACTACTGGGGCAATTTTCTACAGCCAGCGTCTTACACTTTTCGGACATGTTGCTAGATGCCACAAGATGTTCTGGCTAACGCCATTCTCAGGTGGCTTGTAACAACCAGGATAAAATTCCACCAATCAAGGAGTGGAAGTGGCCCACAGGCTGTTGAGTGAATCAAGTAGGTTCCGAAGTTGAACTTATGGCCCATCCAGCCCTTGTCTTTGCACAGGAATGGACCAATGGCAAATGATCGTTACAGCCAACCATTTGGCTAAGCTTTGAAGAAAATTTTTAAATTGTAGAAGGGGTGACTCTTTTCCAGTTACCTGGGGTGGGAGCAGGAACTTGGGTTTTACTGCTGACTTGGACATGGAGGCTACGTCTACATTGCAATAACAGGGTGTGACTGCAGCTAGCTAGATTAAAGCTAGATTGGGTACCAGAGGAGTGATGCTGCCGTGGCACAGATATCAGCGGTGGTTCCACAAGGCCACCTAGAACCCTGGGTCATTGCTCAGGAGTCTAGCCCATATTGAAGTTTCACTGCTCTGGAACCTGAGATAGTTAGATGAAACCTAGATCAGGTAAGTCTATGATAATCACGCCCCAGGATTTCAGTATAGACATACCCCAACTAACTAGGAGAAGTTCACTTCTGTGCAGAGGGCTTGCTCAAGTAACAGGATTCCATGTCTCTGTCTCCCCAAATAATAATACTTCTCTCTCCTTTGGAAATGTATGGGTGAAATGCACTAGGGGCAATATGTGCAAACTATTAACATCTGTAAAAGTGAATCTGCCACCTGAAGGCGGTGGTGCATTAATCACTGCTTTTTTTTTTTTAAAGAAATGAGTTAAATGGATGATCCTACAAAATCATTTAAACTACAGAACAAATATTCACCATGGGCCTGGGTCAAACTCCACCTGTGTGACACTAGTGAGAGTCCATGGAAGTCTATGGAGTTGCACTGGTGTAAATTTGGAGTCATTCCGTGTGGAGTCAGCCCCTTACACTGAGAACCCAGCAATGAACATAGTTATCAGGCAGAAAATAAGGATTTAGGAGGAGAATCATTCATTTTAGTATAAATATAATAAAACAAAGAAAAAGAGAAGGTTCACTGAGATGTCTGGAAACATGAGACGCCTACCGTCCCTACCATAGGAAAAAAAACCCTTCTGGGATACCTATCACGTGTCTCTAATGGTTGCATCCATCATATCCATATGTCATCCTCTCCGGAAAAAGCCAGAGAGCCACAAGATGCACAGTTTAAAGGACCATTCCAGCTGTCTTCTCACAAGGTCAGAGGGAATGACCCTCCTGGCCCAACGAAATGACTTTGGGGCTGCCTAGCTGCCCCTAACTCTTCTACTGTGGCTGTTCATTTCAGCCTCTTCCATGAGGAGCACCACAATCAACCTCAATGCCTTTTTGTGTATTGAATTTTGCTCTGTGTCTTAGGACATGTGGCGTTTGGACACTACTTAACGCCTCTAATCCCTCCATCCCACCCTCCAAACTAAACAAGCCCCATCACCACCTGGAACGTGTTTTGAATGGGCTCAGAGGAGATGGGGGATCAGGCAGCAGGACAGCACCGTAGAGCTGCATTGTCATCCAGTTCAATTACAGGAAAAGATGTATTTTAGAATCTCCACAGCTTTATAGCATGCCCTGATTTCAGTGGCGTAACAAGGGAGGGTATGTCCCCGGGTGCTGGCCTGGGAGGGGGCACCGGCTACTGAGTGTGAGTGAGTATCCTCCTGGACAGCTGAGCTGGAGCAGGAGGCCTTCCCCTGTGAATGCCCGGCTCTTCCCAGGAGGGCGGCTCCACCCTGGTTTCTTGGAGCAGCTGAGCTCCAAAGGGGCAGCCGTGTTAGACTATTGCAGAAAAACAAACAGAGTCCTGTGGCACTTTTAAAGACGAACAGATATATAAATAAATCTGTTAGTCTTTAAAAGTGCCACAGGACTCTGTTTTGGAGCAGTTGAGGAGGCGATGGGAGAGGGCAAGGGAGGGGAGAGGGATGAGGAATTCCCTCAGCAGCAATATGGTTAGTAAGGGAGGTATATGAGGGAAGCTAGGGAGATTCATGGGGTTTGCGGGGACACAAGCTGGATGGAACCTGCTGGGGAGGGGGCTGCTGTCCCCAAGTCTCCTGCTGGGGCTGAAAAAGCTGCCTTGAGCCCTGAAGAAGCCAGGAAGGAGGGGCAGGGCTGGGTGCTGTGACCACCCTCCCTCTTCCCACCCCCGTTGCTACTACTATTTGTAGCATGAGATGGGAATGGGCACTGCTGCTCAGCAGGGAAGAGAGGAGAAGAGATAACCATTCCCTGAATCTTCAAATGTGACCTTGCAACTTAAAGCAAACAAATAAACAAAAGCGGGGCACTTTTTTGCCAGTGGGAACGATCAACACTGCCTCCCCTGCAAAAATATAGAAAAAATCTGGCCCTGCAAAGTTAACCTGCTTGAGCAGTGAGTGCTCAGCGTGAGCACAGCATGCTGGGTAAGAGAAGGGGGGAGAGTGGAAGCAAGCCTGCATTTGCACAGCCCCTGGATCAAGCCTACATTCCCCATGCCGGGACAGCTGAGGGGTGGTGCAGGGATACCTCCTGCCCTGTGCACCCCTGGGTGGGGGTGATAAGGAGTGAAGGTGCAAATGTAGGCTTGGCACCCCAGGTGCAGGAGACCCTTGCTACTGCCTGATTTATCTGTTCATAGCTAAAATCTGTAGTAGAATATGGCTGGCAGACAGAACTCACTAATTATAGATTTACATGAAGGGGGGAGGTTTAAAACCTAAGAGGACATTATTAGAATAATGATTCTTAAGACGTTCTTCCAGCTGAACATCTGCCATTGCTAATTAAAAAAGAAGTTAGAGTCAAACTCTTCACTAGTCACAAAACTGGATTCTGGTATGGGATTATATGTTGTGCCAACCAACATGAACCATTTCACAGGCCCTCCCAAATCAGATAAAGGGTTTTCAAAGAGCAAATACAATACACCACTATTAAACTGATGCAAATGTATAAATTGTATTCGTAAAGCAGGATTGGTGACATGACTCATTTACTGCTCATTTCATTTGTCAGATCCCTAGCAGTTTCAAATGATCAGCTCCATAAAATGATACATTCTACCAGCTTTCCTGAGATTGGCATGTAATTTCCCCAAAAGCAGGTTTTAAGCTACATTTTAGGTGGAATACGCTGACGAAAATAACCTTCCCCTATTCTCTGTCTTTTCTGTTGGCTTCCCTGAAGACTTGATTGCAATTTACCAGAAAGTCACTTTCAGAGTGCACAGAATCTGCAGTGATCTAACTGCCAGTGAATGCACAAGTTAGATTAAATCTTGCAAACTGAAAATACACAATTACAGAGATAAAACAATTAGGCACAAAATTACAAAAGCAAATGGGTTTGAAATGCATCAACTAACAGCTCCCTCAAAGCTAAAAGTAAACAAGTGCTCAGTTCCATTTATCACATAACCCATTGTCACAAACAAAATAGAATCCCGCTTCCAGCGACATATTTCAACATCTAATATAAGGCCCAGTTTCATCAATACAAGAGAAGAACCCTTGAAACACCCTCGCTCACTCATTTAAAGGCTAGAAGATGCTGTAGCTTAACAGACCTGCTCTCCTCAGAGAACTCGGTACTTGCCCATATTCTCTAAACCCCTGATGCAGTGCCCACAGAAGTCAAGTAAAACCTGCCAATAACTTTAATCTTTGGATCAGGCCTTTCACAATTTTCAGATTTTTGGAGTGTCACCCTTCGCATTCAATATTTATTATGAGGCAGCTGGGAGAGATGGAGGGAGATGGCCTGCAATACCATTATTAGGCAGAGTCTGGCCACCAGTTTCATCAATGGGCAGGAGCCACTCATCATGATGACTTCTTTTCATCAGACCTGAACCATGTTGTGCCTTTACTTTCTCATTACCAGGCCAAGATGCTGACTTGGATGATGAAAATTCCCAGAACCTCCATTTGAGTAAAATCTGAAGAGATGCTGGCAAATTTTCCCCTGTTCAAAAGAGGTAAATTGCCATTAAAAAATTAGAACCTGGGAGAACTTTTGGTTCCTAGCTGCCTTAGGAACCCACCCCCAACCTCAAATTGTCATCTACTGTCCCAACAATAGCCCCTCTGTTAGATAGCTCAGAAGGCTTGGACACTGTTGGCTATGGAATTTATGGTCCAAAAAAGGCTACACTTGTTAACCTTCCAGACTCAGAGCAAGGCTCTCTGCTTACTTCAGGCTAGATTTAGACATGCTGATACCTGCTGCCACCATTGATTTTCACTGGATTTGTGGGTGCTCGGTACTTATGAAAATCAGGTACAACATGCGAAAATCGAGGCACCTGAAACCAGTGGCCACTCCTGAAAATGTTGGCCTCTTTCTCAGATATCTGGAAGAAAAGCTGTGTATCAGTGGAATCAATTTACTGTTTCTAGGTAAGAAACCACACTAAATTAGAGTTAAGGTTAAGAATATGGATCAGTAACGTGAGTGCTAACTCCTATTCTTATTTGTTAGGCAGTGAAGAGCAGCAGTGGAGGAGAGAAGAGCGAGTGGCAGTGATGAAGATGGACTTTTAAAGCAGTGATGAAGATGGACTTCAGGAACCACTACTGAACACATTGTGATTTTGCATTTGGAATATCCGTAGGCTATATTACTGAAGGCTGCAGTTTAGTGTATGTTTTTACTGTGGTGTTGTGGGAGCAATAAATAGCAAAGGCAGGAAATAAAGAGCCTCCAGGTGCTGACATAAAATTAAATCATGACTACTTCTCTCAAGTTCAAGATAGGAAAATCACAGTGATATGTCCTTGCTTACACTGCCCTCAATGCGCCAATATTATCAAGGGCAACCTCTTTTGTCAGACAACAGAGTCTTGTGGCACTTTTAAAGACTTTTAAAGTGCCACAAGACTCTGTTGTCTTTCTACAATAGACTAACACGGCTACCCCTTTGGAATTTCTCTTTTGTCAGGTAACCTTCCTGCACTCTATATATTACCGAGTGCCCTTGTGGCACCAAATTCTGCCTCAGATATATGTGTCCTTAGACAATCACATGGTGACCAGTAGGGAAACCAAATCTCTCCTGCAGGGCAGTATCTGACTTTAGAAGGAAGAGTTGTCTGCCTCTAGAAAACAGCAAATAATTCTTCATTCAAAACTACAGGGATTTTACAAACATGACTGAAATAATTTGGTGAAAATAAAATGTGAGACATCTGCAACAAAATTATTTGTAGTTCCCTAAGTGGCAGACCCTGCTTACCTCTCTCATCCACAGAAGGCATTGTCTACCATGAGTAAGACAGGCAGAATGCAGCTCTATTATTCTATGGAGATGTGTGTCCTTGTTTGACTGGTGTATATGGTTTGCTACTCTGATGTTACACCACTTCCCTGGTGTATTGACAAATTCAATTTTTACTTTTTTTTACCCTCTCCCACTGATTCCCAACTTGGTCTAGCCTTTCCTCCTGCTGAAGACAAATGTAGATGACCTCTAGAATAAACATAATGAGAGCAGACCATAGATATCTGTAAAGTGACCTGAATTCAATAAAAAATATTTCTGGTCTCATAGCTCATATACATTACTGGTCTTGCTGCACTTCCCCTAGGCAACTGCTTGTTCTACCTGTGGTGGAAGCTTGGACAGATGTTTGGTCCTACCTCAAAATGATTAGTTGGGGATGCACTGGGTCTGTATTCTTTAGTTTCTGGTTGTGTCCAAATTCCCCTGTTGTTGGTTGTTCTTTCTCTCCTTGGCTATGTCTACACTTGCTAAAATTAATTTGAATTAGTTAGCTCGAACTAACTAATTCGAACTAATTTTAGTTAGTTCAAATTAGCGATCCCCATTCATTTCAATGGCGGGTTAGTTCGAACTAAGAAATTAGTTCGAATTAACATGGCCATATTGGCTAATTCGAACTAATTCGAATTAACCCTTTAGTTCAAATACCCTATTCAACTTATTAGTGCAAATTAAGGAAGCCCTTAATTCGAACTAACTAAAACCTAGTGTAGCCATGGCTTTAGTTAGTTCGAATTAAGCCTCCTTAATTCTTACTAACTAGCCAGTGTAGACATAGCCACTGTATAATGCAGAGAAGTTCTAGCTAAGCTGGGCCTGAGTCTGCTCTCCAATGTAAATCAGTAGTACTTTCAGCAAAATCAGTGGAATTGCATTAAACATTTGGAGATTGTTTCAAGTGATATCAGAATCACCACCACTGTATTCCAGGGCATTGCTTTTTGAGCAAGTACTCTTTTTTTTTTTTTTAAACTGACAACATCGATCAAGAAAGAAATGGGGGGTCAGGGGTGGTCCATGGTGGGAATGTGCTTCTGTAAAAAGAGTCAGACTTTTCTTCCATAAAACTACAGAAAATATTTTTTTACAATGGGAGGAAGCCAGGTGGACTCTGTATTTTTATTAGATTAAAAAACCCATCCTCTAAAACAGTGATTCCCAACCTGTGGCCTAGGGGCCAAAAATGGCCTGCAGGGACTTTCAAAGTGGCCTGTGGCTCCCCTCCTGCTGGCAGCAGAAAGGAGCCACTGCCTAAAAACCCAGGCAAAGCAAGTTTCCATGAGGCTAAAAGGCCAGTGTAGGCTCCTGGCTGCAGCCAAGGGGTTGGGAGATCACACTTCCCTCCCACGGCTCCAGCAGACAGCACAGCACTCTAGCTGGGTCCCTAGGTGCTGGGGTCCCTGCTGCTGCCAAAGGGTGGGGAGCATTGATCTCTCATCCTCTTAGTTGAAGCGCACAGGGCTACAGGATATGCAATTTCCCTGCTGTAGTAAGGGAGATGGGAGATCAGGAATAAGGCAACCTCCTTGCTGGATTCTTTCGCTATGTCTACACTAGAAAAAGTTAGGTCGACTTTGTTAAGCCAACTTAACAAAGTGGTTACCCTGAATGGGGACTTAGTGAGTTGACCTAACTGCCCTTAAGTCGACTTAATAAAGTCAATTTAAGGGTTAATCCCTATCCACACTGTGCTTAAGTTGACCTAAGGAGTCAATTTACGGGTTAGGTCAACCTAATGGGTGGTTCTTACTAAGTCGACTTAAGGAATTTCTTAAGTCGACTTAATGAAAGCCCAGTGTGGACGGGGAGTAATTTAGGTCGACTTAAGGCTACTTAAGTCGACCTAAATTTCCAGTGTAGACATACCCTTTCTGTCTGGCAGCAGTGGGGGTGAGGGGGGAAGGGGTGCTGCTGATGGAGTCTCGTGGCCCTTCAGGGTTATAGAAATTATATCTGCAGCCCTTGAGCTAAAAAGCTTGGGAACCACTCTTTTAGGCTATGTCTACACTTACCAAAGTTAGTTTGAATTAGTTAATTCGAACTAACTAATTCAAACTAATTTTAGTTAGTTCAAATTAACTTAATTTGAACTAGCAAATTTTAGTTCAAACTAAGCAAGTGCCATGCATGGCACTTTTCCCCAGGGTTAATTAGTCAATTGCATTGAGCTCAATGTGCCGGTTAGTTTGAACTAAGCACTTAGTTCGACCTAACATGGCCACATTGGGTTAATTCAAACTAACTAGTTCGAATTAAGGGTTAGTTAAAAAAGTATAAGCGAATTTATTATTTCGAATTAAGGAAACCCTTAATTCAAACTAATGAAAGCCTAGTGTAGCCAAGGCTTAAGTTAGTTTGAACTGAGTTTCCTTAATTCGAACTAACTTGCCAGTGTAGACATAGCCTTAGCGTCTAAAAGATTTCTTTATTGTGCATGCTGAGAAGTGAGGAGGGGATTTTATAGATATTTTGCTCCAGATTTTTTTATTATTATTATGTGAGGACCATTTAATTCTAGCTAAATGTATTAAAGACTACTAAAGAGAATGGAGTAGTCAGGGCCTTTTATTACATTAACTCACACGAAAGGTAAACCCTTATTTGAAATGAGACCAGATCCGCAGCTGGTATTAGGGTCTGATTCTGGGATCGGCATAGTTCATTGATTTCATTGGAGCTATGACATTTTACACCAGCTGAGAATCTGGTCCTGCAGGCTGCAAATTAAGGTATTACTGGGTTACATACTTCCAGTTCCAGTATGCTCCCAGAACTAAATGATTCACACGCTGGTGGAGAAGCTGTCTACAGCACTCAAGCTTTTGCAGCTGCTAAGATCATATCTGTGCATGTCAGTGACAAACACCAAATGGCAGAACAAACAAGGAGTCCTGTGGCACTTTTAAAGACTAACAAATTTAGTCACAGCTGCTGTCACAGTCCTTTCTGTTGGAGTGTTATTGCCTTCGATGACCACTGCTTTCATAAAGAAGCTGTTCCAGGCTCCCATCAAGGGGCACGTTGATTTCACTCACTTCTTTACTGATCACTTCAAGTAGAGAAAAGGCAGGATTTCATAAAGTGAAGAGGGGATTTAAACCCTACAAATTATTTAAATTCATTGTATTTTCCGGCATACAAAGGGGACTTTAAATAAAAAAAACTGATCACTTACACCAAAAATAAAGTAGGTAACTTTGTAAATTGGTGTTGAAGTGGAGAGTCAAATGGTTGGTTGAAGCTTCTTTTACATTAAAGTTTATAGAAAAAAGATTTAGGGTTTTAACTTACCACGTTACATTCCAATGCCTTCTCAGGAGAAAGTTAGCCTATGAAACTATTTAATGTAAAAGTTATTTTAAAAAAATAACTTAGTAACTTTTGAGCACTATCGAGGTTTAATATGCTGTAGTCTTCAAAAGATACTGTTAAGTTAAAAATTGAATATTTCTTAAGAATATTCTTATTGATGTTTATAATAAATTATTACACTTATTAGAGGAGAAAAAATCTGGATGCTCGCTGGATGAATTGCACTTATCTCACAAAATGAAATCAGATTTGTCACCATTTCATTTTCAGTGGAAAATGCTAATTCATCAAAACTTTGTGGAAACGTATTTGTTTCAACAAAACTCTCTCTCTGGCCTATATAAATTTAATTACTTATGCAAAGTGGAACAGCTCCAGTAGGAGATCTTGAGAAAGAGAGACTGATGCTACAGCCTGCTAGTTAAGAAACTCACCTGGGAGGTAGGTTCAAGTCCGCACTCTGGAATAGGAACTTAAATATGGGTATTGCAGGCGAGTGCCTTAACCGCTCCCTCACCCCATGACAACAAATTTTGCAACCTCAGAATTTTGTACAAAACAGACCTCTTGTTTTCTGGCCAATCATTATGTGGTTTCACTTTTTGGTTGTATTGTAAATGTTGGCACATCTGGGATTAAACAGTCCCATGCAGAATTTACAACCCTGGGGAAAAGTCCTCTTTTTGTTGTTTTTTTAACACCATATAAATATTTCATTAGATTTTTAAAATCCTGATAAAAGAATTACAGAATATCTCTGTGAATGGAAAATGATGGTGTTTCATCTCACCTTGTTGGGAATGACATACCTAGGAATTATTTAGTCCAGATCATTTGAAATATTTGGTGAACAATTTCATTTTAACCTTAATAATTTATTTAGGCTGAAGTCCAGCAAAGAAATTAAGCATGCTTCATTTTAAGCATATAAGAAGTCTCATTTATTTCATTAAGGCAATTCATATGCTTAAAGTTAAGCACTATTATTAAGTGTTTTGCTGGATGAGGACCTTGCACTATAGTGTTTTCTTTTCCCTTCATAACTGCATCTCTTCCCTTTCCTTCTTTCTCCCAGAAATCTCTCACTTCAGTTGTAAACTATATAGTGTATTATTTTACTTTAATCCCCTTACACAGTACCCTGATGTCTTGACTTGTTACAAAAACTTCACAAACCTATTCCCAGTACTAACTGGCTGGGTCAGGTTTGTTTATCTCAACATGCATTTTTTACTGCACGTTTTCAGTGTCTCTTGAAAAGTAATATTCAGAAAGTCAGGTGTGTTCACCTTTCATATAACACAAACAAAACAGGATTACACGTCCCCCTAGCCCTCACCCCACACACATACACTCGTTTTATAACATTTCATTAAACAATAGCTGTTAGGCTAAATCTCATGTTCGGAGGTTTATCACATCTGTTTTCGGTTCCCATGGAAAGTGTTCTTGAAATTCTGCTCAAATGAAGTACAAGTCATTTTCTCAACTGGAGCCAAGAGAACAGTTCAGAAATAAGGAATCAGAACAGAATCAAGCATTTAATTTTAACCCCAAAAATGAATTGTAAAGCTTTGAGCTCTATCTTTGATACGTGTAAATTTGCACCATTATAATTTTTTTTAATAATGTTTCTAAAGAGATATAAAGGCAAGAAAAACAGCAATAGAATCCCCCAAATCCAGTCAGAGCTACATGAACCATTCCTGGTCCAATTGTGAACACACATTGCACCAACTGGGAGGATGATAACAAACAGGTCTCCCCCTTCAGCAGCCTTCCAGTGGTATGACCCCAATTCCACACCTTAAAAAGGGCCAAATCTTGTCTCTACCTCCATTAAATATGGAACTTGTGCATTCGGGAGGCCTTAACAGGAGCCCCAGTAAAGAACTTTTAAAACCCTATCTTTTCATGAATGGCTTTTCAAGAACACAAGGAGAGCCTCTTTTTTCTAGCTGGTAAAAACTGCCTTAAGAAGCCAACTGAAATCTACAATTTCTACATGACATAGATGGCCTTTTCATATAGGTGAAGCAGAAATGCACTCTCTTGGTCACAAGATAACTGAGGGGGAAGGCTCCTTAAGATGAGAGATTGCCTAACAAGATTGTACAACAGAGTCCTGTGGCACTTTTAAAGACTAACAGATTTATTTATCGCATGAGCTTTCGTGGGAGAAAATCCCACTTCGTCAGACGCTTTGAAGATGGGAAACTTACAGAATGGGAGGAAATTAAATGCAGAGGAGTGTATGACATAGGATCAGGTCAGGCTGTAACAGCAAATCAACTCCTCTGCATTTAATTTCCTCCCATTCTGTAAGTTTCCCATCTTCAAAGCGTCTGACGAAGAGGGATTTTCTCCCACGAAAGCTCATGCGATAAATAAATCTGTTAGTCTTTAAAAGTGCCACAGGACTCTGTTGTCTTTCTACAATAGACTAACACAGCTACCCCTTTGAAGATTGTACAAGTTTCACTGGAGAGAGACGATATCCAGCAGTCTCATAAAAGCAAGGAAAACATAATCTAAGAAATGTCAGATTTGCAGCTTTGATCTTTTCTGCAGATCATCTCAGCCAAATCCCTCTGGCCTCTCCTTAATATTAGTAGGCAGTTGTTTTTCTATCAGACTGTATTCCTGTTCTCCTACCTCCAGGCCACCAGCCTTGCTAGCCTCCTTTTCTCTTTGCCACAAGATCTTCATTTGTCAGACTTTTCCTCCTGCTCTCAATCTTCTGTTTCTCACATATATCCAGAGGACCAGTCCTCCAATCACACCCCCTCCTTTACAATCTCCTTATTTATGCCACTGCCTGTCACCCACATTACATTTAATTTTTAGTCATTTCAAAGACTCATTTGCTCTTTCCTCTTGATGCCATCACTGCTTTCATTCTATATCCTGATTGGTTGAAGGAACGTGTGACTAAATTGTTATTCAAGCCGCCACTCCCACCCAAGACTGATGGTCGCCAACTGAAGGGTACGGCTTGGTTGCTTTGAAAAACTGAAACCTCACATATCTCAAGTGGCTTTGGAATTTTAAAATCTAAGTTCATCCGTCTCCTATTTAACATGTCATAGAAAGAACAAACCATTCTTTGCAAAAGATCAATAAATGCCATTCGATGTCTGAGCATGTAGTTCAGATATGTAGCTCAATAACTGTATGACTCTAGATGCATCAACCACCATACCATCAACTCCAAAGTGACAGGATGCAATACTGATAAAGGCTCCTCTGATCATAGGCTTTCTGATCCACTTAGATGCTGTCCCTTTGGAAACAGACTGTGAACTTGCAAGGGAATAAATAAACATCCTGCATTACAGAGACACATGGCTGTTTTCGAGTATTGCTAATGTGTACCATGATGACATATGTTCATCTCCAGTTTGTGCTATGAGGCATCTGGAAGACTAATATAAATAAAGCAGCGTCAAGGTAACAACCCCCGTTCGGTTTGTGCCAAAAAGTAGGCTTATAAACAAAAATCTCAGGTTGCTGTTTTATACACTGAACGTAAGAATGAACTTTACACGTAGGCGGGGCCTTTTATCCTTATATGTCCCAAAGCATTTAATGTATTTGACTTCAGAGGAGCTGGCTCAGTTTATACCAGTTAAGGGTCCATCCCATTATATCTAGGGTGCTCTTTACCCACCAGGAACCACAACTGCCTCTGTGGTGAAACAGTGCATAGCCACAGTGGCCAAACACTGAGTTCAAGGGAACAATTCCATGCACAAATTCAGGCTGTGGAGGGACCTAATAGCCACTTCACTGGTCTCGTGCTATGAGCTGGTGAGTAACTCTATATATTTATATCACACTTCACAATGCAGTAACTAAGCACCTCCTAGAGGAGAGGGCAGGATTCTGGGTACATATTCAGGGAACCACCTGAGCTCCTCAGGAACTTCCTGTCCCATAGCACTTGGAGCACATTTGTGGATGGGGAAGGGCAGGGCAGGGGAAAGACCACTGAAATAGCCACTATGTAAATATTTTTTTTACTCCTCCCATAAAGAAGGAAGGGTGGACTTCAGTGTAGTAGCAGCCCAGGCAGAGGTGGCTTTTGGGGTAGGTGAAGCAGGTGCCCGCCTAGGACCCTGAGAAACAAGGGGCCCTGTCGCCTGCTTCGTCTATCCCAAAAGCTGTGTCTGCCTCGGTTGGCAGCAGGAGAAGGAGCTGACCCTTGGAGCCGGGGTCAGTGGCGGGGAGCTGGGGCCAGTGGCGGGGTGGGGGGCAGGGCTGTGGGGGGCAGGGGGAACAGCAGCAGGAAGCTGGGGCAACAGATGGGGGCCTTCTGGGGCTATAGGGAGCCCCACAATGGGCCTTCGCCCAGGAGAGATGTAGGGATGGCAAATGATTATTTCCTCTTCCGTCCCCCCACAGCTCTTCCTAGGACACAGACATCTATTTGGCTTATGAACAGGGGACTGCATTAACTCCAGATAAACTAGTGCAAGCCTCAGTATAGTCTTTCAAGGGAAGCTCCATTATTTGGAACATGTAACAGTAGGCTAGAGAAAACAGTGGGAAATGTACAATACGAAACAGAAGGACAAACAGCTTTTCTCAGCCTCTTGATTCTATGGAGCTCACACTTGTAAACCAAAATCAGTGGAGTTAGATAGGTGTAAACACAGTGTGTCAGGCTCTATGACTCTACCACTACAGCATGGCCAAGACACTGCCTTTTTCGTCTCCTTTTGTATGTTTCTTTGCTGATAAACCTAGATTATATTTGAAACCGTGAGTCATGGTTTTCAGCCTCGTCCGATATATTATTCCTACAGGGAAGAGTCCAGGAACCACTTCTTCTCTTTCGGCACCTAATGAGCGATATCTCTCCTCATTAGTCCTATTGCTCGAGCACAAGAAAATTACACTATAAAAAAAATTCAAATGCAAAATCTGGAAAAACAATGCAGAGATGTATCAAAAAGGCAGTGGATTTTATGTCCTCATACATTACACTATTTTTGTGAGTGTACTTTTGCTGGCATTTGGGTGAGCCATTTCCAAAGGTCCCTTCTTTAAAGGGGCACAGTCCATTTAAAAATTATATGGTAAAAAATTACACTATTTTCATTGAAAATTACACTTTAAGATGACACTAGCTGAAATACTACATTGGGAAAAAGAGTGCCTCTATCTTTTCCAGTCTGTTTGATTTTCTAAACATGACAGAACTGTGTGGATATGTAGTCAGGTAGGTCCCAGCCCATTAAAAATGTAAACCCATGAGCACACATGAGCAATCCCATTGAAATTACTAAAACTAGTCTCAGCTATAAAGAAACTCATATGAATAAGTTCCAGAGGGGTAGCTGTGTTAGTCTAGTTCATCAGAACAAACAAGGAGTCCTGTGGTACTTTTAAAAACTAACAAATTTATTTTGAAAGTGAAAGTGCCACAGGACTTCTTGTTTGTGGGATCAGGGGAATTACCCCTTGCTGTATGTGCTATCAAAAAGAAGTAAATTAAAGCATATTTTAAAAAATCTGAAGGAACTATCACAATATGCACATATTTACTGAATAACCCACCCCTCACTTTCCCAACTATAATTTATTTCCTTCACTGTCTTGTATCTGAATCTACACTATCGGGTCTTTTGGGCAATGACAGTGTCTTTGGTTCTGTAAAACACCCAGCACATCTTCTGTGCACTTAGTAATAATGATGCTATTTCATTCATTTAGCCCTGTTATAAGCCTACATTAGGTATGCTTTAGAATTCTATGTGAAAATGTTAGCTGCCACACTGGGGAAATAGCACCAAAACAAATTGTTCATTTGCAGAGTCAGGATCTGATCCTGTGAGATGCTCAGCATCTAGGATAGGCACTGCTCTTGAATAGTCTTGGGGGCTCAGAACCCTCAAAGCACTTAAGTACAGACTTAATTTAATCCTATTGCCTTCAGCAGGAATAGTCACATGCTTAAATATTGAGCATGTTCTTAGGCTTGATCCAATGTCCATTGAAATCTATGAAATTCTTTTCATTAACTTTGACAGGCAGCAGATTGGGCACTGAATGCTTTGATGGATCAAGGCCTCATTCTCTGCATGAAGAAAAAAAAATACCATACAATCAAGGAACCAGGTTACTTAACCTCTATCTCCATAAATGTCCCACTATATTATCACCTGGCTTATTCACATATAACCATACCTAGCTTTTCCACCACCTATTGAACTCCACCTGCCTTATCTATTAAAAATAAGGCTAAATGCTTTATTAACATGATAGCATGTACTATTCATTGCCATATGCATGGAGAAAGCCAAATGTTGCATCAAATGAGCACACAGCATAAGGGGATTGGTACAGTTAATTTTTCAAGTGCTATGGAAGATCATTTTGCTCTTCCATATGTTATGTGGCTCATCTCTAACTCCTGAGAGTCAATCACTGATTCCATCCCTGCTGTGACCTGTATTTCACCAGCACAGGGATGGTGCTGACTCTACAATTCAGGTGAAGTTGGTGTTTCCGGTTTACAGAAATAAACCCTGATTTTTGCATTTATCACCTCATCAATTCATAACTCAGGATTTCAATTCATACCTTAGGGTTGAGGATTAACAGATAGGTAAAAGGGGCAGTAAATCCTGTTTGCTCCCCTCCCCCTTTAAAGGTAATTGACTTGTTTGGCAAGCTGGAAAGAAAACAACCCTCCCCCTGCTATGCCAGTCAGTTCCCATGTCACTGGGAAGGCCAGGCCGGGGTCTCTTTCACGTGCTGTTGGCTTCTAGAGAAGAGCTCTCCAGACTGAGGGCCAGCATTTTCTTGTTTTCCGGCCCTGCCTGTGGGGCCAACAAATGGCCAAATGGGGTGGTCTTCAAACCAGGCAGCAAATCGCACCGGTCCAAGCTTTTGGGGTTTCAATCCTGCTCCCATTGAAAACTTCAGGGGTGTGGATCAGCTCCTCCAAGTATTCAGGCGCCTCACTGCCCTAGCTAGGAGAGATGCTCCTTGGGCACTCCCGCGGTGAGGCAGGCAGGATGCCAAGAGCAGCAGAGGCTGGCGGGGGAAGAGGGACAGGCACGGGGCGCTCTCCAGGAAAACTTCCCGCGGGAAGGAAGGAAGCCCGGGAAGGGAAGGGAAGAGAAGCCAGCCCGGCCGCCAGAAGCGGCGCTGCAGCGATCCTGCGCGGGGCACCATGACCGGCCCCTGGCGGGGAAAAGCAGCGGGCGGGCGGGCGGTCCCCTCGGTGCAGGCAGAGCCCAGCCCCCTGCCGGCCAAGGGACAGGCCAGGGCGGCCCGGTGCTGGCGGCACGAGCAGGGCACGGCTCGCCTTTGTTCGCGGCGGGAGCCTGGTGCAGGCGAGGAGCTGCACCGGGTGGGTGGGTGGGTGGGGGCCAGTCGCCAAGCGGCCCTTGCAAGCCCCCTCCCCCCGCGGCAAGCAGCAGCCGTGCCGCCTCCCCCACCCCGACCCCGGGCAGCGTCTCGCGGCTGCGTTGCCGGGGGGAGGGAGCAGCCATGTGTGCGCACCATGTGCTGCGGGCGGCCGGGCGCGCTCGCACACCGGACCCGGCAGCTGCCGCCGCCGCACCGGCTCCGGGTGCCGGTCCCCAGCGCGGCAGGGCGGGGAGCCCGCGGGGGCGCTGCTGCGGGGCAAGGGGCGGCTGAGCTGCCGGAGCCGAAGCCCATGGAGCACAATCACATCCACATCCACAACAGCTCGCTCCTCGCTCACCCCCAGGACGGCTGCGGCTTGGGGTACGTGCCCGTCATCTACTACAGCTTGCTGCTCTGCCTCGGGCTGCCAGGTGAGTGCCGGCCGCCGGCCCCTGAAGCCAGCGGGGCCGCTTTGTTGGTCCCAGGAGAGAGGGGCTGCTGCGAAGCGGAGTTATTCTGTCCCCCCTTCGACGGTACTGGGGCCCCCTTGGGCGGGGGGGGGGGGGAGCTGCACGGCCCAGAGCTAGAGATCAACAGTTAGGAAAAGCCTCAGCCAAAATAAAGTCCTGTTTTCAGTGGGTGCTCACTGAGCTGTGGCATGGGCAAGGTCCGGATGCTGCACAGATCTGATTTGAAGAGACTTTGCCTCTCTGCCATTCGGGATCACTTGCTTGTTTGCTCACTTTCATCGGTACCGTAGGACTGCACGTTTCCCCCACAGAGAAATGGGTGTGGAGAGAGGAGCGAATGATTGTTCTGTTGTTAACACCTCTAGATCCAGCACAGAAATCTTCGCACAGCCAAATCTACGCGGCAGGGATTCTGCTTTTGGATGGTAGTTTTGGTTAGTGGATGTTTTACGTCGAGTAAACCTCGCTGTGTAGACACAGAACAACAGTCCCTTCCTAATAGTGTTGCTAAAACTTTGGAAAAACTCCAAACACTATCTTTAAAAAAAAGAGAGGGTGAATTTCTGAAGTTAAATGTTGTAGTATGGGTTGGGTGCGGAGCTTTGAATTTTTAAATACATTGGAGGCTTGTTTTATTATCCTGTGGGGATTAACAGGAGACATTTCTTAGAAGATATACTTATTGTTTTATCACTGTACCTCTAATGTTTTTCTCTTCTCTTAATGAAGGGTCTGTTTTCTTTTGTGGAGGGGGAGAGGAAGGTGTAAGCAAATAGTTCCTGTTGTGTATAATGCACTAGTACAGTGCTCTTTGGTCCAGAGCTTGACTACAAAGTCTCCGTTATTAAGTTTCCAAAATAATCAATTTGGCAATTTTAAGTAAAATGGTGTTGGGGACTGGAGAGTTCAGGAGATGGGTGTTGGGTCATGAAGTCCTTTTCCTCTATGCTACCTGCTCCTGTGAGGAGTGATTAAAAAAATGTTATAAGATTGCTACTGGTTCATCTCAGACGAGCTCCCAATGGACAAGGGTGCTTTAGAGCAAGGAACTGTGACTCCACAGCACAGAGTAGCTGGACAGCTAGAAAACCGTCATGTTCCAGGAGCCCATCACTATAGCGTGGGCAGCATGTTAAGGAGTCTGGTCAGATCTTTAGGAGCCCTCAGAGGCTCAGTATACCCCGGAGTCTGCCCCGCAAAGGGCCGCACAAAGTCCATCACTGCCACAATTGATTGGAACTTGCTTTTTTGCTCCAGCACACTGAGCAAAAAGTGGAGATTGAACTCTTGCACTCCTAGAAGTGGTCACTTCAGGTCAACTCAGGCGCCTTGGCGTGGAAACTGTGCTGTATCAGTTCTGTGGATAAATAGAGGGTGTCCAGGACTGCTAGCCCAGCACGACATCCAGAGAACACCCATGATTTAAAAATGACGATTTTAAAATCCCTTTAATAATGATTCCTCTTGACAAGCAAGAACAGAGGGAAATGTTAGAGCTTTTTATTTGTCAAGATGAATCAATATTGTTGATAATGCAATATATAGTTATATACATACACGTGCATCCTTAAAGCATCTCACAACTGGCAAGCAGCACGGATCAGATGTTAGCTAATTTCTAAATGCTTTTTTTCACCTTAACTGCTCTTGCTTAGAAAATGAGATTCTTCAAGCCGTTAGTTCATAATAAGTTTGAACCAGACATTGAGAGCCCTATGTTTGAACAGTGGCTATATCTACAGTCCGTATTCAGTTGGTACCCCACACATGAATTGTGCCTTTTTTCCTCCCCTATAATTAAATTTTGATGCTTGGCAAACATTTAAGAGAACTGGAAAGTTAAGCCCTGTGTTTAGCCACAAAGCATACAAAGCCGAGACAAGCCTCTGCTCTGCAGCCAGACCATGCCTCAGCCCTGACTTGAAGGGACCCCTCCAGCACAAGAGAGAAGCTGCAGTATCCATGCGTTCCTTGCCTCTGTGCCACGGGGGTGGTCAAGAGTGATGGCTCTGTGGTTGCAAATGCTACATATGTCCACTAGGAAGTGACCAAGATCACTTTAAGAATGTGCAAGTGGGAGGTTACTAGGAAGCAATGAGGTGCTAAATCTACCTTTGTACCTCCCTGAAATTGAGAAGGTCCTTCATGCAGGCACTAGGGAATCAGTTAATGAATGTTCTGCATATATTCTAATTACAAACCTGCCATGATCCTCCCCAGAACTACAATTAAAGTTGGTGCGTAAGACTAATTAGAAAGGGTGATGTGAATTTTTCCTGGAATATACACCCTTTTGATTAGAGCATATGAGCTGCGTACAGGATACATGTGGCTTACCTTATTCAGGGTGTGTTATCTGAGGATAACAGTGACATTGACATCAGTCCAAGGGAACTGTACATGCACAGCATGCTGCATGGATAAGAAATCCATGGATTTCATTCTGGCATTGCACTGTTACATTTAAAAAATATTGTAGGGATGTTTGAGTTTCTTTGTCTAAATGATAAAGATATTGAGGTTCCTTGGGCTGAGCTAGCTTGTTTTTGTAATTCTGAGAACTTGAAAGAGAGGAGATGCAGGCTCTGGCCTGACACCCAGGCATTAGGTGCAATACTTTGTTGAAATGCAAAAGGTTAACTCTTTGCTGCGATTTTTAAAGGTGCGATAAAATCATTTTAATTACTGCTTGGATTTCTGTTGCTCTACTGTAAAAAGGAAATTTCTTCAGCTCAACAGCTTTGCACTGAGGCTGCATTGTGCAACATGGATGCACGCAGCATACAAAGAGAGGACAACGAACATTAGCCCCTCACTTGTATGGCCCTGGCATCATTGTTGCCTCTGCTGTCAAGACAGCATAGCGATTGCTCCCTCCCCATCTCCCTAGGGATGTGGAGAGTGCCAAAGAGGGAGGGAGAACCCCCACCACTGCTCATCTCCCCAAGTGGCTGTGGAGAGGACCTGGCACACTAGGAGGAATGAGCGACCCTGTACCCCCATAAAGACGCATGGAACAGATTGGCTGCTGCTAGTGGTGGAGAGCCATCCCTCCTGAAGGAACCCCAGCACAAGGGGATCCACACCCCTGAATGCAGATTTGTGCCTTAGAGGCACAGATGAGCCCGGTACGAAGAGGAAACCTGTCTAAACACAAGTGGCCAAAGATTAAGCTACGCTTCATCCAATATACTTTTGTGGGCTATTTACCTGGGGCTAGATTCTACAGACTCATTCACACTGGCAGCATCTTCTCATGTGAGTGATTAGCCCCAATGACAGGAGCAAGGTTGCAGAATCACGCGCTTGATCTGCAGAATCCAGCCTCTGGAGGAAGAAAGCAAGAAAACATGTGCCTGTCATCTGTCAGCAGAGTGCACAAAGGCTGCTGGAAACGTGAGTGTTCCAGGAGTTCAGTGGCTAGAAAGTGCAGTGGTTTAAAGAGACATTCCCCCTGCAGTGTTTTTCCTGTGGTTAGCATTTTCTGTGGATCAGGACACGGTTTCTAGAGGTGCTTTTTAGTGGGTTCATGGAGACTGCGGGGGGAGGGAGTAACAGAATTTTATCTTGACTTGGTGCGGCCCAAAGAGCTAGAAAACATCAGTAGAGATGGCAGATGAGGGGCAAAAAAGGGGAGAGAGGAAATTGCTTTGATTCAGTCAAAATTGGGGCAGGTGGACAAAGAAACAAAGAACAACTAAGCTCCCAAACTAGTCTCTTTTCTAGTAAGAGAGCTAGACAAGGCAGCTGCAGCTAAACACCTTTCATATGCAAGTGCCCCCAGAACACTGATAGGAGGGTCAGGCTGAAAGGCAGCACTGTCTCTTGAGGGTGTTCTGCTTTGACTCTAATTTCTGCTTCACTGGAGGGTGTGGTAGGCTTAGGTGCAATCACCTACTCCTATTGGTTGTATACAGTACCACTGCTATAAAGGAGAAGGCAACAGCAATAGCTTTTATCCATCCAGTGATAGCATCTGTTTTTGGAGCTTAAACTGCAGATGCTACCCTCATTCACATTGCAAATGTGAGCAAAATTAGAGTCTGTTATGTGCAAGACACCCAATAATGCCACTGAGGGCCAGAGCTTACCTTTGCTTGCACTGACTAGCTACTAGGGATAGAATGTGCTACCTTTCAATTACCTTCTCGAACAATGAGACTTGAATAGAGCACAGCTGGAAAAGGTGCATTGAAAGGACCTGTCCAGGCTCCCATGGAAATGGAGGCCCTGGACTGGCTGGTTTCAGAAATAAAGTCTGCACGTTCACTTCTCCAGCCCTCCGCACTTTTTGGATTCACTGCTCAAACAATGTACACCGATTAAACTGCAAAATGGGGCCTTTTTAACCTCAGGAAGCAGCTTTGGAAATGCTTTGCAGATGGAGCAATTCCAAAATGGAGAAAGTGAGTAAGGTGCTTCTGCAGCACAGGAGCTGTGGGGAGCTGAGGAGTTCCCTGGTTTTAAAGTGACAGACTGAAGCGATGGTGCATTATTATTCGTCCTTCGCATACACGCAGTGCACTAAGCCTGATAGCTGTGCACAGAGTGGAGCCAGTGTCCCTGCCTGGAATCATATATAAGCTAATAAGCAACAGCTGAAGAATTGGGGAAAAGGTACAATTTTTATATACGTTACAAAAATTAAATGCATGCAAATCAGCTAGAGCCACCAGGCAATAGTCTATCTGGTTGTCTGCTTTCTAGGAGAAAATCAAAGGAGGGTAGCGGGCTGATAAGTCAGTTCATTCAGGGTGAGCTATGCAGCAGGGGCCATATGGATGAGGGAATGGAGATGGTTTGGGGAGAAATGATCTTGTAATCTGTCAAAGCTCTTTTCATCATCAAACACAAAACTTCACTGCAATCGCCCTCAGGAAAGAGTATGCAACACTGCTTTGGAATAAATGAATGAGTGCATGAATGCCAGATCTTTGCAAGACGGTGATATTTTGCACAAAGTCAAACCCCCTTTATGCTCAGGATTTGACACTGAAATGCATATGGAATGCCTCTGCTGCTGCAAGTCTGTCTGAAAGCAAGTCCAGGTAGCCCCCAGGCCTGATAAACCCTGACCTTTGTCTCAGCGGAACAACCTTGTGTGAACTTGTGACTAGTATGAAAGTAAGACAGTAAGAGTAAGTGAGAGATCCAGTAGTTTAGCCAGGAAAGAGGTGCTGAGAGATGTTATATATGCATTAGGTAGGACCAGTGCACAGAGACGGACAGAACTGCTTCGTAAGTGCCTGAAAAGATGTACTTTAAATGGTGAAATAACTGTCTGGTTTTTAAGACTAAAGGATCCTGAGGAAAGAAATGATTCATAGCAATCATCCTGCACAAAAGGGGTGACAGGAAGGAGTGTGTACTAGAGACCTTTAGCCTGGTCTGGGAAAGCGTCTGCTACGCTCTCTGTTTGGAGTCCAAGGTCAGTGGAATGGAAGGGGGTAGGAGGGTGACAATGTTGTTCATCAGAACAGAACACAATTGCCAGCTTCTGGAAGTATGAAAAGAAAAGGGTATTGGCTGTTATTTTGGCTGAGTGGGAAGCAATGGTGTCGATGGTGAGACAGTGCAATACATGGAAAGCATAGCAGGTTGCAAAATACAAAGACGTGGAGGGGAAATTACTAACATTCAGTTATCTGGGGAGAAAAACACCAGCGGAGATTTTTCCTGGAAATGAGTGGTATAACAATATTGAGCAGAGTCAATTTTCATGTTGAGCAGACAAATATTTGCAGAGCCCCCAAGAGCTGTTATAGGAGCGGAGCCTCTCTGAAAAACATTAGGTATCCTTATTACCCAGTCCTGCCAGCCTCTCCTGCCTCTCCAATTCATCTACTGCTAAGTTTTTTAAATGCTCCCTCTCTTGCTTTCCTTCGGCTTGCCTCAATAAAAGAGGGGGTGTGACGCAGCAGAACTAAGTCAGCAGGAGCATGTCCTTCGCAACATAATCAAAGCAGTTTACCATAAGCAAAGGAAACGGAACAGGAAGATTCCGCAAGCTGGAGTTCATCCTGCATTCTGTACCTGGTACAAAGCCTTTCCTACCACAGTCATTTTCACCCCTCTCTCCCCTACAGCCTTTCCTAGAGCTCTGCCCCTGACTGCCTTGACAAAAGTGGAAAGCAAAGCTGGAGTTAACCCTATGTAATGGGGACCATTCAGTGCCCCTGCCCTCTACCCCACTCTCCTTCCCCTGAGTCAGTACCTAAATAAACAGCCAAATGTCCAAATTCAGTGGTGCTGTGTCTGCCTCTCTAATGGTGGCCTGGATGGAGGGGACAGGAAATAGAGTGTCCATAGGACACCACTGTATCATTCTCATCACTCACATTTGGCTGCATCCTATTCCGCATATAGGGCAGATGAGACAGTGGAGAGCAAAGCAGAGGCCATGCACCATGACTGGGGGTAGCAATATTTAAGGAGGCCCAAAGGAGTCTCACATCTATGTTAGCATCAAGCAAGGGCAACTAAAATACAGTGTTATTTATATGTTTTCTTCATCAGAACTGTTCAGTACTACCTGGACCTCTCAACATACAGGGGACCCCAAATAACTTGTTTAACTTCTCCCTCCTTGGTCAAAGATGACTCAGTCTGGTAACTAAGGGTATGAGGTGGGGGATTTCTTTTAAACCTGAATGCCATTTCAGTGAATTAACTGATCTCCATTCATTTGAGTTATCTAACAAGTTTGTACTTGCTAGTGGTGCCACTCCACCAATGTTTGTTCTGGCACAAATGATTGGAGGAGTATCCATGCACATGTGTTGGAGTTCTCAAGGCAAAAATCTCTGTAGTTCTGCCCTTCATTGCTAAAACAAAGCCAAATACGGAAGGTCTTACTAAGGCCTGACTGCACTGTGGGGTAATGCACTCCGTGGGGGAGATGATTGCTGAAGCCCACTACTGTGTTGCTCATTTATTGGTCTGTGTAGGCACTAAAGATTCCCTAATACAATTTAAATGGTGCTGCATTAAAATGCACTAGGAAACCGTTGGTGTACACCCCCTGGGTCTACACGGACTGATATGTTAATAGGCTTTAGAAATTACACTTCCGTACAGTGCATTACCCCGCCGTATAGACAAGTTTTTAATTCATTCCTTTTTCAGGCAGAAGTCCCACTGTAGTATAAACAAGGTGGGCCCTGAGATCTAGAGCATGTACTCTCTCTGAACTGGGTGACACTTCAGCAAATCAAGAAGGCCTGGACTAGTGGATCTCTCTCGAGGAACAGGGCTTAATTTAACACAAAGCCAAATCTTCTCTCTTATTACTTAGTAACAACTTCAGAATATGGCCCACAATGAAGTTCTGCATCATCTCCATCCTTAATATTCATCTTGCATTGTCCATACTTGTATAAACATTGAGGCCTGAATTTTCGAAAGGATCTAATGATTTTGTGTTTCAATTTTGACTGCTCAGCTTGAGACATCCGAAAGGTGGCCTGATATTCAGGTTAGTGCTGAGAACCTACCTTTGAAAATCAGGCCTTTCAAGTTGCCTTAAATTGGGCAGCCAAAAGCTGAGGCATCTGGAATCACTTTTGGGAATTTAGGTCTGCCTTTACTCAAAGTGAATTATCCAGATATTTTGAACCAAACCCCTAAATCCTTGCATGTTCTTGACACTATTTTGTTAAGCATTTTTGTCTTCATTTAGTACAGGTTTCTAATATGAAACCATACCACTCAAGTAGGAAAATAGCAGCCCAGATCTTGAGATGCTGAGTTTTCAAATTTTTTATCCCTTCCATACTTGTTCACATGCTTTAAAACACCCTCTGCCGTTCTCCCCACAAGCACTTCTGCATTGCAGTTGTAATCGAAGAAGTGGTGTATCACCATCCATTCTATTTCAGTTTTGATTAGGCAACTATAAAAATACTTGATGACCGTACACCTATGAGGCTCGTTTCCTTCCACTTTTGTGTTCATGCTTTTAAAGACACATTAAAACCCGGCTCATTAAAATAATGGGCACATATCATTTGCAGGGTATTGGTGAGGTGTGTAACAAGGAAGGTGCTCATTTTTACAGGCTTAAAAATAAATATTCTTAACCCCTATCCTCCCCAGTACCCAAGTGTGTTTCTAAACCTGCTTTGAGTTTTTTCTGTATGGTCAGCAGCAATCACAAGCTTGATACTCTGAGGTGCTGAGCACCATCCTGAGGAGTAATGTGCCTTCCGCTGCCTTAGAAGTCATTGGGCTCAATTCTCGTATCCCTTATTCTAGTGTAAATCAGGAGTAACTCCACTGAAGTTGATGGAGCTGCAGGAGTATAACCCTGATGTGAGAAGTGAATCAGGACCCTGTGGTTCAGTGGGAGTGGAGTGCACATAGGACAACAGTTCCCCAACTGTAGGTCATGACCCCTAGTGGGATCACTTCATCAGCTGATGGGGTCAGGACAATCCTGAGCATGTGCCATTTTACAAAATAGCCTCCTCCAAACAGTGTGTCTCTCACGCACTGTATGCACAAGGTCACATCGCATGGAGGATGCTATTTTGCTCTACAAAACGGAGCCCTCCAGACAGCATGATGTCACACACTGTATGTGTGAGAGTTTATGCAGTCCAGAGGATGCCATTTTGTAAAGCATCCTCTTTGCAGCACGTCCTTGCATGGACAGCGCATATGAGGTCACAATGCAGAGAAGACACCAATTTTAAACTAAAACTTTCATGCTATCTGGAGTGGTGGGAAACAACACATCTGAAAATGGGGTCATGCAGGGAAAATGTCTGGGAACCATTGACATAGGGCCAGGACTCAGGTTGTTACAGCGCAGCCTTCTTCACAATGCCACCAGTAGGTGGGGGTGGGGAAACAGGTGAAGTGTTTTCTCTCCCTTATCTATTATAACATACAAAGATGCACCCACACCTATACGTACGCATGCACACAGACCTAGATTCTGAGTGGCTTCTGTATATTCCTTGCAGTTCCTGTGCTCTGTGGATCCCATGGAGAGGGAGGAGGCAAGAAGAGAGCAGAATTTTCACCATGCATGCACAAAGAGTAACCTTGGAGAGACTGAATCTGCCTGCAAATGGCTTTAAAGTGCTGCTCCCAAAATCAGTGCAGCTCCACAAAGCCCCCTACGTAGGGTAGTGGCATAAAAGCCTCAATCTAGCCCATAACAGTCCGTGTGTGCTAAGACTGGGCCCTAAAACTCCTCACACTGATGAGAATTCGGGTTTGATCAGAGGGAGGAAAATCAGGCCCATGTTATATCTCCCACACCTTCCTGCACTACCATGTGTTAGTCCTAGAATTGTATAAATAGGTCTACTCTATCAGGCAGGCTACAAAAATCCTAGTCCAGCTGCCTCGGAAAACCCAGCTGTGCAAGTGAAATGAATTACTCACTGTCTGCCAGACAAGTTACCGTACAGACCTGCACTTAAAAATGCTGAGTCTGCTGACTGGCTGAAAATGAATACTGGCCAGTGGTCCTCCTCAGCTCCCTTGTCTTCTAGATGACCTTGAAGAGCTGAAGAAGTGGATCATTTGTCCACCCAGCTTGCTATTTTATTAAAATCTCTCTCTGGCTCTGTCTAGCTAGTCATACCCACTACCACATTTTGGGAAGAGTACATAATACCTGAGCCAGGTGCAATGGCTACTCAGTACCATGTACAAGGAAATCGCTCGAAGGCCAGTTTTCATTGTCAGACTCAAGTTTGAGGCATGGATCAATCCGTGCACCCAGGATTTTGAAGTGTATGTCTGCACAATAGTTTTCTGGTCAGCAGACTAATTTAGTTTCACCTACACAAAGTGGAGTTTGAGTGACATGGGCAGCTGAATAATAAGGTAGAGTTTTTTTCAGGCAGGTTAGTAAGTCCTTTTTATTTCCAGTTTCATTTTTCACCCTCCAGTCTGAAGTGGCGGTCAGTCAATGAATGCAGGATTTCTTGGTGTGGCTCACATTAGAACCTTCCCTTGAAGAGCTGCATCACATACGACTATGCAATAGCCTTTCTGTTACCTTCAGCATGGACCCTTCCTGGTGAAGCCCAGATCAGAATGGTATCTCCCACTACTTATTGCTTGCTCTGCAGAATCAGTTCCCAAACATTTTCTCTGCATGACTCCATTTTCAGATGTTTTGTTTCCTACTACCTCACACAGCATGGAAGGTGCTGTTTAAAAATTGGGTCCTCCCTGCAGTGTGACCTCAAACCCACTGTACATGCAAGGACATGTTGCAAGGAGAATGCCATTTTACTTTACAAAACAGCGTCCTCTGGTAAGAGATGAGAAACACAGAGAAATGGTTTCACTCAAATCATCTTTCTCCACTGGGGCACATGTATGAGCATCTCATTCTTTGGCTTCCAGACATTAGGACAATAAATCAGCCTTTTAAATTACTTCTCATGGGTATCCCTTGAGGAAAAGGAAGGAAGAGGTGCTGTAACAGTTGCAGCCTTAAAATATCACTTGATGGAATCACCTGCCAAGCCCTGCACTGTTTAACAAAGCTCTTTAATCACAAGCCACCATACTGAGAGACAAACACAAATTTTGCTCCCCTAAGCAGGCACAGGTTCACGAAAGTTGTTCCCACTTATACCAGGTTTGAGTCTGACCCATCCTGCTTTAGGCCAGATTCTCATTTACACTGTAGCACTGAATTTGCAGAAAATAATGGGGCCACCGTATCTTTTTCTGTGATAATTTAAATATAAGGTGGTTCTTGGACATGTCAAATAAAAAAAAAACTAGACTGCTACAGCAGGCACTATTAATAAATGAATGTTTACTTTATCATGGTATTTACTTTTCAAAATGGCTTCTCTTATATAGTTAGCAGCAAAAGTCACCCCTTGCTAAGTCATACACGGTCCCCAAAGAGATCCCCATCCCAGTGGCTTTTCAACCTTTTTTTCATTTGCAGACCCCCAAAAAATTTCAAATGGAGGTGCAGACCCCTTTAGAAATCTAGTCTGCAGATTCCCCAGGGGTCCTTGGACCACATGTTGAACATTACTGTCTTTACAAAGTAGAAAATACAAGCCATGGTAATCTCAAACATGCTAAATATTGGCATCTGGTGCTGTAATGGCATCCACCTTAAAACTGAACTACTGAGAATGGTAAATGTCTAGTTTTTAATGTTGCTGTCGTTTTACAATAAATCATTTAGCCCTATGAAGCATCTTTATTTCTCACTGTATATTTTCTAGTACTTGGGAATTAAATATTTGGGGAAAAAATCCTATGTATAAAAGGCCTGCCAATATAGTGACAGGAAATCAGTCTTTCAGAAGTTAAAAAAAATATGATTATATTTAAAATTGGATAACAATATCTTCATGTAAAATGCAGGAAGTTGTAATATTTGACCTACAGAATACTTTAATACACACACTCTCTCTCTTTCTCTCAGACTTTATTGACCCTCTTGACAATCTTATTTAGTAAAAGGTGTTCATTACGTGACCTTACGGATTGTTTGTCGCACAATGAGGATCAGCCATAGTAACTTTATTTAGCTAGTTTATTATATTGAACAGCACAGTGGCATTCCCCTGCTCTCCACTTAAAATGTAAAGGAGATGCAGTGTCTGTTCCATACCAAATATACTCCTCAAAAGTAAGGAGGACTCTTTCTGTTTTCTGCTTAAACACACACAACTGCTATTCTTGAAGCTCACGAGATGTGATGACAAGCAATTGAAGTATTTCTAGAATTCCCCCACAAAGAGAGAGAATATTTGAGGTATGCCTATAATCCACAAAAGCCAGGACACTAAAGGAGATAGTGTGCATGTAAGGCACAGGAACACTTGGCAAAGGTCCAGGGGGCAATGTGCTCTACAAACATTATGTCACCCAGAGCCCAGGGGGTGTGGTAGAGAGCACAGTCCTCTCCAAGGATACAGAATCGAATTGCTTCTACACCTGGCCAGATGTGCACGTTACCACTCCTTTCATACCTGCTTAGCTCCCGGTGATGCTAGCTGTGCATGGCACAATTCTTATGCACTTATCTCCCTGGATCTGGACCCTTTCCCCGTGTGCACCCTCCCGGGGACTAAGCATAGTGTTCGTGCTGAAATTCTTTCTAAACCTTATTCCTTGTGTGCTCTGGCTTTACAGGAAACATTGTCAGAAAGGATCATCTTTGGCGTGGTAAGCAAAACTCTAAGGATTTTTTTGTTTTGGGGCTTTTTGCACTAATATTTAATTGGCGGCAAGCCAGGCGGAGGAAGAGGAGTAGATAAAAGTGAACACTAGAGAAACGTCAGTGCGCAGTAGCGGGTCCTCACAGACATGAGGGCTATGTCTACACTTGGCCAAATAAGTCGACTTAGCATGTCTACACTCAAAAATTAAGTTGACTTAAAGGGGGCCCTGCCAAATCGACTTAGCGCATCCACACTGGATGCCTAAATCGACTTCTAGGGGGTAGGTGGACGTGGGACTGGTCCACGGTGGCAGGGGGAGCACCCCTTGCCAAGTGCCAGGGGGCTCAACATTTGCCCCATTGTACCTGGGTACAATGGGGGCTGAGCAGGACAGGGACACTGGCAGGGCATAGGAGCAGGGTGGGGAGGGCTCTGTCCTGCCCTGTGTGGGGTACGCCAGGCTCTGCCTGTGCCAGCCACCCTGGTCGGGAGAGCAGTGGGGGAGCCCTGGAGCCCTTAAAGTCGATTTAGGGCTAATCTGCATCTACACTGGCTAAGTCGACTTAAGAAAGTTGACTTAGCCAGTAAAGTCGACTTTATAGTAGGTTTTATAAAGTCAACTTTAATTTTCCTTAAGTCGACTTAAGCTGCTGCTTAAGTTGACTTAAGGAAACTGTAGTGTAGACACAGATTAAATTAAGTTGACTTAAGCAAGCTTAAATCGACTTAATTTGTAAGTGTAGATGCACCCTTAGTGTGCAGTAGGCTAGTGTGGGGTAGATTTACACCCAGCTTGCCACAAACTAAGTGTTCATGTAGACAAGCCCTTGCTCTAAAGTCCACATGGGTTTCAACACCAGAATTAAAGGCAACGAAGGACATCGCTCATTTCAGACTGCACCCGGGCAGATGATTGCACTTAGATACCTAGACATCAAGCATATAGAGCTGTAGAATCAATGCCGATGCTCTGAATTACATGCTGAAATCCATGAAGTCTAGCAGACTTGGGAGGACAGATGTAACACATAGCCACACGCTGCACTAGCAGAGATTTCTGACTGATGTTAGGGTGCAGCTCCCTATGGAGCGCACTGCATTATTTCAGTCTGGATAACTGAGGTGGAAGGAAAAGTCATGCAAGAAGGAACAAAGCTTTCCTGGACACTGTTGCTACCTGAGATCCCCAGATAATAGATCTTTTGGGTAAGAGGCAGACAGATCCCCTCTATTGAAGCAGATGAACTGAAGAGTTGGCCCCCCAAACCACTAATCTTATCTATTGAAGCCTCTTTGGTTTCATATAGATGTTAGAAAAGCCAAAGTTCTATGCTGCAGTGAACTGTGCCAGCCGAAACTCGCTCCCAATGTGCTCCCACAGGAGTGACCAATCCATTCCAAGTTTGAATTATCTTATCCACAAAGAAGCCAGAAAATGTCCATCAAGAATTTACAGAGTGGCCAGGTCAAGCCAACCTGAATTCACCCCTCTGTCCACAGGCCTAGCCACCAGGTTTCTGCACATGCTATGGTGGAGGAGGACTTTTTTAAAATCTTCATTCCCATCACGACCACACTAGATCACTGATGTACAAAAATGAATGATCAGGACAGGGCAAAGAGAGCAGACATCTGGGGGCCACCATGACACTTATAGAGGGCAAAAGTTTATTGTCATTATGGGATGGTCCACTGGTCAGCATTTTTCCCAGTTTCACTCAGCATTAGTCCTATAGAGGGCTCAAGCACACCGCAGAGAAGATTTCCATGATGACTACAAATAGAGAAGGCTCATGAAGTATCCTACGCCTCCCTCCAGACTGTGCAGAGCAATGAAGGCTATTCCTGAACTCTCTGCTGAGACATTATCATGCTGGCAATTTTGCGCTGAACCTTACTAATGGTGTTTAGATCTGTTCGCACTAAGTAAATGATATTATTGTATTTCATATTGCCCAGCCAGCTAAACCACTAATGTGATTTCAAGGGAAGTTTTTCCAATACAAGGTACTGTAGCCCCTGCAGAAAAATTGGCTAACACTTCCCTGTACTTTGTCAAATCAATATGCTAACCTAGCTCACAGTGCAAAGCTAGCTGGCACCCTGGTGCACATTGTTAGTTCTGGCCCTGTTGATGAAGAGCAACGGCAGAAACTGCCCATAAATCCACTCCATTGTGGGGGCTCAGAACTAATCAACACCTTGCACAATGCAGGCAGGAGGAACAGATGGGGAGTGACCAAGGCCAGGGTGCCTGGAAGATACGCAAATCCAGCTTCATTGTTGAAGCTCTTATGAAATTCCAGCTGGAACCTCTGGTGGGGGCAAATTGCCCAAAGACACAACCTCCCTCACTGCATCAGGCTGCAGGTGACTCAAGTTTACAGTGCTCAAAGAAGGAAATTAACACAGTGGATAGATTCAGTTTACAAGATGCCAGGCCATGAAACGTGGCTGGCCAAATCCTACAGTAATTACATCACTTTATGTTTTCTGAGTCCTGGATTTCTTGACTATGTCATTCATTGGATCTCTGATTTCCATGGACCAGATCCCACTGAGAGACCAACATTTTCTTGAAAAACGAGGCGATGGAGCACTCAGCCTATCAGAGCCCCCTGCTGCTGTTCTAAATGGAAATCAATGGTGTTACACCCTTGTAAGATTGGTGTAACAGAGAGGCAAATCAGGCCTGGTATAGTCCTGTTTTGATGACAGAAAAAACTAGTTTGAAAGAGAATCTTAAAATAATATTCTGGGGAAGGTTCTACTTTATATTTCATATATATGGTTCTGACACCTTGATTACATAGTGTTTGGTTTAGCCATTCTGCAAGAGTTTGCTTTGTTCCAGGATGTGATTTTAATCATTCTCTTGAATTTTAGTTAATCTCAGAATTCGGATGTTGATAGTTGTTACTCCTGCCATTCATTTTGTGTGACCCTTTCCTAGCTAAAAACCTACTTTGGGAAAGCAGGCTCTGGAGGCCTTATGAAAGTCAAGAGTTGTCATCATTGTCAAGTGATAGATAAATAATACGCATTCTCATTTCGGTTTTAGGATGCATGTACAATGGCATCATTACTTTTACTTCCATCATTTCAGCTCTTTCTGATTTTAAGCAGTCCTTGTAATTTTTCTTGGTTTGCCTTGGGAAAGCAATCTGTCAAAGCAGAATTTAACATTAAACATTTGAAGTCACGATAGAGAAGGCCTGTGAAGGGCTGAGAGCCTCAAGCAAGGGTCTGAGTGCCTCATCCTGTTCAAGTGAGAGTTGAGGGTGCCCATTTCTCAGGAGACACTCAGCTCTTCACAGGATTCGGCCCCAAAATGATCAAGTTAAGATAACTTAATCAAGGCCAGTTTGATTTTCACTCCTTTGCCGTAGGGTTCAAAAACCACACAGACAAGCAGAGGAACCAAGTGAGCTGTAACAGAGTCCCTTTTATACCTTCTTTTTTCCTTTTGGTCAATGAGAAGAGAGAGAAGTGGGGAGTAGAGGAAAACAAAGGGATAGGGGAACAAACTGGAAACCACACCAAAATCCTGAAAAAAATGAGTATTTACCACACCAAAAAAAAAAAATTGGGGTGGGGGGATGTGCGGGGCAAGGCCGTTTTTCATCAGAAAAAAAGTTTTGAACAGAATATTTTGACCAACTCCTTACAACAGTCACTGCCTCTTCTATTTGGAACAGGTAAACCTGGCTAACCACAGTGGCACAGGGCTGGACTGAGTTGACAGTGACTAGAGTGGATTAGGCACAGCCCTCAGTAAGGGATGGAGTGCATCCTCATGGAGCACTTCCCCTGACCTGAGAGGCAGTGTGGGGAGCTGAGCACCCAGTGTCTGAGCTCTGCTGGCAGCTGCACCACTACTCCCTGTTCCCCACTGGGAGGCACAAGGAGCCACCCCACCCTGGGCTTCTCGCCCCTGGGAAGTGGGGTCCAGCTGTTTCAGCTTCTCTCCCCTCCCCTTTCCCACTCCCAGCTGGAAGCCAGGCAGCCTTGCCCCAGTTTCTGGCGGGGGAGCAGGCAGAGAAGCCACCCAGGGCTTCTTCCCACTCCATTCCCAACCGGGAGCAGAGTCCAGCCACTCAGCTCTCCAGGGAAGCAAGGGGCAGAGCCCTGAGATTGACAGAACTGACCGCTGCTGTAAGGAGCACAGCACGAACGCTGAGACTGCATTACCCTGGCTATGCCCACAGCAGCCCTGGCCCTCTCGCTGAGGTGATTTTATTAGGGCAGCATAGCAGGGGAGTTACATTGGCGGGAGGAGCATTTCAGTATGTACGCCTCCACTGTTTTGTTCACAAAAAACTGTCGTATAGACCAGCCCTGTGTGACCCACAGTTTCTCCCCTACTCCTCTTTGTTGTGTATGGGCAGTGAGTTACTTGTGAGATAGATCAGCCATATGTTACCACCTACTCCCCTGCCCTGCCCTTGATCTGGCTAGACAGTGAATGGTGGTTGTGGAGACAGGGCTCCATCCATGCTCTGGGGAGGGAGACTAAATGGATGCATAGCTTCATATAACCCCGAATCCAAGGTTTTTACCTCTCTGGATTCACCAGTGCGGGCACTGTCCCGAAGTGTGTCTATATGAACTTCTGAATGAAGCATCTTGCTGGAGGACCAGCCATACGAGTTCCCTCTTTGATTTCTTGGACTTTATTGAAGACAGTTCTGCTACAGAGTGCCAAAAAACGTAGCTACGGCTGAAGCAAGCATTCAAGTAAGGCTAACTACCTCCTGTGAAACTAACTGAACTTTTCTGTCTCCACAGCAAACATCCTGACCGTCATCATTCTTTCTCAGCTGGTGGTTCGCAGACAGAAGTCCTCCTATAACTATCTTTTAGCACTAGCTGCTGCTGACATACTGGTACTTTTTTTCATTGTCTTTGTTGATTTCTTGCTGGAGGACTTCATCTTGAATAAGCAGATGCCTCAGATACTGGACAAAATAATTGAGGTTCTGGAATTTTCTTCCATACATACATCCATTTGGATTACCGTACCATTAACAATTGATAGATATATAGCAGTCTGTCATCCACTTAGGTATCACACAGTTTCCTACCCAACTCGTACTCGAAAAGTCATTGTGAGTGTTTATATCACCTGCTTTTTGACCAGCATCCCCTACTACTGGTGGCCCAATATTTGGACTAAAGACTACATAAGCACATCTGTACACCAGGTCCTCATCTGGATCCACTGTTTTACTGTTTACTTAGTGCCGTGTTCCATTTTCTTCATTCTGAATTCAATCATTGTGTACAAGCTCAGACGAAAATGCAATTTCCGTTTGAGAGGATATTCCACGGGGAAAACGACAGCCATTTTGTTTACTATAACTTCTATTTTTGCCATACTTTGGGCACCAAGAATAATCATGATACTGTATCACCTCTATGTATCACCGTTAAACAACACTTGGGTGGTCCACATTGTGTCAGATATTGCCAATATGCTAGCACTGTTGAACACTGCAATTAATTTCTTCCTCTACTGTTTCATTAGCAAGAGATTTCGCACGATGGCAGCTGCAACATTAAAGGCTTTCTTTAAGTGTCAGAAACAACCAGTGCAGTTCTATACAAACCATAACTTTTCAATAACTAGCAGCCCTTGGATTTCCCCTGCCAATTCTCACTGCATCAAAATGCTTGTTTACCAGTATGATAAAAATGGAAAGCCTATAAAAATATCACCATGAAAGAGGGATTGTCGATGCCTCTGGATGCATCTTCTTTTCAAGCGATTACATCTCCTGGATGTAAATTGCTGAAATGGCTATTTTTAGAAGTGGCCAGTTGATTTCATTTCCCTGACAGACTAAAGGCAGATCCAACTGTTAGAAGTGAATGGGAATGCATGATTCTGTGAGGAGGAATGAGAAGGCAAAACGCCTCTTTCCTGTCCGCTAGCATTTTGAATATGCTTTGGAATGTGAGTCTTTACATTCAGTTGCTGTCCAGCATCCACATGCAAGCATTGGTGCAGTGTAGAGTTGTTGGGGGAAAAGCCACATAAAAAAAACTTATGTGACTGTCTAATTGTCTTCATTATTGACCAGCGGAATGCTTTATGTACTATGGAAAGTATCATTTGCACTGTGTGCACTGGCCTAAAGCAATGCGTCATTTCTGACCGGAAATATCATCACATGCAGTCGCTGCTAGTTAGAACTTTCTGCCGTGAGCCATCTGCCGGACATTTGGACCATGACAAGTTCCTCCAGGCTCCCTGGAACAAGATTCATGGACAGATATGTCACCTGTTATAGCCTTGGCGTGAAAAGCAATCCTGCAAGCGGCCAATGTTTTATCTAAGACACAAGCCAGATGGGAGGAGTTTGAAGGGGTGGAGGTTTCTTCAGCCAAGAACAAAAGTAGCATATTTCTCCAGTGACTTTAATTGGCCTCCAAAGGCTTATGGGTTTGGGGCCCAATCCTTCAATGTACAGTGATCCCCTTGGGCCTGATTTTGTGAGGTGCTGCATGTACACTGACCAACATTTTGAAATTAATTTCAGGGAGATTTGGTGGGGGTGGCCCCTGTGAACCTGCATTGTAGTCACCCCAGAGTTGTAGCTCCTGCCTTCTGGGGCTGACTTAGCTCCCGACCCCCCCCAGCCTGTTGGCTCTTTCGCCACAACACAGAGATGAAGCTCTCCCCTTATGACATCACATTCCCTCCCTGGCCCCCCACACTGCTGGATTGCTGGCCCTGAGATCCCGTTCCCTCATAGCAGGAGATAACATCATTAAATCAGAGGGTTTTTCAGTTACAGACGGGAGTCTCCCTCATATACCAGGAGATTGGGTCCGCCTGGCTATGTGTTTAATGAGAAATATGGACAACACAACTCCCTTTGGAGCCCTTAGGCAATGACAGTACTCAGTACTGGACAGGACTGGGCCTTTTGAAATTATACATACAAAAATTAAATATTAGAACCTGTTGGGAGAATTTCCTATGCTATCATAGATCTACCATTTCATTGTTTAGTTTAATAGAATAGTCAAAAATCTGCCCATGGATGCAACATATTAAAGACTCCACAGCTGTAAAAATAAAGGCTACCCAAAATGCCTGGATAGTGAATTTTAGGGAACTTTAACTAGAATAATATTCAAATTTTCTTCCTTCACACTCATAAGAAGCATATCAGCGACACTGGGTGTAGAAGACACAGGAAGAAGATTGAGAGGCATTTCATTTGCTCCTCTTTGTTGTTGGCATTTGGTCTCTCAACGTGTGCATTATAACGTGTGAATTACTTATTGAGCACTTAACACAGTCCTTAACAAAGAGAGTGAGATTATGTTTCCTTGCATGGTAAACACAGGCATAGTTTGTCAGTGAGCATAGGGGCTTCTCCTCTGCTAATTGCAAAAAAGAAAAGACATGGGTTTGGAAGATGTGGGTGTACATGCTTCGTTAGAGCAGGAAGCTCATAAAAGACCCAATGCTGTGACATCCTGCGATCCTCCTAGAGGAAAGATCAGGCCCATGAGTTTCAGTGGGAATTGAGGGCATGGAGCACCTCCTGGAATAGGCTTAGTAAAATCTGCAGGTCCTGAAGAGTCTGCCATGCTTTGAGGTTTTACCATGTTTTAAGGGCCTAAAACCTGCTGAGTCCCAACATCCTGATTCCCCACTGCTTTGCTCCATGTGTAGCCCATTTACTCAAGTGTAAAGCAGAGGTATACAGCTACCAAATAAGAATGCACCTTGCACAGGCATAAATGACAATACAAGATACAAGGAAGATGAGGTAGGAGAGGTAATATCTTTTATTGGACCAACTTCTGTTGCTGAGAGAGACAAGTTTTCAAGCACACAAAGTTCAAGACAGTAAATGATCAGGAGCAATCTACTTGGTCCTACAGATCCTTACTGTGCGTGGGGCTTCTTTGGGAAAGCAGGAGGCTACTCAACAAGTTAGGATTTGTAGAAGTGGGCCCATTATGGTCAGATCCTCAGCTGGCATAGCTCCACAGACTTTTGTGGGAGTTCAGGGTACTCAGTACTTCCTGGCACAGTGCTGAGCACCTCCTGTCACACTGCAGAATTATATAGTCTAATGATTTCTCAGTTAAATCAGAAATGGGGAGTGTGGCCAGCGATGCACCCAAGAACAGAATTTGAACCTTTCTCCCAAAGCAGAATGGCAAGAATGAAATCTTAGGAAATATGAAGAGAGGAAAAAACAAACACAAAAACCGACCCTGGAATCTAATCTTGACAAAACGTGATTATGCAAAACAGTAATTGCAATAATAAAGCATAAGGAAACCCGAGGCCTCTGTCATCACTGACAGCTAAATAAGGGTAAAATTAATAGCTCCTTTACTACAGAGTTAAGTATGTATTTATTTATTTATTTGTCTTTGTCCTTTTCCCTCCATTCCCCAAGCTCTCGCTTAATTCTCTTTCTGAGTAAATTGATATTTACCAAAGTTTACCTTTTGAAAAAAGTACTAGCTATTTAATTTTGGGGGAAACACTGTATTAATCTCTCTTTTTTTAATTTGAAATTTGTTATAAAGAATAATAGTCTGAGTTACATGTGAACAAGTCGAAGTGCAATATACCTATATAGAGTAAGTTGTTCATTTTTGAGAATGTATCTAATATTGAAAACAAAAATGTATTTATATGAAAATTTCACTATTCTACTTAATATATTAGTAACCTTATATAAGTAACTGAATGTTTAGGTTTTTTTAAAAATACATATTTCAATTAAGTATATGGGATAATCTGCCATATACATTGTGTAATTTATTACTTTTCTTAACATGATGTTGGTCCTGTAAATTAGCAGTGTAATCTCTCTTTTTTTCCTAGTCATATTTTATATTTTCGTAAATGGCCAGGTTTGAAATTCTAAAAATCTGTTAGCGTAAAGATTTGATTTCTGAAATAAAGGTATTTCATTAGGTTATTGTAATCTTATTCTTTTTTTAAAAAAAACCCCTCACTACTTTTTCACATTAGTCTTTGGAATGGTGTGGTGTTATTTCATAGGTATTTAATCAAACAGTTCATTTCCAATGATTTTTGGGGCTTTAAGGGCTCAGTTCAAAGCTCCATTGAAGTTAACCAAAAAAAAACACCTCCCCTTGACTTCAATGGAATTTTGATTAGGCCATCACTTATTAACAATAAACATTTTGAAGCCTTTTATGGGGGCGCAGTTTGGGAAATAAAGCCTTGACTTTTTAGTCTGCCATATGAGAGCTGCTGTTGATGATCCTTGCCTTATTTTTTGGTTTTGTGAAGCGTCTTGCAATGACTGTTGTTAACTAGCCAATATCTTGCTGTATTCTTTGTACCTCCTAAGTTTCCTCTCGTAAAGACTTAAGCAAACACTTGCTGTCTCATTATTTAGGAAAATAAAATATTCTGGAGACAGAAGTATCTTGGATGTGGAGAGGGGATTTCATACATGATTTAACTTGTATTTCGAGTACCTACAATTTGAAAAAAGCAGCTGTAAATGGACAGTCTGACAATTATGTGCAAGTTTATATCCTCAAAAAATCACAGCGATGAACAAAGTCATTTTTAACACAATGCTGAGTATATAAATTATAATAATAAGTAAATTATAACAATAAGACCTGTCATCAATTTAAATTGTAAACAGTGATATTTTCATAACTAGAGAATATATTGTGTTTAACAGACTTGTTTGTATTATAATAAATTCTAAGCTGGTGCATAAAAACTTTTATTGGAATGTTTGGGGTCATGTTTATTTTATAGACAGTCATGACAGTGTGCATGTAGGACCAACCCTTCCTTGCAATCCATACTCAAAGCTAGTGCTCATTGAGTATAAGTGGGAGATCAGCCCCATTCATTAAATAATGAATCTTCAAGCATGCATTGTGTACATATGTAATTATTGGGCCTAATTCTCCACTACCTTGTAGACCAAATTCTCAGGGGCTGTAAATGTGTAGAATTTCATTGAAGACAATGTGTCTGTGCCCATTTACACTAGCAGGGAGTTTGACCCATTTACAGCTGTGCACAGTGGGCACAAAACCCTTCCAACTCAGAGTGATGTAAACAATGATAAAAGATGCAAGGCTGTAGAGAATCAGGCCCATTGCTCCCACTTACTTCAATCAAGACTAGTAGGCTTAAAATTGGTGCAGTGAGATACAGCCTCTGCCATGGAGAGGTTAAGTTGGCTAGTTTTGACCAAGCCACAGAATAGGTCAGTAGCAGAATTAGCAGCACTAAGAAGAGTGGGGAATGTTCAGTCTTAGGGGAAGTTGCCAAAGACACCATAGCTCAAACAGGAGCACATGGAGGCAGGGAGCAGGAAGGGAAAGGCCATCTTTAGGAATTGCCCATGATCTGCTTTCCCTTCGGAAGCTTAGGATCAGTGTGTTTTGTAAGTGATGTCCCTTTCTTTGTTGGCTTGGCTGCACACCCCACTCTGTTTGAGATGAACGACATCAACTCCAGTAGCTGAATGTCAAAAATTTTGGAATGGATCTTCCTTTCTAGAAAGGCTGCTTCCAATCAGACAAAAATCTCAAATCTGGGTTCGGGGCTTGGGTGTGTTTGATTGGGGAAGGCTGAGGGGTGATTGTAGCTCATGTCCAGCCATTATGTTAAACAGAGGCTATCTCCACAAATTCTTTGTGGCCACAGGTGAGATATGGTTTCATGTTTTTGACAATTACTACAGCATCAGTGAAAAGAAAGGAAACTATTAAAATAAAAAGGAAAATGTGCCAGGTTTTACACATAATGATGAGGTTCAAGGATGTGATTTGTGCTGCCTTGAATCTGCACCCTTATAAAGCCCATGGTGGCTCAGTTAAAAACAGTTGTCCAGTGACTCATTTACAGCTTGCTTCTACCAGTTTGTAGCATAGACAGGGATTGAGCTAGATTATCCAACGCTTTTTCCTAGTTACAGAATATGTGTTAAGGATCCATCTAGCCCTCACTAAGCACTGTAGCCCGGTCACAAATAAGCTATACTTACAGAATAGATGGGTTCCAGTTTTGATCACCAGTCTTGAGCTGGCATCGGGCAAGATACCACAAAGGATTTATAAATCCATTAGCAGTTTACTTGTCAAAATGATTCATGCATTCAGCATCCTCCACTATTAATTTGGAAACAATTATTTCCAATTGCAGACAGTGTGAGGAGAAAGAGAGCACCTCTAATGTATTCCCTGTAGAACCCGCAATGACTTTTGTTTTAGGTGTTGAATTCTTAAAAACACTTTAAACCCACCAAGTGAAGCAGAATAAACTGCAACCTCACAGAAACTGAATGTTAAATAATAATCATACTATTAGCACTCTGGCTGACTTTGACGGCTCTGCCATTATGACAGCATGCAATTAATCCCCCGTAGTTGTCAGACACAAGAAGAAGGTTGAAAGGCTCCAGTCCATTGTATATTGCAAATGAATTTACAGTTAGACTCTCATTATTGATCAAGTAAATAGTAGTTATAATCAGAAAAAAATTATAGTGCCAAATTAAAGGTACAGGCTCTTGATTTCCTGCCTCATAAACAGAAGAGGGAATCCACTGGGTTATGTTTGTGCCAAACACCTTCATTTGCTTTCTGGCACCTGGTGTTTTTCCTTTTCAGTTACTCTGCTAGGTCCTTTCCACTTGTTCAAAGCATGTTATTGATTCACTTAGAGTGTCAGAGCAGCTCCTAAAGCTGCATCCGAGGTTGGGGGCCCATTGTGGCAGACATCAGACAAACACATAGTAAGACACGGTCCATGTCCTGAAGACTTCACAGTCCACGCAGACGAGACAGCCAGAGGATGGGAGGAAGGAAGGATTATTTGGGAAATGAAGGCACAGGATGATTAACTGACTCATCCAATGATGCTGGGTATCACAGCCCTCAAAGTGGGGCACTGAGGCCAGCCATCTCATGGTACTGGAGTCGCAAGACTTGCCACTGTGGGATGAGTGTGGGGCGGACTCTGCAATCACTACAGGCTTCCCCTCCTGGGAACAGGAACCATTCTGTGTAGCTTGTGCCATGGGAAAAGCAGCCCTTCCTACAGCCCATCAGGAAAGAAGCAGCTCAGAGAGAGAAGCCTTGGCAGTGAAGCCCATTTGCACACCCTGCAGATTTCACCATCCAACTATAAGTTCATTGCGAAAAGGGCAATTAGGACTCACCATTGGGGCAAGTTCCTACCAGGCACAAGGTTATGAAAACTTGTGATACAAACTTCTGGCACAACGGGGTCCTGGGCGTGCATCACAACACAAACAATAGTACAAACTACAGCACACGCTTGTACGCCAGAGGGAGACTGTCTGCACAGTGTCATCAGAATGAGTTGGCAAGTGTGGGGGGACCACAAGCTTTTAATCCAGGTACTGTCATGGGAGTGGAGCATGTGCTGCTTCCCCTTTCTTATTTCACTCCTGCTTTTGCTGACTAGATTTCAAGGATTAATAATTTGGCATCTGTATTCTGCATTCATTCCACTGATAAAGACCAAATGAACCCCTTTCAGAAAGAACTTTCGATTCTGCGGAAATTTGAAACAAAAGCAGAAGACCCCACAGTTTTATTTTTTCTTATCCATTATAAAAGGGTAATAAGCAAAGGTTGCAGAGTTCAGCTAGTCTGACTCTGTGGCCTATCCTTGGGTCGGGTTGAAAGCCCTGAATTTCCAATGATTCTGATGGGGGCTGAGAGCCTAGAATATTAAAAGAAGCTGCGAGGGCGTTTGTGAAACTGGGTCGTGTAAAAAGTAGATTTCAGCAGCACTTAGCTCACCATTAAGTTCAATTTTTTTTAATTAATGCAACTGAACTAGGTAATCATGACTTAATAATATCCCACTGGTATTACTCTTCATCAGCGCTGTTCTGTTCCTAGGGTAGAAAATAAATGAAACCCAAGCCAAGGTGCTGAATGTATGAGGAGTTTTGACTGACAGCCACAAATTTACCTCCAAATCAAATATGGTTACAGATATTTAGGAATGTAAGTGACCCCAAAGCCCCAGAACAATTTATCTAAAGCAAATTATACACTTCAGTGAATATTGTTTACAATGGCCTTTAATAAGGGGCACTTTATACCACTCAATTAAAAAAAAATAGTAAAAACTGAATTGTCTAATGTCCTTTTTCTTGCCCAAGCTGTTGTGGTGTTTTGTTTTGGTTTTTTAGTACTGAGCGTTTCAGCAAAAGGCTTCGACTAATTGAACTGCAGGCTGTTTCTGGAGACAGATAATTAGGCTGAGCAATTAGCCAAAGAAAAAAAAGTTTGGGATTATATCGTTAGGTGGCTCAGCTAAAATATATTCCTGCTCTTCCTGCTGGGGCAGGGATATGCAGAGCAGGTTGTTGCCTCATTGGGAGAGAAGCAAATGATGAAGAGAAGCAGCCTACCTTAGGCTTGGTTCTCCATTACCCTCTCTCTTGTGCACGCACTCACATCAGTGTACAGAGTCCAAGATGTCACCATTCTGACTGAGCGGCATTTCACAGCCACTTTGCACTGGTATAAATGACTGCATGAAGTGCAATGTGCTGGAGAATCAACCCATGGTAAGTAAGTCCTTTTCACCTGGACTGGAACAGGGATGGCAAACGCAACCATGGTTGCAGAGAGCTTTCCACTTCCCAGTCCTGCAGAAACACCGGCATCACTTCCCTTTCACCAGCAGTGAAATCTCTTTCCAATCTGCAGCACATTAGCCCATACACCCCGGTGCAGAAATTAGCCCAATGCCATCACATCACAGCAACAGCACATGACCACTGCTGTCTCACTACTAATCAGGGCATAGGTGAAGCTGTGCGTTGACGACACATTCTCCTTCTGTTCTGTAACACAAAGAAACTCCTCAGCTTGGCTCAGCCCTAATCTGTGTAAGGCTCCAGCACACCCAGGCGTAGCAGAACAGCCTCCTGACACCATCATGCTCATCTACCCTGGGATTTCTTTCAGGTTAGCTCCCACCGGATGCTTGACCCTTGCGCCCAGCCCCTCACCTCCTCTTGCTATCTAGTCTCCCATCTCCCTTCTGTTCCTCATCAGCTTCATCCTCTTTTCACCCCACTTTTCAACTACCCCCTCTCAGCTCCCCCCAAAAAGTCCCTTGGAATGAACAGTACATCTGCCACTCCTCACCCTGACCTCTTAGTCATAAACTGTATCCTTCCCACCCTCCAGCCCCTTTATTTATTTGTTGCTTTTTTAGATCGTAAACTACTGGGGAGAGAGGGGAATGAGTCCATTCCTGTGTGGTTCTACAGTACCTAGTTTCTAGTACAATGGGGCTCAATTCTGCGTGGGGCTTCAGAGTGCTACAATTACAAATATTAGCTCACCATCATAATGTCCACTAGAGCTGGCCTGTCTGGGATTCCTATCCTATCAATGAGAGAAGAGGGTCCACAGTAGCTCACTCGTAGGGACTCATGTTTTTCTCAATGCATCCTTTTGAAAATTGTGAGGAATCCTAATAGATTGGTGGGGCACTGGTAGGCTCTCTTTTAAATTATAAACCACAAAGCCCAAATATAATTCCAGAGAAATGACTGATTCAGCCAAAACTAAACAAAACATGAAATACCAACTTTTCATTGGGATTATATGACAGTGAAACATCATCTCATCTGAGCATCTGTTGCCAGAAGAGTCCTCTCATTTGCATCTTTCCAATCAAAAGAGTCCCTCAAAGTGGTATTCCTTATTATTTAGTACATGTATTAATTTATATAAAAAGTTGGTCACTTGAAAAAAAATTAATACTTTATGGTAGCAGAACAAACTGTTTGATAGTTCAGACTTTGATCTACCAATGGCAAACTTGATAAAAATCAAGTAAAGCAGAATCAAAGTCGGTCCGGGTGTCTCATACACAGCAGGATCGTGTTGCTGACATATACACAGAGAGAAAGATAAAAATCTATCTAAAGACACCATTTCTTGAGCATTTCCCACAGCCTATACACTGTGACACAAATGAAAGACAGATGTAGTTTCTTTCCATTTGGTGCGTCACAAGATAAGGTCTGAATGACAAGCATTCATTCTAGTGGCATTATTGATAAATTCTCCCGGTAAGTGCATTAAAAAGTAATCCAAGTCAAACTGAACCAACAAACAAGCCCAGCTAAAGTTCATCCAAATATCTTTTAAAGGTGCATTTACCAGACAGGCTCCGTGAGAGCTATCTGGCCACAGCTGTGGCTAATCAGCTGGCTGCAGTTACAGACATGTGTAATAAAGCAATTCTCATTTACACCATTACCCTATTGAAGTGACCTTTTCTAACTGTGGGTGCGTGTAAACTATGGCAATCAACAATAGTAAAGCTCAACAGCCGCATGTGGGAAGTCTATCTCCAAAGGTAACCGTATCTTAATAGGTCCAATCCTGCTCCAGCTGATGAGTATGGGGGTCTGTGTTTGAAGGAGTGGGTATAAAGAGGACAGCAATATTCAGAGGGTAAGGATATGGAGTTACATTGAAGGAGAACAACGTGCTACCTATGAACAGCTTCACCTGTGATCTAGAGAGGGAAGTAAATAGGATAAGGATGAAATGTGCAGATTTCACTAAATGCTTGGGAGCTGTAAACAATGGAGAAGAAACAGAAGTAGAACAAGTGAACTTATTGGCAGAAAACAGCAGCCTGAGATTCAGCCTGTTAAGATGCAAGCTCATACATCAAGGAAAACCATCTGGAACACAGAGATTCAGTTTCACTGTAAGGGAGAAACCCAGGAAGCACTAATGGAAGACAAGCCTAATGATAGCAAATCAGATGTGAGTTTGCAATGAGATAATAGCATCAAAACACCTTCCTTGGGGCGGGGGGGGGGGAAGGGAGGAGTGTAGAATGGGCGGGTTGAATGTATGGAAATTATCTGGCCAGGGAAAAGAAAAGGGTCCCAAGGCTCTTTTAAAATCCACCTCCCCTTTATTTTGAGTTAAGAGGGAACGGCACTGAGGGAGGGGAAATATCACCTGAGCTAGTAGTGGCTCAGGTAGGCCACTGGAGCAGCAGCGCCCACTCTCCTAGCCTTGAGGTCAGAGGAGGAACAAGTTTCCTGGTCTGCTATGGACACTGCACTAGTCACCTTTCTGAGGGGCTGGGAAGGAATTTTTCCCTCATTGCCACATGGGGTGGGGAGGGGTTGCCTTCCACATTGCAGGCCAGGGATTCTGTGGGGCAGACCAAGAGATAAGGGTCAAGATGTCACAGTTTAGCAAGTAGCAAGTGTCTAGTGAAGATTGTTCATACATGGCCCAGTTCCCTGATAAACTGGAGTTGGATGTAGACTAGTCAGAAGAAAGCTGGGGAAGCAGGGCTGGAGTTCCAAACTTAGGGTAAAGCAGGGACACACCCCTTTTCCCCCAGGCTCTCCTTCAGCAACATATAGAAGGCAGTGGGCTCAGCAATGGGTAGCGGATAGGATTAGAGGGGCAGGCATAAGGCAGCTCTCCCCAAAAAGGGTTAAATCAGAAGTAGTCAACAGGTAGACCATAGGTCAAATCCAGACCACCAGATGCCTTTGAATGAACCCAACACAGGAAACCTTGTGACAATGGGAACTACGGAAGAGTCTAAGGGAAGTGATGGAAGCCCTGTCAGTTGGGATATATAAAACAAGACTGAACCAAAGGCACTGAGCAGGGTACAAGCATACAGTCCCAAGCATATGGTCTGGATGAGCAAAGGTGTCTTTTTTGTGCATCTTTGAAGTGAGTCAGAAGGCAGAAGCACTCCTCACCTTATAGGGTGCATGGCCAGGCATGGCAATCCAAATCCCCTCTCTCTTACCCATGGGAAAATGTGCAGAGGCCAACAGTGAGGGGATCTTGGACTACTGCTCTATGAAAGAGGAAGGTCCACTTCTGAGCGTGTTCACACAGCACCCCAGAGGCATTCTATGGCTATGTCTACACTTGTAAATTTAGGTCGACTTTAGCTAAGTCCACTTAACTAAGTTGACTTTAGGTCGACTTAGTTAAGTCGACTTAGCATGTCTACACCTAAATTTAAAGTCGACTTTGGGGGAAACTTACAAAGTCGACCTAGAGCGTCCACACTGGATGCCTAGGTTGACTTCTAGGGGGACCTAGGGCAGGTCCACGGGGGCAGGGAGGGCACCCCTTGCCCAGTGCCAGGGGGCTCAGCCTTTGCCCCATTGTACATGGGTACAATGGGGCAAAGGGGGATAGGGACCCTGGCAGGGCTCTGCCCTGCCCTGTGGGGGGGCATGCCAGGCTCCCCCTGTGCCCCTCCCCACCGGCAGGGAGGGCAGTGGTGGAGTCCTGGAGTAGCCCTAAGTCGACTTAGGGCTACTCCAGGTCTACACTGGTCTAGGTCGACTTTAAAAAGTCGACTTAAGCCTTAAGTCGAAGTAAAATGAG
>ML685786.1:14349069-14439819 GCA_007922175.1 Pelusios castaneus
AAAATCCCACTTCGTCAGATGCTTCTTCAAAGCGTCTGACGAAGTGGGATTTTCTCCCACGAAAGCTCATGCGATAAATAAATCTGTTAGTCTTTAAAAGTGCCACAGGACTCTGCTGTCTGTCCCACAGACACACAGTTTGGGAAAGCTGTGGGGTAATCTGCAGAGATGGCATGTGGCTCTGAAGATCTGTTCTTTTCAGTGGAATGCCATCATGCCAGGAAAGCCAATATGCGATGCAAAAGCAGGCCCTCATATACATGAATTATGTCAAATTTCAGATGGGTACAGTTCAGATTTTCTCATACTGTACAGCTTTTAGAGCTTAATTCTCTAGCGGATAGACCCAGATAGCAGTATTCTGGGACTGGTCAATCAGATAAGACAAGGCCTTGTCATAAAATAGCACGTAGCTTTGAGCTAATAAAACTAGCTGCTGATCCGAAAGGGTTAGTGGTTAATCTAGTAAAATTAATTTCATCCTCAGATCCCTTTCTCTTGTCACTTAGCAAAAAAAATAAACTTAAGCTCTGTAAAATGGACAGCAATAATTGCATTTCCTTAAGGATGTGTCTGGCATGAGGTCCCTATCTGCTCCATGCACTACGTGACCATGATACTGTCATTTAGACAACAGTGATGTATGTAGCACATTAATCTTAGAAGTTAAAAAGCATCAATCTCCGTTACACACACTGCCATTGCTTAGGAATTACATTACCACAATACACAGAAGCCTTTTAATTTTTTTTCCTGCAAAATGAATAAGTGGGGCCTGTTCAGCTGATCTTCTTCCAGGCTATGGTGATAAAGGGCAAAACGGTTTCATGGCTATACATCATTGTTTTCAAATAAACTCCTAGCTCGCAAGCCTTGGGCAGGTGTGGGAGGGGGAATTGAGTCCGACTGCTTAAAATCTTTTTTCAGAAATACCTAGTGATTGGCAGCTCCTTTCTGCTCAGGCAAGTACAAGCCAAAGTCCTGCTACTGCAGCCATGAGCCGTGTGCTTCACTTCACTTAGAACTATAATCGACTGGGACCTTGCAAATGAGAAAGTTAAACATGATGGCAGCTTCAGACCGTAATTTATGTAGCAACAGAGTTTCAATGCTTCCAACTACTGAACAGCTAATATTTAAGGTTAATCAGTTTCACTCTCCAGTTATCCACCCTTCTAACATACAGCAGATAATTACTTCTCGGTACAGTAGGCAGGGCTGGCCCAAAGGTTTTTGGCACCCTAGGTAAACTAGACTTTGGTCCCCGCCCCCCCACCCATATTCAATATAGAGAAAATGATCGTATGTTTTTTTTTAAACAGAGAAAAAAATTCACTCCCATCTAATTTGGTGCCCCTGAAACCCTGACGCCCTAGGCGACTGCCTAGTTCACGTATATGGTTGGGCTGGCTCTCAGAGTAGGAACATATTAGCCATGGGGGACCCACCACTAACTACTGACTTCTGCCATTTAAGCCCGCTTCAGCAGAACACTTAAATATATGCTGAATTCAAAGTGCGTGAGCCGTCCCGCTGAAATCAGTGGAACTACTGACGTGCTGACAGTTCAGCACATGCTTAAGGGCTTTGCTGGACTGAGGCTCTAGTGTGTGAACAACCTGTAATGCAAGGATGATGCCTCAAGCAGGGGCCAAAGGCAATTCCTACTGCAAAGGTTCCCATTGATTTCGATAGGATTTGGATCAGGCCCCAAATCCTCACTATTCCTTTATTTTGTAAGCACAGTTCGGTTTTAATTATTTGTTATAAAGTTGACTAAGTCACATTTAGCTCTTTAGTCTTTGCAGGGAAGTAAAGAGAGACAGCTGGATTTTGTACAAAATATGGGGTGTCAGAATAGGCAGGGTTCTATTGAGTAAAGAGCATGTTAGCAAGTATTTCCTACTTAGACTTCTAAGAATAAATCAGAAATAATCAAAATAGGTTAAATATCAAATCACCTACTAATGATACAGGGCAAAGTTAGTGTTCCGTTGGTTGTCCCACTTGTATTCTTATATTTACTATAATGTATACATTTTTTATTTTAATGAGTTTTCATGGATTCTGCCATTTTCATTATTAACCATGTCTCGTGCATGTCTAGAGCCTTTTTCAACCTTTCCCTGTTTTCAACTATATATAGTTAACGTCAACCAGCTCATCAGAGTTTATATGTGAGTGGTTCATCCACTAGTAATTAAATGCCACATATGTTCTCTTTTAGTACTTGTTTACAACTAGAAGATCAAATGGTTTTCTGGGACTTTGATCTTGACACTTCCCATGGAAAAATACAGATAAAGCCGTTCAATGGACCTTAGTCACAAGTTCTTAGGGATGATGGTGATCAGATGCATTTCCATTTAATAGAGCTTCATATGTTCAAGACATAGAAATAAAGATAACTTTTTACAGTAACTAAATCCCAAGTGGGACACACTGAAATTGGAATACAGATATTTAATCTACAGTAAGAATAAATCCCGACTGCTGAAAAGTCAAGGACTTTCTGGAAGTCAAAAAAAATTAGAAAAGAGAATGGCCCAATAAGTTATCCAAAGCCATCGCCTTGCTAATGCAGGATTGTTCCCAACAGTATGTACACTACTGTTTTGCCCAAATTCATTTTAAAAGTGCCAAATGATCCAGGGGTGGACAAGACTAGCAGCCATATCTATGGTAGCCCGTTTCTGGAGAAGAACAGGTCCCCAGGCATTGAGAAATAAGTATGGGAACTCTTTTCAATGATAAAAAATAAGGACAGTCTTCTAGCAGGATCACGTTGATTTTATTATCTGAGTACCAGTTTTGGAATCTTAACCAAATAATTACACAGAACATGATAATAGATTGGCCAAGCACAAATGGGACTTTTAAAAGAGAACAGATATAGATTCTGAATCAGATTTGTTAATATTTGTATGGAAAGTTTATGCATGTTACTAATGATCCAAAAAATAAAAGATCCACATGATGAGCTTTCCAGCATTTCTCTTGAGAGACCATTTCATAACTTACTACATCTCACTGCAAAGAAGGTTTTTCTGATACTTAGCCTAAACTCTTAATTTAACCAATACTTCACCACTCCATCCACACTGCGTACTATCCTAAATAATTCCTTAGTCTAGGCTAAGTCTTAGAAGACCTTGTGTGTGAAACTAAGCAATGCAGGCTATATTTAGTTGGCCTGTGGCCTTGAAAACCAAGGAAGAACAACATCATGTCCAGTGGTCTCAGCAGAGAATCCCCTTTATATTAATTACAGCCAGGTCCTGTCTCTTCTCTACCAAGAGGGACTTTACACAGCTAACAGGAGCTACTTATGGGCTATGTCAGTTCTCAAATTATATGGCAAACCAAAGTCAATGCAAGAGGAACTAGAATACAAACATTTGCCAGAGTGAAGCAGATTATATAAAATCAATAATATAGATTCCCACACAAGGGTAAATTACTGTCTGAACCAAATTAGATATTATTGTGAAAAAGAAAAAAAAACCTTTAAAGAAATCCCTGTAAGAGGCCATAACCTGAAGAAATTGCTCTTAAAAAGAACAGGAAACTATGGAAAACATGGTGTGGAGCAAAAGGATACAGGGAAAAGAACAAAAAACAAAAACAAGAACCAGTTTTACTTTGTATTAGGATGATTGAGACTCATACTTCCACACAGGTCAGCTTCATCTGAGATAACAGTGGTTGAACCTGTAATGTAAAAAGAGCTCAGGCTTTCTTCTCACCAGATCATCGCTAACCCTACTTCAGCCAAGCATGTAAGCACACGCTTAGTTTTAAACAGGTTGATTTCCATGAGACTTGGAATTAAGAATGTGCTTAATTGCTTTAATAGAGCCAGCATGCTCAGCAACTTGCATCTAATATCTATGGCTATGTCTACACTGGCAATTTAAGTCGACTTAAGGAGGCTTAGGTCGACTTAAATTAAGACACATCCACACTAGGCTTTCATTAAGCCAACTTAAGAAATTCCTTAAGTCAACTTAATGGAAGCTTAAGTCGACTTTGTTACTACCACTCATTAAGTCGACTTAACCCTTAAGTCGACTCCTTAACTCGATTTAAGGACGGTGTGGACATGGAGTAACCCTTAAGTCGACTTTATTAAGTCGACTTAACAAAGTGGACTAAGTCAATTTAAAGCTAAGTCAACTTAGTCCACTTCGTTAAGTCGACTTTAATAAGATCGACTAAGTCGACTTAAAGTCGACCTTATTAAAGTTGACTAAACAAAGTCGACTTAACTTTTCTAGTGTAGACATAGTCTATGGGCCTCATCCAAAGCCCATTTAAATCAATGGAAAGACTCCCAATGACTTGAGCAAGCTTTGGATCAGAGTATAGGCCCCAATTCAGCAAGATCCCCAAGCACCTGCTTACTTCCAGCATTCCAGTAGTCATGTTGCAGTAGAACTACCGGCACACTGAAAGCACAGGCGTGGGAACTTTGCTGTATCAAGGCCCAAGTCAATGGGCCTAATCTTACGCGTCACAGGGATGGGCATCGAAGGCAGAAAAGCTTGGTTAAGTTCTCAGCGCCCTTAAAATATGCTTCTGTAAAATGTACAGAGTGAGTCTCGTACAAGCATGAGGCTTTTGGAGTGGAAAAAGCCTCCATTTGAATACAGATTTTCCTCAATAGAACATAATATGCTTTAATAACCTAGTCCCTTCAGCAAGATATAGGTGAGATGTTGCAAAAACGGATGATAGATAAAGTTGTTGCTGGTGTTCTGAAGCCTCGCTTTACACTTAAAAAAAAAAGTCATCAAGTCAACACATTAAATAAGCAGGAATCTCTTTTGTATCCATGTTTCTAGAACGTGCTAATAAGTACTTGGCATTACACAGAGAAATCAGCTAGAACTTGTTTGAAAGATTAAACTTTCTTGGAAAACCAAGTCTCTTCTAGAAATACTTTGAGCTTTGTGAAGTTGAATGGAAAGGTTAAAATGACCTGAAGACAACTTGGGCAGAAGAAAAAAAATATAAAGGAATGGGCCTTCTTTCTCTTGGCAGGAGCTTTGCCTTCCAGCGGTTATCACTTCTAGACAGCACAGAGTCCTTCCCAGGCTCTGCAAGGACACTTTCCAGTGATTTGGACTTTGGCATATCCAGCTTCAATCTGTGCATATGTATATCATTTCTCCATGGCGGTTCTCTATAAAATTTACAGCTCTTTGGAGACAGGCTGAAACAGCCTTAGGATTTGTGAGCTGCTGTTGGCAGATTTGACGGGTTTTAATTCTTTTTAAAACTGGCATGCTAGCTTGAGTCGCTAATGCAGGAAATGGCTACAACAGCAGCTGTTTCATTTTGGGTGGATAACAACACTATAGGAAAGACCCCTTCAAGTTAGCCAAACACACTTGTTGTGAAAGCTATTCGCACCAAGCTAGGTAACATATGGAGAATTATTTGCTGCCACTGACAAAAAAGGAGAAAAGACCTGTCCCAGATCCCATTGAAATCAATGCTATAACTCCCATATTGACCCAGTAGCTCTGGATATTATCTAGCAATCTACAGTCAGGTGCTGTGCAAGATCCCCCACCTACGACTCCATCTTACTCACCCTCTGTCGCAGCTCTGCTCTTCCAGTGCAGGACCCATTTAGAATGGAGACTACCATTCCAAACTGTGGAAGGAGTTTAATGTTAGCAAATTAACAAGCTGCTCCAGGCAAAGTTAAAACAACTAAACCTATTTTACTGTTAGCTAACAGCATGGAAAGATTTGAACCTAGGTCTCTACAGGTTAAATGGCTACTGTGTCATTTAGACTCTTTGCCAGCCATCTGGATGAACCTTTCAGCATCCCTTTTGGAGAGCTTTTTTGAGGCTAGAAATAAAAGCTGAAATCAAATGCAAGTAATATACTACAATATGAACATGGTAGGGGCGCCAGCAAAAATGGGTGGCAGAGTTCTGCAATTCAGTAGAAAAGAAACAGGTGGGCTTATAGGATTGATAATGAGATATAGAGCTTTTTCCCTTTTTGGTCACTAGTTTGAATCTGGTCCAGATAGGTAATGACCAACGGTCTTATCGTTACATGGCCGTTCTGGACTGTGTGTAAAATAAAAGAATGGATTAAATCCAGCTTCCACATCACAAAAGCTACCATTATAACAGATTCTGACTAACAGCCTTGTTAACATTCTCAACAGAGAGCTCAACAAATGCATTCACATTTCTAGAGGTGGCAGGACCGGCCCAAGGATTTTTGGCGCCCTACGCAAACCATGATTTTGGTGCCCCTCCCCCCATGTTATAAGAGATAACATTCATTTTATTTTAAAATAGAGAAAAAAATCATTTCCATTTAATTTGGCACCCCTTAAAGCCTGGCATCCACGGCGACTGCCTAGTTCACCTATATGGTTGGGCTGGCCCTGAGAAATGGTCCTTCCAGGACAGCTGAGGCACTTGGGTGGAGCAATAAAACATATTTGGCCTTCATAGGAGTCAAGATGGTACCTTTGGAAGTGTCAGATTCACTTACACATCCATCTGGCTAGTGTAATATTCTTAAATTTGAGTGCTCATTGCAGAAAACAGCTCTGTTTTTGATAGAGGAGCTGTGTTCTCTAGTGCGGGTTTGCACGCAGGCAGATTTTTAATTAAATGAAAAGAGCAGAATCCAAAAAAAAAATTATTAAACATCTGCCAGTTGTTTTAACCACCTGCCAGTCACTCACTGAATATAGCCAGCTTTTCACTGTACCAGCCTTTGAAGATCAGGGGACCAACTTCTCTTACGCAACAACTGCAACACACTTTATCCAAACGTGCCCGTTCTTCCTGCTTTTGTCATCTCTCCGACTATGCTGCTTTCTTGTATGTCCATCTTAAGAACTGTAATTTTTAAGAGTAACTAAAAAAATTGAAACAATGCAGAAACTGGAGAAAAAGAGAAGCAGAGGCCATGTGCTATTAGAAATCATTTTGGTTTTGAAGCAGAGATGCCCTGACCCAAGAAGCAGGCACATTGTCCAGTCCTCAATTATGCCAACACAAAGCTAGACAATCAAAGAGCTTGCTTAGTTGTGTTCCTATGTGCACTAAGGTCTTGATTAAGTCAATGGAACTATTCATCTACCTAAAGTTGAGCACAACCTTAAGTGCTTTGCTGAGTCCTGACTGAGTCCTGATTTATTGTGTTAATTCAAGTCGGGGGGTGTGACAGTGCAGGATGTAAACACAGTCAATATAAAAGTGTGTGTAGTAAATTCTCCCCAGTCATACCCATCTAACACCAATGAACTGCATTTTTATTCCGTATTTGTCTAAGTAATATCTATCTGTTATTTCACATTGCATCACCTCAAAAATATGCAGAGGTACCACGGACCCTGTTTTGTATATTCTGCTATTGGTGTGCATTTGTTGTTAAGCTCAGATTGTGCCACTTACTGTACTTATTTCGTGCTCTTATCACAATATTTGCCTTTAGCATCCTAGCCTGTCTTTGTTTTCACTGTTTGCTGCCCCATCTTTCTAGCTGTCTTGTTATGCATTAGTCTGTTTCAGCACAGTCTGTTAGTCCATCACATTGTTCATTGCCATCTCTTTGCAGGGCTCAGTCTCCAGAGATTTATACGTATTGTACCATTGCCTTTGTTCACATTGTTTCTCTTTTTAGCGTTTAGTGGGAAGTGTCCTTGGCTGCGTCTACACTGGTAAATCAAGTCGACTTAAGCTTGGCTTAAGTCGACTTAATTGGCCCTGCGTCTACACTGCACTTTGCTTAAGTCGACTTAAGGAAAATAAAGTCGACTTTATTAAACCACCTTTGTGCTCAACCTAAGGCTTAATTTGACTTTCTAAAGTCGAATTAAGCCAGTGTAGCCCTGGGGTAGCCCTAAGTCGACTTAGGGCTACCCCAGGACTACACCAATGCCCTCCCTACCGGGGGGGGGCACAGGGGGAGCCTGGCATGCCCCCCAAAGGGCAGGGCATGTGGGCACAGTGTGACACTGTCTGGATTTAGGAAAGCATTTATGATATTATTTTCTATGGATATCTCATAAACGCTATGATCCATAGGAACTATGTCATGTTTGGTATCAATAGAGAGGTAGTCATTTGCTGGGAATGATTATGTAGTTTATGTCTAGGAATTCTATTTTGATTAGAAGTTAAGAATTTGATGTTATATCCATACTTTAACTTGTGTCATTAGACGGGAGGGTGTGAACAACCATTGTCTCCTTAATGTTTAGGGATTTTCCAGGTAGAATGGTCTCAAGGAGTATCCTGATGAGCCATTGAGGACATAAAGAATACAAGCATTGTATCCTTAATGGCTCATCAGGATACTCCCTGAGACCATTCTACCTGGAAAATCCCTAAACATTAAGGAGACAATGGTTGTTCACACCCTCCCATCTAATGACACAAGTTAAAGTATGGCTATAACATCAAATTCTTAACTTCTAATCCAAATAGAATTCCTAGACATAAACTATATAATCATTCCCAGCAAATTACTACCTTTCTATTGATACCAAACATGACATAGTTCCTATGGATTATAGCGTTTATGAGATATCCATTGAAAATAATATAAATGTTTCCCTAAATCCAGACAGTGTCACACACAGGACTCTGCCCTGCCAGGGTCCCTGTCCCCCTTTGCCCCATTGTACACGGGGGTACTCCCCCCCCCTGCCACCGTGGACCTGCCCAAGGTCCCCCTAGCCCCACAAAGTCGACCTAGAGCATCCAGTGTGGACGCTCTAGGTCGACTTTGTAAATTCCCCTTTAAGTCGACTTTAATTTTAAGTGTAGACAAACTAAGTCGACTTAACTAAGTCGCCTTAAAGTCGAATTAGTTAAAGTCGACTTAAAAAGTGCAAGTGTAGACATAGCCCTTGTGACTAGCTGGTACTCATTAACAGCCAGATTCAATTCTCACCTACACCTATTTTATGCCAGTACAATTACATTTTCTCTTCCTGATTTGCACCAGTGAGATCAGAATCCAACTCAAAGATTGCCAAAGGCAAAAAAAAAGCATCTTTGGAATCCCAGGACCTAGGAAAGATGCCTTTCTAGGGAGAAGGAGAGAGTCTGTAAAAAAAAAAAAATGTAGGGGACTGTTGTCTTGGAGGTAATCTGGCTTGTATCCTTTGTCAAGGATGTTAAGCCTTCTATAATAGGTAAACATGACTTTTATGCAACACCTGAATGTCACTTACACCCTCAGAATAGGCCTCGGGTGATATATAGGCCTCATGCTGACCCTTTACACTGGGGTGAGTTTCATCCTCTATTTCCTGCCAGCATTTTATTCCTTGGGGTTACAATTTTCAAGGGAATCTGAGAAGTAGGTACCACATGCTGATTAAAATTCAGTGGGATTTGGACTCTGAACACCCTAAACCCACCTCAGAATCTTATGTTTTCATCCTAATGTTATTTTGCTTACTTTCTAAGCAGTCAGTACAAATGAGGCTTTATTTACAACTCAAACAGTTATGATCAAATACAGTAGGAGGGGTGTCAGGGCATGCTGGGCCTGGTGTTTCCATTTTAACTATATTATTTGGCACTGTTTCTCTTCCCAGCTTCCTAGAAATCAGAGGCAGAAAAGATTTAGCAGGTTATCTGAATTCAGTCCCGCTTTAGGAGACCTAGCAAAGGCAAAGAGAGATGGATTCAATTTCTCTCTAGCTTTTGTGTTCTGCCTCTGCGCATTTACCGTCCATAAAGGTGGTTCACATTCATGCGCTCTTCCCTTTCACTGAGCAATGAGATAAGAGCTCTGGTCAGTGTCAAGTGCTCCTGAATAACAAATGCAGTTGGCATTGATATTGCTGAGGCTGGTAAAGAAGAATTTGTTCACTCGACAAATGTATTATCAATCAGCACAGGTCAAGCACTGGAAAGTACATTTTCAAAGGGAAATGCTTTTATTATTCAAACCCTTATTATTTCTCCGCACATACAGCCAGACGGAGCATCCCATCCAGACTCCAAAAGCTTACAAGAGGTTCATCGGCAATGTTCTTTGCTATTTGCTTTTGAAAGGAGAGCAATAATTAAAGCTTTCCTCTCAGAGATGTGCAGACCCTTGGGAGGACAGTGACAGCTGTAAAAGGCACCTTGTCAGAGATGGAAAGTTTGCTGAGCGCCATCATTCACACCCCCTCAAACACAGAGTTTCCTCCAGGCAACAGAAGTAGTAATCACTTTGTCTTCTGACAGGTCGGAGCAGAGTGCGATTCGGCTTCTCAATCTTTTCACTGACCTCAACAGCAGAAGTGAAGATTCTGAGGAGGGTTGCTGTAGGGAGTGTGAAGGTGTGAGAGAATACAGCTGCCACAACAGACTGAGTAGAGAAGTCAGACCAGCCATATGAGCAGAACCACCCACCTAACTGCTAAGCATCCATCAGGAGCAAGGACATCTCTAGGAATCTCCTGTTCTTTCTCTGTCGTAGCTCAAATAGGCCTCAATGTTCCACCTCTCTGCTGCGTGCATGTTGGGACATAGGCACAGAGGGGGCAGAACAGAGTTATGGGAAATGGAAAGGATCCTAAAGCTAAAGAATGCAAGAAGTCCTATCTCCATGACATGTTCTCACCTGCCCTCCTCTCTCTAACATAAGCTCCTGAAACAAGTTTTTTGGTAGAAGGGGAGATGGAAGAGCTTGGAAACAGCCACTCTCCACAGCATATTCCTCTCAAATCCATGCAAATTTCCCTGGGATCTAAGTAAGAGTCCTCTTTAATTTAAAGCCAACATACATACCAGATGAGAAACACGTTCCCGCTGATTCGCCTGGAGAATCAGCATGACCTTTGGTTTTCGTCCAAACATTGTTCTAGGAGTTTGCTTTATATTGCCACTGTGAACTTCTTGCCCGGGAGAAGGTACAGTCAGTATAGTACACAGGGAGGTTTGCAACTTCTATTAGCAGCCACAATTTGGCGAAAGCATCACTATTCAGCAAAGTGCTTAAACGCGCATCTAAGTGTTTTGCTGGTTTACGGTGATTGTCAGGAAGAGTTACAAATCTAAATTTTAAAAAAGCACTTGCAAGAATCTATTCCTAAATGACACATCTGAAGGGTAACAAACTTTTGGTTTCTAATTTGCTGGGTGGCCTAATTTCCTCATTTAACTGAGCAGAAGATTTTTTTGTCTTGTTTGTATTCAGAGATTGACTAAAGCTTATGCCAATTATGTAAAATTAATGAGAGTTATGTGAACACTCATGGCCAAGATTTTCGATTACCAAGTGACACTGGGTGTGTCACACAAGACACCCTAAAGGAGTCCAGTTTTCAGAAAGCGCTGAGCACCCACTCTCTGAAAATCAGTCCCCGTTAGAAAAATGTCTCAAATTGGAGGCACCTAAAACTGAGAAACCCAGAATTACTAGTTCCAGAGGGGCAGCCATATTAGTCTAGTTCAGCAAAACAAACAAGGAGTCTTGTGGCACTTATAAAGACTAACAAATAAATAAACAAATAACAATAAAGAAATTTGTTAGTCTTTAAAAGTGCCACAAGACTCCTTGATTGTTTTTCCACAATTATTAGTGACTTGAAAAATCTGGGCCACAACCTTAAATTTAAGTGCCTCAAAATGTTATGAACAGTTTCAAGACCTGAGCAAATGCATAGCATTCAGACAGGTTTCTTATTTTCTGTGTGTGAAATTATTTTAGTTTAAAGCATTTGACATGTTGCTCACATGCAGCATTTGTATTATATAGTGCACGTAAATTGGTTTGGCCAAAATAGCAAATCTGATAACTCATGATTGGATACAACCAATTAAAACTACTGTCTCATACGCTGTAATCTACTGAACGAGTCCCTCAAAGGATTTGACCTGTTAGCATTTCAAAAGCTTTGGAGGTTTGTGAATAATTCATTACATTTTCCTTTCAAGATCATCTTCATTAATGGGTTAAATTTAAAACTAAGGCAGATTTCAACACAAGGCTTGTGTCATATCCATTTTAAGTTCTACTAATCAGAAATTTCAAAGATCCCACCTTTGACTAACAGTTTAACTGAAGGACAACAGAGTCTTGTGGCACTTTTAAAGACTAACAGATTTATTAATCGCATGAGCTTTCGTGGGAGAAAATCCCACTTCTTCAAAGCGTCTGACGAAGTGGGATTTTCTCCCACGAAAGCTCATGCGATTAATAAATCTGTTAGTCTTTAAAAGTGCCACAAGACTCTGTTGTCTTTCTACAATAGACTAACACGGCTACCCCTTTGGAGTTTAACTGAAAACGACCATTGCTGACACAGAACTTTCTGGATATCTGAGGGTTCTACCTTTAAAAACTTATTCTTGGTTCAGATTTCACAAACATAATGTGTTTTTCCCCCCTGGGAAAAAAGTTCTCTTTTTGAAAGAGAATTCTGCTCACTAACTCCTTCCTTCATTCCTCCCGTCCCCAAATTTAGTTTTCTGTACATCCGCACTCCATTTTGTCAGAATGATCTGACACCATTATCTATAACGGAATCTCTAAAACCACAAATGTCAGTTTCATCAAATAAATTCAGCACACTAGCAATTCAATTGGACTCGGATATATTTTACATTCTCCCCACTAACATTGTTTGCAAGTTGGAATTCACTACACTAGTTTCATATCAATGCTCACTCCTCCTTTGTTAGACCTGTATCTGTTCTCTAAGCAGGTAGTTTGTTCATTATAAACCAGTGTCTCTGGAAGACATCCTCCGATGTAGGTTATTTTTTGTTGTGATATTTTCCATGCTGTGACTAGTGTTAGTATGATCTGCTCACGAGAGATATGAATTCCTGTGAACAAAATTTCACTGAGTTCATTTGGAAAAGCTCGTGTTGTTTACAGGTTCATTTTCCAAGAGCCCAGAGTAGAATAACAACCCCAAGTGCTGCAGTTTACATTTCTGCTTGGAAGAGAGAGATCAGTAGTTTTATTTTTGTCTAAGTTCCACCAACTGGAGACTTTGGGAAACCAAAACGAAAGCAGCTTATCTACAGCAAATGCTTACTACCTCTTCTCCTTAGATTAATTAAGCTCTTTCCTGGTTTGGCAGAAAAGAGACATATCGTGTACTTATTCTCCAAACTGGCTTTTACTGGTCTATGAACTCTAGTTCAGTAATTCTCTATCTAGGGCTCTTCTGTGCTGTGTTTGTCAGAGTTCTCCGGCTGAACCAAGTGGAGCTGCAACAGGACCTGGATAATCAGGAAGTGATGTCAGCATATTAATAGGGAGCAGTGTTTCCTCTAAATCCGAATTGAACGAGGTGTCATCTTTTAAGCAAGGTCTTAGTCAACTTGAAGATCCTATGGTGCTTTTGATAAGAATAGCGGTGTTGACCCTAGTATCCTGCACAAACTCCAACATTGGCTATGGTCTACGGACCTGAATTCCTGCTGCCGTTTAAACTAGGTACACAAATTTTCTTCAATTCCTCTCCCAAATTGGTGTTGTGCTGTTGAGTGCTTTTAAACCATCATTATGCTCCACCCCAAACGGGACTACATTGCAATGGTAGGTAAAAATCTTTATTCACGGTTACTCAGGGCTTTTTTTTGTGGTGGTGTGCACAGGTACAGAGTACTGGCACCTTTTTTGCTGGCCCCGCTGCTCAGCTGGGTGGGTGGGGTCAGCAGGAAGAAGGAGTGCGCCACTGAAAGAAGAGTGGTGGGAGAGACATTTTTCAAATTTACTATCAAGATACGAGAACATTTTTTTTTTTCAAGAAAAAAAGCACTGCAGTTACTATTCTTCCAGAAACCGTGCTCATGTGACCACTGTATCTGTATGCATTCATTTTATTTTTAGCTATCTCCTCCCAGGGAATGCTGATTTTACTCCAGATAAAGAATTACCTCAGCCTCTACAGCATTTTATTGCGCTTAGTATAAGCTATGATTTATAATAATAATGCAAACACACAGATCAACACCAAGAAATATTTAGTTATCCAAGACAATTAGCAAATTTAAAACTTGCTACCCAATATCTAGGGGGTATAGTTTAGTAAAAATAATTTGCTGCCATAAAAATGGGGGTATTAGTAGAACAGCTAAAGCCAAGAAATTAAGTACAAGCTTCAGAACTATATTTGTGCCTGGGCTTGGCTGTTTATAGCCCAGCACCTCTGGGCTTGCCGCATCAGTTATGAATGTAAAAAAAAAAAAATGGCTTGAGCGCCTGCACCTAACTGCTTGAGCCTCTTTCATTACCAGTTGAGCACTGACAAGCATATATAATAGATATGGGTAACAGATTGTTCTACCCAGGGAAAAAAACTCACCTGCTGAACAGAGCTGTACAGGATAAGTTTGCTAATGACACACCTGAGTCCTCAGACTCCTGACTGGCTACTCAGAAAGATTCAGAGTTACACAGTCTCTGAAGAGAAGTCCCTGTAACCATTAGGGATGCACTACACATAGAGGATCTGACAAACTGCTTGTTAAATAAAATTATAATGAGCAATGTAGAACCAAGAAGAGTATTTGAAAAGTGACCTCTGACAATACATTATCTGTGTTTTCTTACTGCGGGGACAGTACAAGGAAGGCAGTATAAGAAGTCACTTTGGCTATTGCCAGTGATGTCCCTCGAGTGCTCTTAGAGGGAGCCTCTTACCAAGTAATATAAACATGCCATTGGAAAGGCACAATTCTGCAAACACGAATGTTCTTCAACTGCTTTGTTGACAATTGAGACACATTATGTATGATTGGTTTCATTCAATCCAGGGTCTCAGAGTACAGCACAGAATAATTAATGGTTTCCAAAAAGCAGAAGTAGGTTATGAGTGGAACCCAGCATTCAGGAGTAAGAACGCTGTCACATCTCCACTATTAAAGGAGTTAAACTAGTTGTGCAGTCTCTTAATAACACAACCAGTCTGAAAACCAACTCCACTTTGTGCCTTTGAAAACCTACTCCCTCAGACGGTCTGAATTTAGGATATTACAAAGGTACCTGCATCTTGAGTAGAATATTTTAAAATACGAGAACATAAGAACAGCCATATTAACTTAATTCGAACTAGCAAAATTTAGTTCGAACTAAGCAAGTGCCATTTCACAAGCAAATAAAAGATATAAAATGCAAGTTAATCTAATAACACTGTTACAAGATTACTGTCTAGTCTATTCTCATTCTTACCCATGCGACTGGCTGCTGATGGTGTTCAGACGATCTTGGCCCTCCTGGCCATGTGGATAGGCCCAATCTCTTGGAGTTGCTCTCAAGATGGTCTCTCTCTGGCAAAAAGCCAAAAGCCTCTGCCAGTTCAAAGTCTCTCTGTTTGTTTTCCAATCTCTCCACCTTTTCCATGCTGCTGTGTGTGATTCTTTTTGTCCCACAGGAGCCAGGGAGCTCAATTTGCATTGCCTTTGTCTTGTACCTCTCCAGCTGTGCTGAGAGATCACTCTGATGGTCTGAGCTATGTAACATGCTTCACATCTGCACACATATATGATTCTTCAGGAAGCATGATACCATTTCGTATGATTTCCAGAACCCATCTGTCTGATATTATGAACTCCCATTTGTGTAGAAACAGTTTCAGGTGATGACCAAAGGGAGTTTCAGTGATTGTGGATGCCGAATAGGGAGGGACATTAACATCCTCGAACAAATCTTCAAAACTGCTGTTTCGAAGATGATGATGATGGTTGAGGCATCAACTGGTTATTATGGTTGGGGCGCTTCCTCTGAGGTCTCAGTCTATTTCTGTCTTGTTGTCATTGTTGGGTATATTGTGGGTAACAGTGTTGATACGGTTGGTATCTAAATTGTGGCCTTCTTGTTATTGTAGGAGTATACATGCCGACAGAGTGTAATGTGGCCCGGGAGTCTTTCATGGTATGCTTGACTTCGTTAGTCTTCTCCCCAAAGAGCTTGGATTTATGAAAAGGTAAGTCCTCCATGGTTGATTGTAGTTGTTTCTATTATATTGTATATTATATTATATTGTAGTTGTACTCATAATTCTCTGTCCCTCCTGGCCCTCGTTTTTAAATTTTTACAGTGAGGGCATTTCTGTGTTATATGCTCCTCATCCAAGTACCATATGCACTCAGTATTCCCGTCTGATATGGGCATGGCGTCCCGACATAGGGAGCACCTTTTGAAGCCAGTCAACCTTGGCATGCAACTGAAGATAATTTTTTTTAAAACTAATTAAACAGAACTAAAATTGACTACAGTTGTCTAACTGAGGAAAAACTAATATTAAACTAAGTTTAATTATTTCTAAACAGGAATAAGGAGAGCGACTGCGAACTCCGTCTTGATCCGATGGTAGTTGAAAAGGAACTGACGGGCTCTGGCCGCATGTGAGCAGTTTGAGGTGCCAACGGGCCTCGCGAGCCGATCGCATGTGGCCCAAGCGACCACTACGAGGGTGCAACAAACGCCTAGAGTGGAGCACCCAGGGACACCACTCGATGAAGAACAATCACATAACCGGCACTTTGATGTCTGGGTTGCTTCATAACTGCAGAACACAGGGTTTTATGGCTTCTGAGTCTGTTCAGGAGGACAGCACGATCCCACCTGAATCACATATGTTCTGCCACATACTGGACAGATGTATAGCTGCCGGTAGTGAAGTGGACATGTTGATTGTGACCACTGTTATCAGTTTAACTGGAATTTCATTTTGCAATAATGCAAAGAACTTCACTCCTTTATTTACTGTTCATCACCAGTTAATTTGATTGGCAGCTGTGGAGTTAATATTTTCCATTTCAATATGAAATAAATGCAAGTGTATTTGTTAGCACTACCAATCTCTGGCCTTGGCATATGTTTCTCCTCCATGCATAGAACATATCGTAGGCAATCTGATACTTAAGATCTTTGTTGTTCACCAGTGGCAAGAAAGATGCCACAGAAATGGACGCATCTATTATTTGTAGGCATTTCTGTAGCATTCAGAACTGATCAGGAACACTGCATTGGGATCAAAAAGCACAATGTTACTTGGAGTCTTTCATACTTCATGCAGTCCAACAATCAGTTTGCCAAGATTTTCCCTGCCGTTGCCAGTGAAGATGTACCAGAGTTAATTTCTGCAGGTAGATGTTCACAACACTAGCATAGTTAAGTGCTACGGATCTAGGCCAGAGACTCAGGATTGTTCTTAGACTGATATATTAGTTCATAATAGACCAATTTCTGCTCTCAATCCCATATTGAATAGCACTTTACAATAGAAATAGTCCCATTGATCGTATTCACAAGGAGTAAAAGTATCAGAAACTGAACCAGCATGTACACGTCTCATTCACCTTGAACGGGACATAACAAAAACAGCAGCAAAGCTACATAAAGGCAATTCCCATGTGCAGAAGCCCCATCAAACACGTCACTGTGCCCAGCTTTGTCACGCCCATTCACCCTTCACCCTACTATCTGTTCCTGTGTCCTGCATTACCTCTGTATTCACAAAGTTCCCTTCTGACACTAAAACTATGATGTTATGACGTTTTCATTTCAAGGGTTATGGAAAGAGTGTCCCAGCACACAAACACAATCTGTCATGTTCACATATACTAGAGAACATTGAATCAAGCTTTCATTTCCTGAATGTAATTAAAACTTCAGAACAGATATAAAGGGTTTTTTTTAAATTATTTTAATCATTATTAATGGGAGAACATAAATAACTCTTCAACACTTGTTGAAAGCATTTTCTTTATTAATGCAGCAATTTTACTCTACATTTTAACCTATCAATCGGACAGGTTTACACCAGAATTTTATCTTACTGTAAAAAGCACCTTAAGATGAAAACTAATCTAGTTGATTCTGTTGAGAAAGCTAATTCAGTCATATGTTCTCAATATATAACTTTTGTGGATTTGTGTCAGATCTCTAGGAAGATGAAATGCATGGGTCAAATCCGATTACAAATATAATTGAATAAGACAAGACCAGACAGTTTGATGGAAGAGTTTTATTTGATAAGGAGTGAGGGGGAAAAGTGCTAACTTAATGCATTAGTGTGTGCTTCAGGGTTAGTGGAGCCGTCTGCCTGCTTCTTCCTTTATTGTACAAGATACTTACTGCAATCACTTCTCTGACTAGCTTTGCAAGTTGCTTGAAAAGCTTTGTCCTGCTACTGCTAAGGTGAAATATTTTGAGGTTTTCAAGTCCAATGTTAAACCTTTCCCTTATACAGTACACATGGTCCTGAGCAAATCCATCAGCTGTATGGGTGTCCTTAGGCATCTGAAGCTCATCCTGTAGTATATGGATAAGGAGACAGCAGGCCAGCAAGTGTCCCTTTCCTACATGCTCCCCCTTTCCTGCAAGCAGTGCTATGCACAAAGTGCTATGTGGTTTTAAAGAGAGTTTAAAAGTTCTCCAGGCTCATCTCTTTCAACACAAATAGGAAATCAATGGAAACGAGCCTGAGGGAACGTATTGATTTGATATATCTAGGCTAGGAAATGAGGTAGCACAGGGAGAGCTGAGACTTACAGCTACTCCTGTACCAGCACAGCAGAGAAAAGTACAGCAAGTCTGGCCATTTACTGCTTGATATTACTCCCAGGAAAGGCCACACTTTTGCTTTGATGCAGCCCCTACTTCCCCAAATCATAATTATCGTGTCCTCTTTACCAAAGGAAACTTATATTCATGGGGTATAAAACAAACCGCACTTGTAAACAATTCTGGAAATAAACGAACGCCACTCCTGTCTCTGTTAGGTGCTTTGACAGCATGTATTTTAGTAGCAGCAACAGCAGCAGCAAGTGGCTGAAAACAGAATGAGAAAAAATGAGAAAGAAGAAAGCCCAAGAGTGGAAGGCTTTGGGTATCAGGACTGCAAGCAGTAAATGTGATTTCTCTGCCCTTGTTTGTCTCCAGGAGTACTAGAAATGAGGAGTGTGGGGAGGTCTGAGGGATTGGCCACAAGACATAGAAAACCTTACATTTCCATGCCTGTCTCAAATCCAGAACCAGGTTGGTAGTGACTAGAATTTTATTCCATTCGAAGGCTTAAGTGTGGAGTTCCGGCCTAAATCCAGCTGCACATGGAAAGGGGTCTGCCACCCTAACCTCCCCTCTGCCCCATCATTGAGGGGAGCTGCTTCCATCCTCACAACCGCCATCTGAAGGAGGGGCAGCACTTCTCACCCAATCCCTGTTCCATGTGTACCAGCGGACATCAGCCCCCAACACTGTTAAACTGGCACCTTAAATAACCACAAACTAATTCAGGGGGGGAAATGCGTGACAGTGTTGGTAGTATATTTCTACAAATAACCTGCACGCTGTCCCCTGCCCCACATCTTCACACTTTTATTATCGTTTCATTTTGCTCTCTCTTTACACTGGAAGGAAAAGTGCTTTATTGTCTAATATTTTACCCTTTCTTCCTCTGGGAAAACACAATGTACTGGTACAATATTTTGTCCTGTTCTCCCCTTTACTCTACAAAACAACCACGCAGCCAAGTGATACCAGCAGCCTCGGGTAAAAGATATTGTGAGGCACAAGGCCAAAAACCCTGCTAGTCACTATAAAATTTCAGATGAAATAGAGAGGTAGGTAGATTGTATTTCTGCAGGAATGGTCTAATGATTATCAACTCATGCTACAATATTGGATGGGCCCGATTCTCCTTTCCGATCAGCTTCCAAGGATTTATTCATTTTATACCCAGTGTTTTATAACTATTACTTGAAAAAAAATCCACTTGGTATCCAACCTATTGACAGCAAGCTCTTTGGTTTGTGAGAAAAAACGGGCAACTGGAAGGCAAATGAATCAGATCCATCAAAAGAGAACGTTACTGACTTTATCAGCCAAGTTCAAACTGGCAAATTTTAAACAGCAAAGGCAATTATCTATTGGGGTGGCTTACTGTGGGGATGTGGTAAATACTCCACCCTCTGTAAGAGATATGCTGCAGTTCAACTACAAGTTGGCAGAGTAGAGGCAGGAATCACCGGTGAAGTAGACTGCATTTTACACCGGAGATCAAACTAGAAGTCACAATGGTCCCTTCTGGCCTTAAAGTTTATGAAGAGTGAGGAGAATCGGGCCCAATGTATGGAAATTTCATCAGTTACCTAAATCAGTGGTTCTCAACCACTGTATCGGAAAACATTACTGTGTCGCCACACAAAGGAAAGTATGTCGTGGAGAGCTGGGGAGATGATGGGATTTGGCCTGGGGGGTGAACTGCTGTGTCCTGTAGGGTCACAATATGCCACCGAGTGTGTTGCGACCTGCAAAAGGTTGAGCAGCACTGACTTAGATCCTCCTTTCATGCTGGCCATTGTGCGTGTAAGCTCTGGGAGGTTTATCATTTGCCTGTGAGCCCTACCTGCCTCTTCCTGCAGAGACACAGCTGATCAGGAAAACACAGTCCCACTTGCAACAGTGACTCTAGAAAAGATCTGCTGAAGGCCAAGAGAAGAGAGACATTTTTCCAGGACAGAAACACTGCCTGACGCTGCCCTCCTCAAGGAACCTGGATCCCAACTCCCAGACAGGAGAACAGAAATGGCAAGTGAATCTGGGTATACTTTCACCACGATTTAGATCCCACAGCCTCACTCTCACACACACACAAAAAACTCATTGTATGTCCCTTGCTCTTACCACATCACTGGAGCATCTTATTTGTGCCAAAGGACTCCAGCCTTGACAAACTAGCTGGCATTTGTAAGCAAGACTGAGTTCTTCAGAAACCAGGCACTCAGGAGCCCCATCTATCATACTATGTGTGGGGAGTTTGCCTTGGTGCAAGGGGGATCTATTCAGTGGAAAGCAGGCTGGATTGCAAAATTTGACATTAGATTCTTTGTGACAGGGTTATTTAATCACTCTTACTCCAAGTTTTCTATTCTCCGTTTCTTATCCTTCTTATATATAAAATGTACTGATCAGATATATATAGTATCTATATACAACCAATACGTAACCACAAAAAATTACATGTGTGGCATGCACAAGTAAAACACAGATGTTTTAATTAACAAACTGTATTATAAAAATTAATCTGCCACGTGTAAAATAGACAAATCTTAATTGTTTTTTTATGCATAATAAAAGTGGCAGACTGCTGTCTGGATGAGGTTCTCCATCTACACACACTTGGTAGGAAGCAGATCTTTATTAAAATGCTATGGAGAGCCTTTTTAAAAAATAATTCAAGTTCCAGGATCCACAGCAACCCTTATATTAGAAGCCTGGATTTTTCTAGCCTTTTCCATAATGCTGCTTATGCACAATTTTTATAAAGTCAGAAGGCCAGCAGACCTGTATACCCACAATCATACTCATCCTTATGCTTGAGGTACATACAGATTTCATCATCTCAAGGCCTCTGGTCAGTTAAAAGCCCATTGTTGATTGCTGATCTATAAATCACATCTCCATGCTCTAAAGACAGTAACAAAACTTGTAGCGCTTACAAACCACAAACATTACATTGCATGCATTGTTTATTTATAAGTATCACAAGGTTCTCATTTCCGTGGTTAACAACCTGTCCAATGTTCTAATCAAATGAAAAGCCCGGATCTCTACAAACCCTTAAACACTTAAGAGAATCAGTAACAGCTCGATGACAGCCATTCTGCATTTCACCTTCCATTTCACCTTTCCACACAGATGCCTTCCTTCCCCCACTGCCCAACAACGTGAAATAAGTCTTTTTAGGACATTACAAGCATTTCCAATCCAAACTATCTATTTCTGAAATCTGCTGGGCACAGCATTTGGGTTGTTGTGGCAATATTCACAAAGTGCAGATGCAACAGTGCAGTTTATAGTTAATGTATCTCACTGTTGAGGTTCCCTGCCAGATTTAAGAAGTGCCTAGTCACCCACGTTCCAAAGAGGGAGCTGTGTTAGTCTAGGTCAGCCAAACAAACAAGGAATCCTGTGGCACTTTTAGGGTGCATCTACACTTATAAATTAAGTCGACTTAAGGAGGCTTAAATCAACTTAATTTACTCCACGTCTACACTGGGCTTTCCTTAATTCGACTTAAGCTGCTCCTTAAGTCGAATTAAGGAAAAGTTAGTTCAAATTAATAACACCTAGTTTTAATTCAAACTAGCGCTTAAGTCGACTTTATTAAGTCGACTTAACCCAGTGGAGACGTGGAGTAGTGCCTAGGTGGACCTTTTTAAGTCGACTTAAAACGTTAAGTCGACTTAATAAGGTCGGAAAGGGGTCTCGTCTACACTTGAAAAGTTGTCAACTTTTGTTAAGTCGACTTAATAAGGTCCACTTTAAGTTGACTTAAATTCGCCCTTATTAAGTCGACTTCATAAAGTCAAAAACTTTTCAAGTGTAGACATAGCCTCAAAGACTACCATTTATTTATCACATGAGCTTTTGTGGGAGGAAATCCCACTTCATCAGATGCTTTGAAGATGGGGACTTACAGAATGGGAGGAAAATAAATGCAGGGAAGTGTAAGTCACAGTTACAGTCTGACCTCATCTTAAGACTTACATTTACCTGCATTTATTTTCCTCCCACTCTGTAAGTTCCCCATCTTCAACGCGTCTGACGAAGTGGGATTTTCTCTCATGAAAGCTTGCACGATAAATAAATTTGTTAGTCTTTACAAGTGCCACAGGACTCCTTGTTTGTTTTGCTAGTCACCCAAGACACTGACTTCTAGTTTTCATTTATTAAAAGTCAGCAACCACCTATATTGATAACAAAGGCCCAATGAAAATACAAAATCCTTGAGATAACACTGTACTTTAAATGTTAACCTTGTTAGCATTCCCTCTCCCCTCCCAGCCACTTCTCCTTGACGATGCCTTCTCTTGACTGCATTTCATTATTGAGGTTCATGCTGTCAACCCTTCATTTAGCAAAGCTGTAGGACACGGGACTATACTTATCCTGTTTGTTCACTTTAATTTCAAGTGTTGGTTTGGAGAGGTTTGGAATTTCCTCTTTCTCTTTGTTGGCTGCCACGGTAATTCGAGTTATAGATCCCCTTTAATAAAAAGCATTGACTGACACTCTCCTACACCGAGAGAGCCATGGTCTTAAGACAGAATTAGACAAGAACATTAGCAACCTCAGTCTGTAGACAGGTAGATAAGCTCAGGGACTACTTCTTTAGCAACATTTTTGTGATTTTTTTTTTAAACAAGAAATAACTTTAATAAATTGCAATCATTGGAATCATTGAACTACCCTCCCCTTTTTGTTTTTTGTTTTTTTTTGGGGGGGGGGGGCAGTTGTTTGGTTGTTATTCTTTCTCATTACATTTAGGGAGCAAAAGCAATTTAAGGTCTGGGCCACTTATTGGTCATCCTGGTGGGATAAGGTAGTCATTACACTTAACAAGCTTTTATTTGAAGAAATGATCTCAGCTACAAATCCTGGAGAGTGCTGTTCTAACTGCAAGATCAATGCACCTCACCCATGAGTGAAAAAAAACCTAACGCTGAAAGTAGAGACACGCATGATTTCAGACTAGCTTTACAGAGGTCATTGCTCTGCTTTTATGCAGCTCTGTCCTCTACGCTACTTCCATCCTTCAATGCTCCTTGTCTATGCTCACTGCCTCCCAGGAAACATCTTGTTATGGCACATACTGGTGCTGCAGCAATTAATATAGTACAATACAAATTGCTATGTGGTGACATATAACAAGTTGCCTGGTTATGTCAGGATGCAAGAAAGTTGGAACATGCTTCTTCGGCTAAAAGAATAACAGTTTTGAAACATTAGTTAGTTAGTTAGCATTAGTTATGGCATTTACCATAGCTAAAAATCATTTAAAATGGTACTACATGTGCTCAACTGACCCATGTTCACTAGGGGGCTTCCTTGGTTTTACTATAATCCCTAGTTCTTTTTCCTCCATGTAAAAGGATTAATATTGTTTTCACTCATGCGTTCCAAAAACACTTCAACCTGAGAAAATGGCTGAGCATGAAAGCATCAGCTGAACAGTTAACATCTGGCCAAGTTACAGGGCATTTAAAGCCATAGGGTTATAACAGCCAACATCAGGCAACACGAGCTAGCGGCTCGGCCTACGTTTACTCCCCCTACTCCTACTCCACAACATCTGACTGACAACAACACCTCTGCCACTGGGCAAGTCACCGAAACTCTGCCCCCAGCTGCAGCATGGGGATAACACATAGCATCTGATCTGTTCAGATAGATGGGTACGGGGTGACCAGATAGCAAGTGTGAAAAGGGGCTGGAGGGTAATAGGCATCTAGATAAGAAAAAGCCTCAAATATTGGGACTCTCACTATAAAATCAGGACATCGGGTCACACTTTATGGATACAATCCAGAGCCAAATCTCTGTTTATAACCTGTAATCTGGACACTATATAGCCAACTGACCTAACTATTCTGATGAGTGTATTCCTAGCATTCTGAGGTTTTCTAAACATATCCAATTTTTCTCCATATTTTGTTGTAATTTTAGAAGCATCATGAACAAAAAAGATACACGTTCAATGGATATTTAATGTTTAGCAAGAGGAATAATTGGCTCCTCTGTATTGTGAAGATTAGAGAGTCTTCCAGGGAGTTTAAATTGGCACAACCCAAAGACAATACTGATAGTTAAAAGGCAAGTAGTCTGAAGAATATATAACTGAGACAATCTAGGTCCGTTCCTAATTAATGAGAAGAACGGGGTTTCCATTAAAGGAGGATGACTTAGTGGGAAGAGACTCTTCTAATGAGTAAGGATGAGTTTTCTTTTAAATTTCAGCTGGTTTGCCAGGCAAAATTAACCCATCAGGGAATACAAATGAAGAGTTTCATATAGCTCCCATTAATTCTTCATGCAATTCTGGAACTCTCAATTCTCTCTTCTCTAGCCCATCAGGCTACATATAACAATGTAACAAACTCTGTTTAGAAAACCATCCTACATGACACAGTGAAATCAAACTCCTCCTAAAGTTCTCCTATGTTTCAGCAGCATCACTAACTCATGAATCTGAGTATCTGGTTGCCATTGGTATAGGAGGGCCTAGAAGGGACCTTGTTCCTCAGTGACCCTAATGTGAGAGCATTCAATCCTGCTAAACAATTGCTTTGAACTCTGTGACAGTTGTCCCCTTATGTTCACCATTTTTTCTTTTTCTTACAAAACTATGGTATATTTTATATAAATTATGGTTTGTGAGATATCTTTTGAAAATTCATAATCTGTTGAAGATTATTGTCCCGGTAAAATATGTGTGGCAACATTGTATGTAAAGTTATGAAATTCTATCATAGAGGACATAAGCTTAAGAAAGCAGGCACAAACCAGTTCCTCAGAGACAAAAGGCAAACTGATGTCTACATAATCAAATGGACTGTCACCTGATTAAGCGGCTATTTTTGGCAGGAAGAGTGTGAGCAAGAAATTTGAATCTTGACAATGAAACGGTTAGAAGTTCTTGGTCAGTTCTTGGTGCTGCCTAAATTCCACCTGAAGACGATTCTCAAAGAAAAGGAAGAGCTATAAAAATGAGGAACAGAGATTACAAACCACCCTGCTTCTTTCCTTTTTCTCCACCCATGACATCCACAACACCTGAAGGGCCAGGAAAGGAGTACTGAAGTGGGGGAGAGATTCTGGCTGAAAGGCATCCAGCCAGTTAGACTGCAAAAGAACATGTGGTGAGAAGGACCCTTTAACTTAACAAGGTAAGGGAACTTAAAGCAAGGTATTAGTTTCCATTTTATCTTTTATTTCTTTGTAACCAATTCAGACTTTTATGCCTCTTTACTTGCAATCATTTAAAATCTGTCTTTCTGTAGTTAACAAATGTGTTTTATCTAAACCAGTGTGCTTTCGGATTGAAGTGTCTGGGGAAACTCTGTTTGAGATAAAAAGGTTTGTGCGTCTCATTTTCTATTAACGAAATGACAGACTTTAAATGAGCTTATATTGTCCCGAGGTTGCTGGGCAGTACAAGACTCATGTTTCTGGAGGAAAGTCTGGGACTGGGAATTGTTGGTGTCGCTCTGCTCTGTAGTGTAATGCAAGGTTGGCTGACTGGCTGAAGCACTTTGCAGTATAGCTGGGGGTAATTTACATGCTGGAGGCTATGTGCGAGCAGGCCAGGAATGGTTGCTCTCACAGCAACATAGTGTAAAAGGCACCCCAGGTTGGAGAACTGAGGGGACACTGCTGTCTGACAGCCCAGATTGTACCCTGAGGAATGTCACAATCTCCTCTCTCTTTTCTAAAACAAAAAGCAAACCACAATCTAGCCACTATAATAAATGGCTATCTGACTCTGTTTGCTAAGCAAGGAGACAAGGAGGCCATAAACGTCCTGGTTAATTGTGTCTCTGGCCTATGATGCCCAGCCCATTGTTGTTGAAGGCAGTGGGGTGGTTCAATCCCTTAAAAGATATTGGTTCTTGCTGCAAGATGAGCGTCTGCAATTAGCAGCACATATTGGTTTCATCTGTCTCCAGTCCCAGGGGAGTCAGCTGTCAGAACAGCTCCAGCTGTTTTAATAAAGCTGCGCCCTGCTGTTTAAAGGTTAGGCCTCTTATAAACTGCACTTAGACACTTCAGGTGGCCAGGCTTTGTGGGCCACCTTCACAAAGGGCTCAGCTGTCCTGTTCCCTTTGTGATTCAGTTCCACAAAGCGAATAGAGAAAGAGGCAGAGCTGGCAGGGGAACCTCACTGCAGCGATTGGGGGGCAGGGGAGGCTGTTGGATACAGGATGCTGTCAGAGCTGCAAGATCCCTTTACACAATTCATTTCAGCAATGCCAGCTGCTTCCTGGGGCCAGGTGGTATAAACACAGCATAAACTGGCAGCAACTACTGCCAAAGCCACTTTAAATACCTGCTAATCTGTGTTAACAGGGCTGTAAAGCTGTGATGTGGAATTCGGAGAGCTGAAGCCAACAGAGCTAGACTTGGATGAAAACAGACCCCCCAGGAAGGAGCGGGTCCCAGACACACTGTATTCACCTCAGAGAGCAGCTGGAGGAAATGGGAGGGGGTTAGAAGTGGGGAGACAGTGTGTCCTTTATTCTCAGTGCTGACATAACCAGACCAATAGTAAAGGCGGGCTCAGGGCAGAATCTCAGTTCTAAACATGCAGGAGCTCTGGGGCTATTTGGATCTGAGCTCCAGACTTGTCTTTAATAAAGAGACAAATAGATGAAAAAAGGGACAACTTAGTGGAGGAGGCTTATGGAGTAATGCCTGAGGAAACAGACCTGTATTTCATTGTGAAAGGGTCTGGTTTGGCCATTCTGGAGACAGAAGCCCTCCATATAGCCATAGGACAGATACAGCCCGGGCAGCTGTAATGATAGCTTCCTTCACTCCCCCTCATCAACATGCGTTTCATGTGGAGGGATGACCCCCAGCGGTGATTAGGTAACAGAATTTCCATGGCCCACTCGGGTTTCAGGGTCTCTGCTGCCAACACAGATGACAGTGAGGCTATGTCTATACCGGCGGCAGCAGATTCGCCACCATCACTGCACTCGTCTGTGTTCGATTGAGCGGTCTGTTAAGACATGCTCAATCGAATATGGAACCAAAGCTCTCCCTCCAGTCCTATAACTCGAGTAGCGCTCCACCGACTGGACGCCATTTCCGGTCGGCTTAGCTCAGCGTGTATGGGGGAGTTAGGAAGTCGTCAGGAGATATGCAAGGTATTTTATGTACCTTGCGTATCTCCCATCGACTGCCACCAAAAAGAGCGGCTAGTGTAGACTAGGGCCTACTTACAGGGGTGGTGGTGATTTTGCAATGGGAGCATCTCTCCATTGTCCATCTGTCTCACTTAACCCCCTCTTCCTGACTGCTGAGCAGTTGTCAGATGCTAACAGCTTCACACTGCTAATGAGCTGTGCTGGACTGGAACTGGGGACTTTCGAGTAAGGGGCTCTCAGAATCTATTATTAATCCTGAGTCACTCACTTTCACTCATCTATCTGTGGGTAAAACCAGCTTGCAGACCCAGGATTATGCATATCCACAAGGGCACTGACAGAGGCTTGAATCAGAGTCCCTGATAAAACTCTCTCAGCAAAAGGAAGGGCCTGTCTGAATGTTACCCAGCATTCATTCTCCATAATCCTTTGGTACGGCTGTTTTTGTAGCACATTGTGTTACTCCAGAAGGCTTTGGAAATAGGCCAGAACTTTAGCCGGCAAAAAAAATCCGCATATCTTTGCTGAAGTCTAAATTGCTATGCCAATTTACACCAGATAAAAATCTAGCCTGGAGTCTTTACCAAAAAATGTAGAGAGGTTTGAGGGAGGGGACTTGTCATCTTTGCCAGAATCAAACCCCAGTCCTATCAGTGATATCCTGCAGCTAGTATATTTCCTGGGGAAATTAACTAGCTTGAGGCAATGGTAAAACTCCCACTGATATAAATGGGAACAGAGCTTAGGTTAACACAAAGCACTTCTGAAAATCCTTCCTTAGTGGCAATGTGCTACATAAAATATGGCCACGAAAATCAGAGGAAAAATGTCATAACAGTAGATGATTTATACAGACACAGATAGCCAGGTAGCCGGCAATCAGTGTGTGGCACATTTATCAGAATATCTAGCAAAGATCATTCTCTGAGCTACAAGAAATAAACTGAAGCAGGTGCTGTCTCCCCCTGAACTGGATTCTTCAAGACTTACAGCCTGGTTTTCATATCAAGTGCACCTGGATTGTTCTAGATTAAACTGCATCCTCAAAGGCGCTAATCAGAAGTTTTAGAATCCTGTGATCATTTGCCTGTTTCTCATCTTTCTACATTGACTATTCAAAAGCCAAGAAAACAATGGGAGAGCTCCTATAATGCAGCTCTGAGAGAGGGAATGCAGAACATTGCTTATTAAAAGATCTGATAGGCTTCCAATGGGCGCAGATGATTTCTAGGTATATCAAGGTGCCTGCTGAACTATCTGTTGCACTCTGTCAAATAGCCTAAGTGAGAAGATTTTAATAGTTTTGATCCAGAAGCCTTGATGGACAATTAATTCTTGCTTCTTAACCCTGAAATATTAGAACATGCATGCTGTGTAACATCCTGATGGGGTTAACTGGCAATTTGTAACTCTCATGCCCCATTTAGACATTCATGACCTCCCTGGGTCTCTTAGCCACATTGTGAAAAGGTCTTGACTCTTTGCAGCAGTGGAAGGGAAAGCTATCCTGTTACTTGGAAAAGCTCACCAAAATCCTCTCACCTTTCAAATGAAGTTTGTACCAGGAAAATACTCCCTGGTGACTTCGTGCCCATGAGCGGTTACATCTCTTGTGAAAACAGTTACCTTGATGTAAGGAGAGTCAGACTTCTAAAAGATGCCCGGCCTTGTGCCCAATCGTACATTTGCAAAGTAAAGAGAAACCAAACAGGAAAGCTCAGTCATCCTCAGAAATGGAGACAACCAGCCTAGCTCAAATTCACCTTGAAGTCTAGATCATACCATCTGAATTAGATACACAGGTCTTGACAGTCCATTGCCTTGCACCTGGCTATTCACACCAGTGCAACGAGAGTGTTCATTAAACACTGCTCCTCGTGTGAGTGAGGAAGCAGAGAGTTGGGATTTGGCAGTACTGTACACATACTTTCATGAATAAAATATGATTATGAAAAGTGCAAGGCAGTGGCAGGATGGAGAGGGGAAAAGAGGAAATCAGGCACATATCTCGTTTGCTTTTGGCATTTCCATTGTTTGCTTTTGGGTACCAAGATGGGGCAGTGGTGTCCAATAAATCATACTGTAGGCCAGGAGTAAAACCAGAAGAGCAGAGACATGAACTTTCCCACTTATTTTTTAAAAATCCTATTTTCATTCTCTCTTTTCTATAAATCTGGCTCTTGTATTTCCCCATCAAACCATCACTTCTTACCTCTCGTATTGCTTGGTTTCTCTAATCCCCCTCCTTTAATTAGCAAAAGATTAATCCACCTCTCTTCTAAATGAAAGCTGTCAGTGCACTATCTAGAAAGAAATGCTGAGAGCATTTCTTTTCTGCTGACCGATGTGGGCTGGGAAACTGCTTAATCATTGTCATATAGGGTATAAGAACCATTTATTGGATGCATTATGTAATGTTTTATAGCTTTAGAGAGAACGTTAAAAAAACTTCCTGATGTTAAATCTCATTATTCAGCATCTTTAATTACAGTTAAAAATTGTGCCTACTCATCTATTAATGTTCTCAGCTGGACATTATCAGAAAGGAGAGTCAAAATGTTAAACACACTTTAATAGAATTAATCATATGGACATCAACAACAGCAACTACAACTAGTGTAAATTATCAATACCTGTACATATGTTGAGGGAAACGGGACCAATCCCACTAAATTTCATTTTATCTACCTATGTATCCCAATGGGAATAGGATTTGGTCACGGCTGGATTCAGGGCCAGGGCTGTAACAGACAAGAGCAGACAAATAGGACAGACAGATGAAGGACTCTCAAGAGGATGAAAAAGCTTGAATCTGATGAATGTAAGAAAACCCTAGGTTTTGATAGGACCGACAACTGTCGGATCTTGGATACCACCGTCTTGGGAGTAAAGCGATGGCTCTTTACTAGCGACCTTCGTACCAAACATTTTGAGAAGCGCCTGGAGTGTCACCATAATTTTGACTCCTTCAATCTTGCTCCTCTTCTCCATCTGCAGCACAATATTTCCTCTTCCTATATTCTGAGGCCTATCCCTACAATCCCTGGCCTTTATGAATATTCAGGCCAGTCCTCTGTTTTTATCAGTATTGAATACACACCCTATTCCCAGCCTTTGTCACCATTAATCAATAAGTTTTGAATGAAGGAACTAATTTTGCCTTTACTTTATGGTCATACAGGATGACTCTAAAAACTGAAGTTTCTGTTTGTGGATTAAAAATAAATGTTTAAATGCACCAACCCCTGCTTAGTCCCTATTCCAAAGATTTTACAAGCTGGCACATTATTCTCTGAAATGGGTCTCCTGACAGTTGCAAATGTAACAAAACCTGCCTCGAATCTCACATATATAAAGGTTCTACTGATATATATTATATTACCATGGACAAACCTGTGAAAGTCTCATATATTCAGATAAACATAGTCATCACCCTAAAAAAAAACCCTTCAAAAGACTAGCAGTGGCAACCACCTGACAATAGGGAGGTTATTTAGGGAGATATAATGTATTATATCAGACATCACATTCCAGTTAATGATGTCCAGTGATGATAAAGAGAGAGACTGAGAAATCTAATAAAAAAGTCACTGGAACAGGGTAACTCACATTAAATTCAGATTTTGGGCTCCACCAGAAGCCTGAGTTCATTCACCCAAAATCTTCAGATAAGCTCAGATCCAAAATTTGCAGCTCATTCCTGTTTCTGCTACAATTTCACAGTCCCCTCCTCATTCCAGTAGCCTGAATTTTCTATTTCTCACTTCCAAGAAGGTTAGCAAAGTCTGAATAAACTCAGGAAGATGGATTTTCCTTTTGCTTACACCAAGGAAAAGTTTCAGTGGAGTGACTCCTGATTGATACCAATGTGAATGAGAGGAGAAGGCAGCCCATTGACTGACTGACAGTGCAAAGGTCCGGGTGGATAGATCCCTTGCTGGAACCAATGTAAACACTGGATTTTAAAATGCCAGATATGTCTTTTGCTCTTTGCACAACATGAAGGATATGAAAAAGTCACAGCTGGGTCCCAAACAACTTTATGTACTAACTATAACCAAAAATTATATTATATATACACACATAGACATACACGGGGAGAGAAAGGGAGAGAGGACTTCAGTAACTCTGAGGACTTCAGTAACTCAGCCAGAGGTTAGGGTCTATTTCAAGAGTGGGTGGATGAGGTTCTGTGACCTGTAGATAATCACAATGGTCCCTTTTGACCTTAAAGTCTACAAATCTATACCAGGGGGTTGCCCCCTTGCGGCTCCAGGCTCCAACCTCCCTGCCACCAGGGAACCCTGCCAGTGGCCTGTTCCTGGCTCCGGCCCCCCACCAGCAGAGGATCCTGTGGGTGGCCTGCTACTGGCTCTGGGCTCCCTTCTCCCCCCTGCCAGGAGACCCTGCGTCAGGCATCTTGGCCCAACTCCCATCTCCCTCCACCCCCCACCTGGAGGCTCGACCTATTGCGGCCCTCAAAGCACTTGGTTATTGAGGGAATTTTTAAAAACCGCTCGTATCTTTTGGGTTGCCAACCCCTGGTCTATACACACTGCTCCTCTCAGAGCCGTCACTAGAGTACGGTGAATCAGGGAGACTGCCCTGGGCCTGCAGCCAGTCTCCTGATTATGAGCCCAGGCTCCACGCTCCTTTAAGGATGGCCCTGGCTCCTCTAACTGGTTTCTGGCAGCTTCTAAAAGGTAACATGGCGAGCACCAGAAAAGGGTCCAGAACTGCTTGACAGGATGCTTGGCAAGATGATCCATGGTCAGACCCAATACGGCAGTTCTCATGTAACTATTTAAATGGACACCACCTAATTCCTAGATCAAAATCCATGGTAAACAAGAACCTGATTCCTGTATGACACCAGTTTTTCATTGGTGCAATTCTCCTCATCTCAGTTAAGTTACTCCTGATGATTTACACAAAGGTGAGTTAAAGGAGACTCACACCCAGGGTCTCAAGCCTTGAGGCAGTGGAAGATGTTCTCCGTCCCATTCAAGGGGCTCAGTCAATTACCCTATACAGACACACACACAGCTGGCAGGAGGAGGAGAACAGCTTTGGATAGCAAAGGGTTCAAGGCAAAACATTAAGAGTGGCGGCTGAGGAATAAAACTTTAAAAAACAGACCAAAGCTTATTTCTGCTTCCCTAAGCAGGTCATTCGTGGGAAGCTTGATCAGAGTAGGGAATGGAGTCCCTTCAGAATCAGCCCAACACAGCTGGGTGTTTTTTCTCCTCTGTACATGTGTGCGTGTTCAGTTCTCTTTATTCCCACACGGCAGAGGCACATCTGTGATAAGGTGCTCTCTCTCCTAAAACTGCCAGGCAAAGACACATTTATATGCATAGCCACCTGCAAGTGGCTCCTGCAACAAGAGATGAATCAGCAGCAGCATATCTGAAGCACCCATGGTTACTCATGCCCCAGCCTTGCATCCTTCTCTCTCATTAGTACAACAATGCGGCATGATTCTTTTTACTGTAGGGGCCTCATCAGAACAGGTATTTAAAGCTAAATAAAAAGCATGAACCTTAGTGACACAGGAACATGCACTGAATTACACCAAACAACCACAGTGCTTTTTTTCCTCATCTTTGCTGGATCCTGGATATCTGGAAGGTAATATAATTGTATGATCACAAGAAAAAGGATTCACCGTCCTCATAATGAGTAAAATAAATAGCAAATAACACAAAGTAAATTTTAATCTATTACAATTTTAACTTCCTCTTTTGTTTAAAAAAAAAAAGTCTAGGTTGGGGGACGGCAACCTGAAAGAGAAGAGCCATTTTTAAAAATTCCTTTCAATGACCAAGTGTTTTGAGAGCCACAATGTGTGTAGCTTCCCGATGGGGTGTGGGAGGAGCTGAGCCAGGACGCCTGCTGCAGGCTCCCTGGCAGGAGTGGGGGAGCCCAGAATCAGGAGCGGGCCCCCTGCAGGATCACCTGGTGACAGTGGGGGAGTCTGGAGCCTGGCACGGGCTGCCCGTAGGGTCCCCTGGTGGCAGGGAGGCCTGGAGCTGGAAGGGGGCAGGCAAAGAGTCTCATACAGTTCTGGAGTCACAAGCTGCAGGCGCACATTCAAGTTAGTTCCGTTAGTTCCATCAGCTTCAGAAATGTCCTCTTTGGGTTATATTTAACCCTCAGATTTAGACACTGAATTTGCTGGCCATGGGAAAAGCCTTATTCCCCTCTCTTTATTAATATGGCCTTTCAAATATTTTCCCTCAAAACTGTTTTCTGATAGAAAATTGGGTTCTCTTTCAACCAAAGGTTTTCCATGAGAAATCTCTGCTTTCTGTGCCAATTTTCACATTTTTATCATAAACTTGCCAGCCAAAAAGCTAAAATCTTTTGCTTTCTGCCTGAACTTTTTCAGGTTTTCGTCTTTTGATAAAAGTTTAAATTTTCCAGTGAAAAAGTTGAACATCAACCTTGTTTCTTTTTTCCAAAATTTCCGGTGGGGGGGGAAAAAAAACATTTTTCAACCAGTTCTAATTATTAGTATTTGTGCTATTGTATTGTCCGGAGGCCCCAGCCGAGACCATGGACATATTGTGCTGAATGGTGTACAAACAAGAACAAAGACCTGAGGCATTTGCAGTCTGAACAGGTAAGACAGACTAAGGAGGGAGGGGGGAAAGTGGCACAGAGAGGGCAGTGGCTTGCCAAGCAGGTCAATGGCAGAGCTGAGAATAGAGAGTTTCCTGACTCCCATTCTGTTTCTTCACAAACTAAAGTTGAAGTATAAACATGCAGAGAAAGTTTTCTGGGCATTGGTAGATTTTTAGGCAAGCCATAATTTCATAGCAAAAGACCTGTAGCCGTAAAAGTATGACACAAAGTTAGGAGTAAAAGGAGAATGAACACAAATGGATACTAGGAGGGTTTCTCCTTCGGTCATAGACTGCCATCAATAGCGATAAAGTAGTGCCAGTACCCTAAATTTGGGATAAAATAGTGCCAATGATAAAGTGCCAAATAAGGGAGGAAGAGAAGCAAAAGGAAAAAAAACGGTACTAATATTTGATACTTATTTTGCACCTTAGATCAGAGCATTTCAAAGCTCTTTGCAAAGGTGGGTATTATTAGCCCTATCAAAGAGACGTGTAAACAGAGGAAAAGTGATTTGTTAAGGGAGGAAGTTGGAGATTGGACCCAGGTATCATATCCCCTTGTTGCTTGTTCTAATCATGAGACAAAGCCTCCTCAAAATGATGGTTTGTCATTGGGAAATAACAGAACTGGCTGAACCTACTGTAGGATACTAATGACAGCTAGCAGAAGGTAGAGGATGGACTAGCTGATTCTCTCTTGACAAGCTCTCTGTTTTTTTGTGCTTTAGTCTAGAAGCATAAACAATAGCTTGCTTGATAGAGTGGCACCTTGTTTCAATCTCTAATACTCTTAAATCAATAGTGCCATCTAGTGTCCAGTAGGCTCTGGTATATTAGAGTAGTTATAGGACAATATTTTGCCTATAAACAGCAAGTCAACTTTTTTTATTTGCACTTTGGCACAAAACTCAGATGTCAGCTACTAGTGCCCCCTTTCCAAGAGTGATTTATCAGACAGCATCCTTTTGCTGAATAAAAAAGCTGCTGTCAAATAGTAAGGCACAGATGCAAGCAAAGAAATAATCACAGGCAAAACTCCCATTAAATTTCAGTGGCCCATGTCTAAATGACTGCTTGCACTTCCATGGCGTGTGTGTGAAGGCTTGCATTTCTGTTTAACACGAGGATACAGTTGGTTAGAGATTATTCTGCTTTTAATCTACATAGGTTTATTTCACATTTTGTTTGATCATATTTCCTCTAAAGATGAATGTGTAATATGCTCACAAGAGTGGTTTTCTGTAATTCAGGCAAATTCTCTCTGTGAGGTGCGCAGACACACCACCCTTTCCAGCACCCCAACCCCGAATCTAGCCAGCACTATCTGACCCTCAGGGAGAATTTCAGCTAGAAAGTGCCTGAAATTACACACACGAGAATTACGCTCCACACGCAAGGTGGCAGATGAGAATTCTAAAAACCACAGTGTGCATTTAGCTATCAGGTCTTTCTGAATAAACAGAGTGGTTACGGTCTTCACAGAGGGTTGCAGGGCTGGAATTTTGGAACCATGCTAAAGCACTTTTGATGCGGAGGAGATGGTGTCATAACAACACCAGCAGTGGCTAGACTATAGAAAGGATCCCATCCACAATCTGCCTGTGGGAGTTCTTAATATGACAAACAGACTCTGTCATCTGCTCAGAGGACTGCAGATGACCTCTGTGTCCATGAGGAGTTGATTTCAGGAAGGTTTTTGTGTGCAAACCCTTGTACCTGTGTAGAGACCCACAACAGTCTATATAAACCTGCGCCTGTGCCAGACCAGAGCCCAAATCAGAAAAACCATCAGACAATTAAGGTGAAGTGTTGACTGCAGTGGGGAAATTTGCATTGACTTCTATGGGGCCATGGTTCACCCTTACCGCTATAACAGAAGGTTACAAGAAGCAGAGTTCATTTATGCTATCTGTAGCATATGATTTCAGACTGGTTCTGTACCTCTCCAGAGAGCTCCGGTATACAGTGAATTGGAAAGAGCCATCCATACCGGCAGTAAGCAAAGGATGTTCTTTATGTCCAATTGCATAGACAATTTCTGATGTTGGAACAATACTTGAGATTCAAAAGCAAAATCCAAAGGCGCAGGTGGTTAGTTACCGGTACTTTCATGACTTTCTTCACCTACTGTAAGTGAAGGCACAATGAAACCAACACAGACTACAGTACAGGCTGACACATCAGCCTAGGCAAATAAAGATAAATAAATGTGGGTCCAAGTTATCACAAACTCACAAACCCTCAGAATCACACTAAGCTTGAGAAAATGAAAAGTTTCATTTGGTAGTTCAGACACATGGGGCCAAATTCAATCCTAGCTAAGAGAGTGCAACCTGGAATTAAATGTGGTCTCAAAATGCCATCCCACGATGCAGGCAAAGTGATCGTTTAGATTAATTCACTGAACAACCAGTGTAATGTTATCTGCTGAGATCAGTGCACACAGCTGCTTTAGGAGCTCTTTGAATAATCTGGGAATAATCAACCCTTGTAAGAGACAGTGCTGGTTCTAGCTCTCTACATCCCAGGTCCAGCTCTGTTTCCTTAGGACAAGAACCAAACTCTTTCTTATGGTATGGATTGGATGATTGGAGAGTGGTAGAGTAACCTATAACCAAGCAAATTTTACTGGAAGATTCATTTATTTGGATAATGTGTTAGTACTTCATAAATTTTGCCTATTGACTCCTTGAAATACTATCACAGTGTACATAGGATGCATTCAACCTCTGATGTATGGATTCCAAGAGACTGATTCCCTGTGAACCATGTAAAGCCAGTATAGAAGCAAGCAGTGAATGTGCAAAGCACCGTAAACTGGCTAGATGTATCTGTATGATTCTGCAATTAATCTACTAGCCACCTACACTCGTTCCGACACACCCAGGCAGCGGGCATAGTTCTGCCAAGGGCCATATCGCTTTCCAACATCCCTGTTCTCTCCAGGATTCCAGAGCTGTGGTGGCCCACTCTTTAGGAACATATGTCAATATGTCACCATCATTTGAGTCCACATCACAGTGAGACCAGCCAAGCTATTCCCAGATGTGTGCAAACCAAGATGTAAGATCATTCAGTGTGAAAGGTGCCTTCTGGTGGAATCTCTCAGGAAGCAGGTGGGAGAGTTACAGGAGGAGGTGGCTAGGCTCAGGAGTATCCATGCCCTGGAGTAATTCCTTGATAGTGCCCATGAGGAGACATCCAAGACTGAGGAAACTACCCAGGTACAGAGGACTGCTGCCACACCATCGGAGAAAGATAAGATGGCTCTGGCACAGGGAGGACACTGGCAACTGGTTACTTCTGGCAGCAGACAGTGCTACACCCCTGCTCCCATCCCACCTTCCATGGTGATGAAGAACCGTTATGCAGCGCTAGAGATGAGGGATGAGGTGGAAGAGCAGAACCCATGCACCACCAAAGCTGGGAAGATCACAACCATCACACCCAGGAGGAAACGTAGAGTTGTGGTGTTTAGGGACTCTCTTCTGAGGGGGATGGAGGCACCCATCTGTCATCCTCTCATGGCCTCTCGGGAGGAATGCTGCCTGCCAGAGGCCCGTATCCAAGATGTTATGGACAGATTGTTGAGAATCATCCACCCCTCTGACTACTACCTCATGCTATTCATCCATGTGAGAACCAATGATACTGCGAGAGGTGACCCTCAGCAGATCAAAGGTGATTACAGGGCTCTGGGAGTACGGGTGAAGGAGTTCGGTGGTGGTGTTCTCCTCGATCCTTCTGGTCAAGGGCAGGAGCCTGCGCAGAGACAGATGCATCCTGGAGGTGAATGCCTGGCTGAGGAGATGGTGTCGTTAGCAGCGCTTTGGCTTTCTTGACCATGGGATGCTGTTCCAAGAAGAAGGACTGCTAGGCAGAGATAGAGTCCACCTATCAAGGAAGGGGAAGAGTGTATTTGGACATAGGCTGGCTAACCTAGTGAGGAGGGCTTTAAACTAGGTTTGAGGGGGACCGGTGACCTAAGTCCACAGGTAAGTGAAAACCAGGGCGACCTTGGGGAAGGGAAGGAACTTGATGGGGTCTGGATGTTAATGGCGGAGACAAAAGAATGAGTAATCAGAACTCGGGGGGGGGGGAGGAAAAGCAGATCAGTATCTTAAATGTCTGTGTACAAATGTAGTCAAGTTCCAAAGGGGTAGCCATGTTAGTTTATTTGCAGAAAAACAACAGAGTCCTGCGGCATTTTTGAAGACTAACAGATTTATTTATCGCATGAGCTTTCGTGGGAGAAAATCCCACTTCGTCAGACGCGTTGAAGATGGGAAACACAGAATGGGAGGAAATTAAATGCAGGGGAGTATATGACATAGGATCAGGTCAGGCTGTAATAGCAAATCAAAATAACATGGCAAGGCACAGATTATCCAATAAATTCTTGGAATGCATTGAAGACAATTTTTTAATTCAAAAAGTGGAGAAAGCTAGGAGGGGAGAGGCTATTCTTGATTCGGTTTTGCCAAACAGAGAGGAAGTGGTCGAGAATTTGAAAGTGGAAGGTTACTTAGGTGAAAGAGATCATGAAATGATAGAGTTCATGCTTCTTAGAAATGTTAGGAGAGAGAATACCAAAACAAAAGCAATGGATTTTAGGAAGCAGACTTTAGCACACTCAGGGAGTTGATGGGAAGGATACCATGGGAAGAATGTCTAAGAGGAAAAATGACTAAAGACAGTTGGCAGTTTTTCAAAGAGACGTTATTAAGAGCACAAGAGCTAACCATTCCACTGTGTAGGAAGGATAAAAAATATGGCAAGAGACTACCTTGGCTTAACCAGGAGACCTTCAATAATTTAAAAATAAAGAGAGAGTCCTACTAATAGTGGAAACTAGGTCAAATTACAAAGGAGAACTATAAACGAATAACACAATTATGCAGAGGAGAAATCTGAAAGGCCAAGGCACAAAAAGAGATCAAAGTAGCTGAAGGCATAAAGGGTAACAAAAAGACATTCTTCAAATACATCAGAAATGAGGAAAACCAAGGACAGTGTAGGACCCTTACTCAACAAAGAGGGCAAAACAATAAATGAAAATGTGGAAATGGCAGAGGAACTAAATAATTTCTTTGTTTTGATCTTCACTGAGAAGGTTGGTGGAGATTAGATGTCTGATGTAGAGGAGGGCAATAGAAATGAGATAGTGTCAGAAGCTATAATAGGGAAAGAGCAAGTGAAAAATAACTTGGACAAGTTAGATGTCTTCAAGTCACTGGGGCCTGATGATATGCACCCTAGAGTACTCAAGGAGCTTGCGGATCCCACCAGACTCACAAAATTCACTTTGCCCCGTCTTTATAACCTCTCTGCTTTATAGCACATAGTGCTATACTGTGGCCACTAACACACCTGCCTTCCACTTACTAGGATTATACGTTTCACAGCCTGCTGCATATGGTCTGTGGGGATGGTGGATCTGGGCTCAAGGCATAATACACCCTCTCTTTGCCTGCGTCTACACTGGTAAATTAAGTCGACTTAAGCTTGGCTTAAGTCGACTTAATTGGCCCTGCATCTACACTACACTTTGCTTAAGTTGACTTAAGCAGCTTGCTTAAGTCGACTTAAGGAAAATAAAGTTGACTTAATTCAAATTAAGTCGACTTTATTAAACCACCTTTCTACTCGACCTAAGGCTTAATTTGACTTTTTAAAGTTGAATTAAGCCAGTGTAGCCCTGGGGTAGACCTAAGTCGACTTAGGGCTACCCCAGGACTATACAAATGCCCTCCCTGCCGGGGGGGGGCACAGGGGGAGCCTGGCATGCCTCCCAAAGGGAAGGGCATGTGGGCACAGTGTGACACTGTCTGGATTTAGGGAAGCATTTATGATATTATTTTCAATGGATATCTCATAAATGCTATAATCCATAGGAGCTATGTCATGTTTGGTATCAATAGAAAGGTAGTAATTTGCTGGGAATGATTATATAGTTTATGTCTAGGAATTCTATTTCGATTAGAAGTTAGAAATTGATGTTATATCCATACTTTAACTTATGTTAAAACCATTGTGTCCTTAATGTTTAGGAATGTGCCAGGACGATGGTCCCAGGGAGTTACCTGATGAGCCATTAGGACACAATGGTTGTATTCCTTATGTCTTCAAATTCATATCCTGAACCACCGAACCACCACTCTTGAAGGCCTTTCCTTCGTACTTATATCAACAACAGTGACTATCACCTACAGAACTAGTGCAGGCAAGGAGTCACAGCTAGAAATCATGATGTTCCCTTCAGTGCTTACAGGTACAGCTATTTAAGAGCCAAACTTCCCCCAATCTCCGGATTGGTTAGATCTAGGTATCAAGTTAATTAGGCAAAGTTGTTACTCATGCCAATTGTTTGGAAGAGCTGTAGCTCCTTGTAGCAATTTCTGTACTGCACTACATCAGCCTTCAGGGTTTGCTCTGGGATAATAGATCTCATTTAACGGCACCCAAATGCTTGCAGACAGATTACATGCTAAAACAAGAGGGTCCGTGCAAGCAGCTGACTATTCTAAAGAAGATTTTTAAAAGAAATACCAGAGTACTAGAAAAGACTTTCTCTAAATGCCTTTACACAACGACCCTAATTGTTAAAAAACAACAACAACCAAGGAGTCTAGCGGCACTGTTAAAGAATAACAAATTTGTTTTGCTAAACTAGACCAACAGGGCTACCCCTTTGGAACCTATTATTTACTCGCTTTGGGTGGCATTACAGCACCATCTATTGGAAGAAACCTCCTACTGCTATTGTGCACACGGGATGGCAGTTCATAAATTCGTTAGTCTTTAAAAGTGCCACAGGACTCTCTTTGTTTTTCTGCAATAGACTAACACTTTGGAACCTGGTCATTTGTGTTTTGACAAAACAGTCCAGGTCACTGCGATGCTCAGGATTGATACTGAGGCATGAATCAAGCATAAAGCTGATTCACTTGCCTAAGATTTTTTTCTTGGGCTGTTTAAAGCAGAAGCTTCTCAATGACCAGACGAGAATGGTACAGATCAAAAATTGCCATTATCCAGCAAGCATAGGTGGTCCTAGTGGGGAATGGGAGGGATTTGCCCAGGATCGCATGCTGGGAGAGGGGCCCCACTGCTGCCCATAGGAAGGCCAGTGGGCTGGCGGGGTAAACTCACTCTGGATTCTGTGGCCACAACGAAATCTCTGTCACATCCGCAACTAATTGACATCTAATTGTTTCTCACAGCTGTGAAAGGCCAAGGCCTGCATGGATGTGGAGCCAGACCCACACCTGTTTATCCCAATGGTGATCCTACAAGGTAAGTATGGCAATACATAAGTGGAGCCAGGAAAGGACTCCAGAGGACCATAATGACCCTAGGTCAGGTTGCATGCTGAATGCGGCACAGAAAGTACAGCCCATTGGAAACGCAAGAGCAGATATGACAGAATGCTTGCTTCAAGGGGTGCGTCTACACTTGTAAATTAAGTCGACTTAATTTACTCTGCATCTACACTACATTTTCCTTAAGTCGACTTAAGCAAGCTGCTTAAGTTGACTTAAGGAAAATTAAGTCGACTTTATTAAACCCCATTTTAAGTCGACGTTAGGCTTAAGTCGACTTTCTAAAGTTGACTTAAGTTAGTGTAGACCAGGAGTAGCCCTAAGTTGACTTTAAGTAGACTTAGGGCTCTCCAGGACTCCCCCACTGCCCTCCCTACCCAGGTACAATGGGGCAAAGGCTGAGCCCCCTGGCACTTGGCAAGGAGTGCCCCCCCTGCCACCGTGGACCTCTCCCAGGTCCCCCTAGCCCCTAGAAGTCGACCTAGGCATCCAGTGTGGACACTCTAGGTCAACTTTGTAAGGTCCCCCCTAAGTCAACTTAAAATTTAGGTGTGGACACGCTAAGTCGACCTAAATTAACAAGTGTAGACATAGCCAGGATGTTGCCGCATAGGATTAAATGTTCGCATCCTATCTACAGTAGGACTTATAATTGTGTTACTGAACATATGTTTAAAGTGCTTCAAGCGTAGCCACACGGGAGTCCTCTGACATCTTGTCTCAGGCCCTGTCCATGAACAAAAGTCACGCTGCTCTAACTAAACTGGTATTGTTAAAGTCGTACAGCATCTCAATATGAATGCAGTTATACCACCAGAAGAGTCTTACAGCAGAGACAGCTTTTCTCCTTTCCTGCGTGGGAATAGCTATTATGGCTTAATTCTCTTTTATATTGATATATCTGTGTCTGCGCTTCCGATTGTATCAATATAACAATATCAGTTTAGAAAAAAAGTCACCTCTCTAACCAAAAGAGTTATACCGGTACAAAACTGCATGTAAACTCAGGAGATCTAGCCCCTTTCTGCTGGTTCTTGCTGCCACAGAGTGAAGCCCACAGAAAAGGATGGTGGATATTTAAATGAGAATTTCCATATAAGCAAGTAGTGTCTGCGTCACACTCCCACTAAGCGTCATAAAGCAGCGCTGGGTGATGCTTAGTTCATGTCCAGTTCCTTTGGAGGCAGACCAAGCCATTTCACGCCTCGTGAGGCTCACTGGACATGGTTACATTTGAGGAATCTCATCAGCATGGACGAGTCCTTGAAAATTCAGCACCATGAGGAGCAGCTTAATGTGTTGCAGATGCATTTGTGGCAATATTATGAATGCTGTATTTTTCCTCTCACCACCTCATGCAGATTTACTCTCTTGCCATATTAACCGCCATTCCTGTGTCCTTTCCATCTTAGTGAGGCAGGCCCAGTGCTCACTCAGGCAATGTCTGAACAACCAGCACAGGCTTTATATCAATGCTCTTGAAATAAGGAAAAAGTTACCTCCATGTAAACTTCTGAGCAGTGCTCAATTCTGTGCTGAGCATCTAGCATGGGCAGCAAGCAAGGAAGGCCAGCCCAAAGGAAAGGCCAGGTAGCTTTGAATCGTCTTTGCATCCTTCTGATTTTGAGCGATCCAAAGGACTGTAACAACCCACAATGCGCTTACCCAGCCCTGCTGTCTGCTCTCCCTTATAGCAGCATCCTTGGCAAGGCCTATTGCTTGAGACATAAGCCAGATGGGCCATAGCAGGAAGAGGTATAGCCCCATCTCTCTGCAAGGACTTGGATGGGCAGGGGGCTGCATAGAGCTGCCTATGGCAGTCCAACCCAGTGCGCACACCAGGGAAATTCTCATATGCCCCCCTTTGAGGGTTGTTAATAGTTCCTTTGTGCCATCAGTATGGCATACCGGGGGCTAGAGCTGCAAAGAGACACCCTCTGTGTTTCATTCTCCATCGCCTGTACTTCAAAGTCATTCCTATTACTTGGGGTAGCACGGGGTATATTTCTCCAGACACATTTCCTTTGGTGTCTCTCCATATTCCCCTGCGTTCCAAGTATTATTATTTTATGTAATTGGCTATATGAAAAGATCCCTTACATAACCTCAGCCACCTCAGGCACACATCTTCAAACGCGTGCATGCCCCAGATCTCTGTCAATTGCAATATTTTGCACATGGCTAGGCTCAACTCTTATTCAGAAAACATTAAAAATAAGGAAAACACTATATTGCACAAATTCTCCATGCTCTGCACCAAAGCAGATCTCTTCAGCCACTCTGCTATTTGCGCACAGACTTTGGTTTTGATATTTTTTCAGTGATCTCATGAACATCCTCTTTATATTTGCACGAAAAATAGGAAAGCTAGAAGAGTCCATTGAAAAATAATTCAGGTGCTCTGCCCATGTTCACACCCTTCTACATTTGTCTTCTTCCAATATTCTAGTGGGCAAATTTACTGAACTGAATTTCTGGGTACTCTCAACTGCAAAGACAAATTCAACCACCTCCTCTGTGCTGACAACTCACAAATCTGCCTCAAACCCATCTCCTTCTGTTCAAACTAAAATCTCAGCCTGTCTCTCTGACATGTCCTTGTGACTCTAGCTGTCAGCTCTAGCTCAGCATAGAAAAAACAGAGCTTTTAAATCACCCTTCCTCCCCAGCTTTCCCTCACTACCTCCTTTCTTGATCACTGTAGATACCAACACCATCCTGTCTTCAGTTCTTAGGTCCAGGACAAGGGGGTGTCTTCTATGCCTCCTACATAAATCCTTGAAGTTCATTGTCTGTCCTCAGAGACAAGATAACCACCTTGTGGCTTGTTATTCCTGTGTGCTGCTTCCTTGTTCACATCTCTTCATTAACATCTGACTTCGTATGTAAATGGCCATCCATTGCATTACCTTACAATGTTTAATTTACATCCTGACAGAGAGAGATTTATTTATTACCGCTGGTCGAGAAGAAAAAAACTTGTTTTTCACCTCTGCTGGTGACTAATGCCTTGATATGATCATTAAAAACATGTCAGTGTATATACTTAGCTTCTTACCTAGTCTGTTTACATACATTCTTCTCGGATCACACAGACAAAATGCTCATTCAGGCTCTCCTCATCTTGTGTCTCGATTACTGCAACATCCTTTCGTCTGATCCTGATAAATGCAGTCTTGCCCAATTCACATCTAACCAGCATGCTGCTGCAGAGATTATTTTCCTCCCCAACCACTGGGACTGTGTCATTTCTCTCCTTGCAGCCTTCCACTAGCTTCCCCTTCTCTATCACATCTGACATAACCCCCTGCTCTTCACTTTCAGTACCCTCCATGGCTTATCCCATCCTCTGCTACCTATCATCTCTGCTGATCTGCCTCCACTGCCATTTTCCCTTGCCCACTTATTGCATTTTCAAACAAGCACCATTGTGACTTCTCCCATAATGCCACGCACATTTGGGAGCAACTTCCCGTAAGCATCCACAAAGCTCACTCATTCGCCTTCAAGTTCCCTTAAAACTATCCTGTGCCATGATGCCTACAAAAAAAAACCCCCAAAAAACCTTACTAGGCTGCAGATGTGCAAGACCACTGGATACTACGTTGACCAATACCGCCTCCTTGTTTCTTTGCACTCCCCAGTAGTTCCCAACCAGTAGATCAGGATCTACTTCTGAAGGGCAGTTGCCATTGAAACCTATGACCATTTCGCCATCTTCTAGTGAAAGGTTGGAAACCGCTCCATCCATGGTCACTTACCTTCTACTTGGATTGTAAACTCCTCCTGGAAGGCGCTGTCTTTTTGTTGCGTTCGCCCCATTCTGTTCTAGCACAATGAGTTCCTGATCCATGATGCACTGTAGTAATACAAATAAAAAAATCGTATTACAGCATAGCCACGAAAATCAAACTCCAAACCAAAGTGCCAATTATTCACCCCCACAAACCAGGTTCAGAGAGTTGTGTTCATCTCTGCCCAGTGTACCTGGAGGAGCTTCACTGAGAATGTTTACACAGGGCAAACTGTAAGGAACCGTTCCAAAGGGGTAGCCATGTTATAGGACAGATGATCCCCAAAACTGGCAGTTTATTCTATAATCAGATTCACCAAGCCAGTAACAAAATAACTTCTGTATTACCACACTGGTTACTAAGAAGCCAAGATACAGTCCCAGTTAAGAAATCCAGTCTTTCCAGACAGTCAAGTCTAGTACAGTGAGATTTCTCAAAACCTTATTCACCATACTTAAATCTTATTCGCCATACTTATTCTACCAATCTCAAAAGACCAGGTACCTTGCCTAAAGGTGCAATGAATATTTCAGATCTCATCCAAACACACACTTATAACCAGTCCTTATTAACTAAGTCTAAGATTTATTAATAAAAAGGAAAAACAGAGATGAGAGTTGTTATGGTTAAAAGATCAATATACATATAGATATGAGTAAAGTTCTAGGTCAGATTCATAGCAGAGATGTTCCAGAGGGGTAGCCGTCTTAGTCTAGTTCAGCTAAACAAATAGCGTCCTGGGATATTTTTAAAGACTAACACATTTATTTATTTATACATTTATTTATACATTTGTTAGGCTATAGCAAAGATGGTGAAGCTGCAGATTTATAAAAGTCTTTCCAGAATCAGTTTTAAAAGGTTATAGTCCAATTGGCAGAGTTTGTTCAGATTCTTTGATGAGAGTCCCAGGGAGGTATCCAGAATCAATCTGGAAATCTCAGTCCTTAAGACTTGGACTTCCCCTGTCAAAATGTAAGCAGATCTGAAATAAGAAAGGATCAGGGCCAAAGCTTCCTTTATAATCGCAGCCTGTGACATCACAGCAAGGCCCCCTTCAGATGAAGACTAGGTAATGAATAGTGTTGCTTTGAAGCTAATATTTTGCTTTTGATGCATATACAGTTCCTACCCATTAACTTAAGGCACCTAGCCATGCAAACCATCAAAGCATTTCATTACATCTGACAATTAGGCTGAAAACAATGTGGGAAAAAAAGACTGTAGGAAATAATATTACATCTTTGAATCAGCAGAATACAGTAATGAATCATTAATGACAGGATTAGGGTTTTAGCATTTTAAGCTAATTAGATCACATTGTTAAATGTCTAACAAGTATAAAAGAACACAGACATTATTAACTTCTATCCTTGATTCTTTTCAATACAAAGTAATGGGTTGGAGACTGCTACCTTGATTAACATTTCTCTGAAATTCACATACAGGCAGGTTGTTTTGATTACATTTCAGTACTTCCTTTTAAGTTATTATGGTCACACATAAGTTGGCTAGTCTGTCAGGGTCACATCAGTACCATGTGACCTGTCCAATCAAAATTAACTGACACTTTTCAAATTGTGAGTGGTGAATATTTCCAAAGAGATACTCATAAACCACTTATACAGATCAAGTACATGATCCTTTAAAAACGTATAGATGAGAGTAATTTTACTGACGTAACCTCATCCATTTAAGTGGGCTGCTCAACCTGAAAATTCGCAGCAGTCAGCCCCAAGACTTTACTCTCAGAATGTACTTGGGAAAGAAAAACTTATAGGAGAGAATTCGCCTCTGTGCAAAGAGTCAACAGATGTCCTTCCTGTCCACCACATAAGCCCTATGTTGTGGTCTCAAGTGGTGCATTGGCCTAACACTGATCCTCTTCCTCTGCACACAGGTGAATTTCACCCAGAAAGAACAAGGGCTTGATCCTTCATCACTGAGGTCAATGGGAGTTTTGTCACTGACTTCAACAGAAGCAAGATCAGGGCCTAAATGAGGAAAATCGAGATCTGTTATCAGAACAGAGGAAGCAAGAGAGACAGCTAGATAATTCCTATAGTAAATTATTCATTACAAATTAATAGCTCATGTCCGACAGCTCTGCTTTTCTTCTTGTTTCCTCTCTGCTCAGCCTTCACTCTCCGTTTACCAGGTTCCTAGCACAGGACTGGTTATGATGGAACTAGCACTGGAAGCTAATTTAGTGTTTAAATAATAAGATGAATTGGAGGTTGCTCCTGTCCCCGAGTTAGCCTATTTTACCTAAAATGGATCAGCCATCCACGGCACTCATCCATGTTATTGGGAACTGAAGCCAGACAGCTGTTACCCCTTTTATAATCAGTATTTTTATTTTACAAGGGTCATTGCAGCAGCCATTTTTAATGCCCACGTTGACAGTTAAACTATTTGAAAATCCTCTTAATTTATGAGGTGCTGCCAAACCCTGTGAATTATGTGCCTCTGCTAATATCACTCTGGCCAAGAAGGGCCTTTTTTGCAGGAAATATCTTTACATTTCCCCTTGGTCTATTACTATAGGCTACGTTAATTTTATTGGTCACCAAAGAATTCTCAATTAAAGAGGCTAATGGAAAACTAATCGTTCAATTAAATGAATGGCAGTACAGTCTCTGTTTCTGAGCTTACACTGATGGCTGCTTGTGTACCTGCCCATTTGTAGCAAATATTTCTGCATTCTTCGGATCTCATTTTTTTGCTTCGTACCTGCACTGAACACAGAAATGGAGGGGGGGAAAAAGGCAAAATGGCTTTCTGTTCCCCTTTTGCTGGTGCAGTTATGGACCTACCCCACTTCTAGTGTAAGTTAGAGCAACTTCAGTTGCCTGATGCACCCATAGCAGTTCAACAAACAGTGAGATTGCAGTGCATCATGGGACAAGCAGTTCAGTCAGGCAGTGGAGGCCACCCTAAATGATGAGGCATTTGAACTAAAACTTCCATGAAACACTGCAATAGCTCAGATGGGTATGGATTAACTCAAACTGTTCCAATATATATATATATATATATTCCATTTGGTTCAACAATCTGAAGAGTTTTAAATTGGGGTAGAACCAACATAAAATATTTCATTTAAATTTCTTCAACACAAATTCAATACTGGCAAAAATTTAAATTTTCCTGCAGAAAATTAGGACTTCGCAGAATAAGCATTTTCTTTCAATGATGGTAAATTCTCAGCCAGCGCTAATGAACAGTAAGGAATTTTTTAGATCTATTTTTTTTTAATTCATTTTTAATCTGAAGACCTAAATGCCCTTTAATTAATAATTAAGCTACTCATACTCTACTGTAAGGTAACAGTGTTGCATGGACCACTTCACTCCCCACTGAAATCCAGCCATTCTTGCGCTGGAAGACAACAACTGTTTAACAGCACACACCAGCACAAATACAACAATTTATTGCAAGATGTGTCAAAATATGTAGCTTCGGCTCCGAGTCACTGCTGTGTAAACCAGAAATAACTCACTGATTTCACTGATGTTACTCTAGATTTACTCAAGGAATCTGACCTTTTGTATCCAGTTGTAACAGCAGGGGTAAAGTAGATTGCCAGAATGCAATGAATAGAGTTTGAACAGGCCAAGATTAAAACAAACACACGCACACACCTTTTGAGAAAAATATCAAGGGCTGTGTTCTTGGGTTCAACATTTCATCAGAAAACGCCTCTCCAGCAGCACAGCATCGCAGTGCCGTCAGCTCACTCCTGCCTCACAGCGAATGTCTACAAGGCCCACTCCTTATGGCGGTGTGAAAAGCACACGCACTGCGTTGCATGACCCCTTAGCACAAGTATAAACAACTGTGTAGATGATGAGACACCACTTACGCAAGTGAAGGCGTGCATTAGTCCTTGGGGTTTGTACTCTGTGTGGCTCGCTATGTGACCAAGCAGTACCTCCTCCGTCTACACTGCTATTTTTAGCTGTTTAGTGTCCCATTGCCTCTCAGTGCTGGAGTCTTTCCCCGCCTCAAGGAGTGGCTGCAGTAGCAGGGAAATGCTCTGGCAGCTCCTCACTGGCTCCCCACTGTCCAAGGCTTTTACCACCACAGGTAACTACACATCTCATTGTGGACAAAGCTGCTTTCCATGTCGTGGGTAGCTACGTGTAGCCAACATGTTCCCACCGCTGGCCACACAGGTCCAATGAATCACCAAACTTTTGTACAATCCTTTCCCATATATGTCCCTATTGCCCTCTCAAATAAACCACTTGATCTGCTGCCAGCCTTGTAAAAGTTATTTATCCGTACCATGGAGCCCCACATCACAAAAACACTCACATGGGTAGACAACCTCACTCAGCATCACAGCCCTTCAGCAGCAGGCTTTCTCCTGGTAACTTACAAACCAGATAAGAATCAGGCTTACAGGCTCTGGCCCCCGCTGTGCCACAGATTTGCTGTACAGCCTTCAACAAATCAATTAACCTCTCCACGCACTTGTCTTCACTAGAAAAAGTGTGTTCCTAACATGTGTTAGTTAACCCATGTTAAAAGTCTAGTGTAGACAAAGGCAAGTTGTAGTTTTTACAAGTTTACCTGGTTGAGGAAAGCCCCTGGCTTCCCCAGGTGAGTTTACCTCCACCAGCTTACACCTGTAAAAATATACCCTTTTCCATAAGGTGGGCATGGCCAGCGCCTCAGATTACCTACTGGAAAAAATGGAGAAAAGATCACTTATGTCACAGATGTTCTCTCCGTTCTTTTCCAATAGGTAATCTGAGGCGCAGACCGTGTCCACCAAGGCTACAGTACAGTCCATGGCCCAAGGTAGCCCCTCCCTGCATTCATTCTTAAGAATCCTTGAATGTTGGATGTTTTCACCCACAGCACTGGATGGAGTCCATTGACTTTACTATAAGATTGGTTTCTGTCCCTGAAACCCATTTATCATTAGGGATCCAATCTTGCTTCTATAAACATCAATTCCAGTGTTGCCATTGTCTGCAATGGGAGCCCTAACGCTAACAGTTAGCCTTGTTTTCACGTTGTAGTGCCCCCTGAAATACAACACCAAAGTAGCAAACAAAATAAACCTTCAACAAAATTTATTAGCGTTAATTGTTTCCCTTGCCTTCCTTTTTGGTTTCTTCTATAATCAATACCATTTGATTAAGGCTTTCTATTGCTTTTAGGTAACTGTTCTTTTGTAATGCCAAAAGTGGGTTATTTTTGAAATCTTCCACAGTATTGTTTGTTTGTCCCCGTCCAGGCTTCCGGAAAAGTAAAACTATGGTAAATCAACAGAACAGCTTGTAACAGGACACCACATGCACCTCTTAAGATAAACAAGATATTTACAGTGGAATTGCATTGCTACTACACCATTTTCTCCAGCCAGATAGAAAAAACCAAAATCATAATGAAATGTCACTGCACACCATTCCCTAGAGATCTTTCCCCTTCTGATGCTATAAAGAAAACTTTAAGAAATACCTTAGACAAGCAAAAAATATTAACAAAAGGAAGCGCAGTCCTTGATCCTGCAGCTTGATCTACATGGATGTTGGCTGTCTGTATACAGCGCTCACTGTAGTAGACTGTGATCTCAGATCACAATCCTGTACACACCTATGCATAGAGGCAGAGCTGTTGGGGGTGGATGGAGCACCTACCCCTGGAGTCCCATTGGCTATGTCTACACTTGTTAAGTTAAGTCGACTCTGTTAAGTTGACTTAACAAGGTCGAATTTAAGTCGACTTAAAGTCGACCTTGTAAAGTCAACTTAACAGACCATCTACACTTAATGTCGACCTTGTTAAGTCAACTTAACAGAGCCTATAGTGTAGACATACCTATCTACACTGGCTTTAAGTCCACTTAAGTCGACTTAATAAGGTTGACTTAAGCCTTAAGTCGACTTTCAGAGGTGGTGTGCTTAAGTCGATTTAACAGGCACCCAGTGTGGACACAAGAGTTCTGAAGGTCGATTTAAGCGTCCTTAGGTCGACATAAGGCACCAGTGTAGACGTATTCTTTGTGTGGTACCTTTTCAAGCCAACAAGTATAACTGAAGATGGCCCCACCAATGACCCACTGCCATTCCCCATGGCTCCACCGCTGCTCAAAACCTGGCTTTGTCTATGCACATACCTAACAAAACACAAGCGAGTATTCCTATTGAAGCCACTGAGGCTAGCCAAGAGCATAAAGTTAAGCAGGTACATAAATGTCTGAAGCATCTAGGCCTGTATTTCTACCCCAGGGCTACCTGGAGATCCCTAAATTGGTGGAAAATATAAACTGTAAAAAACAACGAGACTCCTGTGGCAGCTTATAGACTAACAGATTTTCTTCGGCATAAGCTTTTGTGGACTATAACCCACTTCGTCAGATGCAAGACGAAGGCATCTGATGAAGTGGGTTATAGTCCAGGAAAACTTATGCCAAAGAAAATCTGTTAGTCTATAGGGTGCCACAGGACTCTCGTTGTTTTTTGCTGTACAACAGACTAACACGGCTACCCCTCTGGAAATTTCTAATATAAACTGTGACTCTTCTCTTTAGCAGAATGAAAAGCCATAGTCTGGGAGCATTATAAGGAGTATGATAGTTAAAAACTTTATTAAAATGAATTAAATTGCCACCTGAATAAACATTTGCTGGATCAGGCATCTAAGGCTTAAAGGCTATGGTTACTGTGTTCAAGGCCATAGGGAAGCAAATTCTATGCATCATCTTGCTTCTGCAGTTTGTCACATGGAGTCTGATCCTGCAAGCTTTGCACATCCAAAAATGCCAGGTGAGCTCAACAGAAGTGTTGGGTGTACAAGACAAACTGATCAGGCCAACAGATGCATGCAATAAAGGAATTCATTCAATGGATATCATGAAAACAGATTGTGTGTGCATGTTCTATATATTATAAAGATTTATGCTTGCTCTCCACACTTCCTCTGTTTCACTTCCCCTCTGAGGCCCCCCAGATGTGTTTCTAGTGCACATGGCCTTGGTATCTGAGCATCAATGCAAGCTCACTGGTGGGATAGGTTTCAACAGGAAGTAAGCACAAACCATATTTTCACTGTGTCCCTAGGACCTAGATCATAAACAGCGTTCAAAATCCAAGGACCAAATCCTCAGCTGGTGTAAATTGTCAGAGTTCCATTGACTTCAGTTGAGCTATGACAATTTACATACATTGGTTTCAAGGCTCGTCCAGTTTGGGGTCACAGTTACAATATGCTCCACTCCCATTCTTCCTTCATGACCAAACTGAGTTTTGACAGCGTTGTGGCTCTATCCCATTGTTACTGGGACCCCAAGATAGAGGAATTTAACTCTGTAGACATGGCATTGTTTGGGGTTACAGAGCTCGATTTTCTCATTGTTTCTTCTTCCATTGAACCACATGACCCATGTTACACTCTTGGGCATATCTGCAAAAGTAGTCACTAACTTGCTAAACACCAGACTTTCTCTCCCTTGCCCCAATTCACCAACTGCAAAAAAGAGGGGAAAATGTTTTTTTTACTTCAAACAAGTGAGAACTCTGAGCAATAAATCAACAGGAAGAGGCTGTTTGTGCCACTCTGGAAAATGTTTATAGCTCTGATGCCACAATGTGAAGTACATGGGCGGAGCAGAACCTCATTAACTAAGCGGGGGCTCCCTCTCAGTGGGCGGATGAGAATGCACAATCAGGGCCTATGTTTTTCCAGGACTAATCTGAAATGCCTGTGACCTTTCTCACCAGTAATGACCTTGTCAACATGAGTCCCATTGATTCCAAAAGTCAGCTTCAGGTCATAAGAACATGATGCAGCAAGTGGAATTTCCCTGGGACCTTCAATTCTCCACACTGTTGAAATGCATTATTACATTTTCTCAACTTGATCAAAGTCACTATATGCTGGTTTCATTTGAAATGCTCATACTTTTGGCCAAGCTCCATTTCCTTCGCTCCAAAGCAAAGTAAGAGCAATCTATGACTCACTCTTCAATAAAATACAGTGAGGACTATTGAAAAGGACATGCAACATAAGGCTAAAGATTTTAGAATACATTAACTTGTTTCACCAATAGATTTACCATGCACCAATTTACATACATGCTATTTTTAAATTAAAATTCTCTTGGTGACTAGAGAATGCAGCGGATAAGGAAAGCAATGGACTGTAAACAAATATTGTGCATTGAAAGATGCCCAAATCCCTTAAGGGTAAAATCCTACTGACCTTATACAAGAGTCACTGAGACAAGACTGCAAAAATCCATCCGAATTTTGTCTAAGGATCCCAGGTAAAGTCAAGCAAACTATTTGTAGAGAAATGTGGGTGGATGGAAGTGAAAGAGACTGATGGGATTGTCCCAGGTTTGAAGTCACAAATCTTCTCTGAAAATGAAGTATGTCATTCACAGTTTCACATTTTTGATGAAGTTGGGCCTGTTGCATTTTCCATTGTTTGGAAGTTTGTCAACAGATGCATGACCCCATGAGGCAACCTGACTGAACACCTGACTGGGGGCCGGTGTTTTCTCCCCACCGGTGCCACTGTGTGACTTGAGAACTCTTTCTTACTGCTCTAACAATTCACAATACCCAGTTTGGCCTTACATTATCCCTATGAGGCAGATAAAGGTCTCCATATTACAGGTGGGGAAATATACTTGAACAGCACATCTCTCATCCAAAGTTCTGTTCTGAAGCTCTTTGAAAATCAACATTTCCATTGACTTCAATGGGGTTTGGATCTGGGTGCCAGCTCTCTGAAACACACACACACACACACACACACACCACACACACACACACAGGGTAAGGTGGCCTTTTTGATTTGTCACATGCTTCATTGAGAAAAATATCCAGTCTTCCAACAATTCCCCAAAGATAGAAATTTTGGTGATGTGAAATCACACAGATTAAACAGGCAAAAATGCTGCATCAATCTCCACAAAAAATAATAATGTGGCCAATTTTGCACAGCGCCAATGTCAGGATTTGGCCCTAAATTTAATCCTAAAAATATTTCTAGAGTATATGAAATACACTTTTTTTAAGATGTGAACAAAAAGACACTTGAAAGATCTCCAGGAAAAAAAGAGTCTTTACTTTTCAAAGGTTTCAGTACAACCTACAGCAGCAATAAGCTTGAAGGGTATTTTAGATGTGCTTTCAGGCAGCAAATACCCTTGTGTAATACTGAGTGAACTGAGGACAGTTGTCATGAAAATATCCTTCTGTGGCACTGGCTTTCCTTCCCCAGCTGTAATTGTGCAGCATAAAGTCTATCGGTGACAAATCTCAATTACACTCAAGGAAAAAAAAGATTCCAAAGAGAAATCCACTGACTGCCACTTGAAATACACGATAATGGTGCAATTTTCCAATTCAGGGTTACTTATTCAATCATTTAGGAAAACAATTTCCATGTTTGAGAAACAGAGAAAAATACCATTTGAAGCTTGAAAGTGCATTCACCTTCGCTCAGGTCCTGGAGAGGCCCCAAGGACCCAATCTTCAGCTAATGTAGATTGGAATAGCTCCAATAAAGTAACAGAACTAGCCTGGTTTATCCCGGGTAAGCATCCGGTGCAGAGACTGGTGGAAAGTGGCATGTTGAAAATGATCAACATGAATAATATGAGGAGAGTTGCAAGAAAAAGAAGACAAAGACCATTTTTAGAGGCACTTCCTCTCCCATCTTTGGAAAATTAAGAACTACACGATAGATCTTCAGCTCATGTAAAATGGCATAGTTCCATTGAATTCAATGGGGCTCTCCTGACTACATGGGCCAAAGACCCGGCCTCTTTGCCTGTAGAATGCACGCTCTGTCTGACACGCTCAAAGTCCACCTAGGATACAACCCATAGTGGTGGCCTTGTGTATGACCCGGTTTTGATCGTGCTCACCTGATCCTATTGAAATCAATGGCAAAAATCTCATTACATCAGGGAGACCCGCCTACAAGGAGAGTATTTGCAAGAGAGATCTCGGTTTTCTTAGCTTTAAATCAATAGCACTACAGTATTCTGCATGTGAGGAACCTGTTTGGAATCTTCATTTACCTCTCTTTATAGAATCGTGGGATAAAGGATCATTTTGTTAGTTTTAAAATAAAGCTGGATGCTTAATTTATGAAAGTCTCTTTGATTTGGTTCACAAGGAGATGATTAACTGTTCCTTAACCAGTAGGTGTCATTGTAATCAATAAAAAACACACCATGCATGCTCTTCTGTCCCCAGAATTCATAAAATATTCTCTTTGGACAATGGCTATTTTTTTTCTAGACATGTGTTCAGTTCACACCAAGGTGGCAATATTGTTCATTAGAAATGCCAGCAGAGAGGAAAGTAAATGATACATATGGTGTGAGATATCAAGGCCAGCTGTTAGTTATAGAATGGAAGAGGGGCGGTGTATAAGCCCCAGGATGTTGAAGGTTGTGTATCCTAGCGACTAACCAAGGTTACTGCAGGGTAATTGAGAGCACCTGAGAGCAATTAAGAGACAGCCAGGTGTGTAATAAAAGCCAACCTGCCCCAAACAGAAGCTGCACAAACTGGGGAAGGAGCAGGAGGACAGTGCTGTGCCATGGAACCGGCACAAAGTAATTGAGAAGGAAAAGCGAAAGAGAGCAGAGAAAGGAAACCTGGCAGAAGGGAACACTGGGGCAAAAAACCCTAAAGGGATGGGGGGGGGGGCAAATAACCCAGGGCGGGGCCATCGTGGGGGGGGGGTGAACGGGGTGATTGCCCCAGGTTCCATGGTAACGTGGGCCCCCCACGGCCATGCTTCCCCCTGCTCCCGCTGCCTTCAGCAGCAGGGCGAGCCAGGGGCACTTCCCCTGGCTGGTCCTTAGGCCGGCCCCCTTCCCTGCCCCCAGGGCGGAGCAGGCAGGCCCAGGGGCGGGGCCGGTGCTTGGGTCCCGGCCTCTGTGCCGGCCGCAGCCACCTGCAGTCCTGGCTGCGGCTGGGGCGGCAGCAGCCTCGGCCGGGGATGGCTCCCTACCACCCGCGGCCACAGCCTCGACTCCCCGCCTCCCCGGGCCGCGGCTCTCTGGGGCCGCGGCCTTGACTCCCCGCCTCCCCGGGCCATGGCTCTCCGGGGCCATGGCCGCAGCTCCCCTCTGCCCGGGGCCGGGGCCATGCCTCAGACTCGACTCCCTGGGGCCGAGGCTGGGGCTGCGGTGGCGATTCCGGCGTTGGCTCCTGGGGGGCGGGGTCCCTGGGGGGTGGAGCAGGCCGCCCCCCTGCACTCCCCACCAGCATGGGGGGGGGGCCCTGCCTAGGCCGATTGGCCCTGGGCCCCACTTCCCCCTAGGGATGGCCCTGACCCAGGGGAAAGAATGGTAGAACTGGGACTCTGTCAGCAGCGCATAGCTGCATATCATAGGACCCCTGGGCTGGGACCCGGAGTAGAAGGCGGGCCTGGGTCCCAAACCCCCTCCCCTCCAGGGCTATGTCTACACTTGTTAATTTAAGTCGACTTAGCATGTCCACACTTAAATTTTAAGTCAACTTAGAGGGGACCTTACAAAATCAACCTAGAGCATCCACACTGGACGCCTAGGTCGACTTGTAGGGGCTAGGTGGACCTGGACAGGTCCACGGTGGCGGGGGGGGCACCCCTTGCCAGGTGCCAGGGGGCTCAGCCTTTGCCCCATTGTACCTTGGTACAATGGAGCAAAGGGGGACAGGGACCCTGGCAGGGCATGGGGACAGGGACCCTGGCAGGGCATAGGGGCAGGGGGGGCACGCCAGGCTGTGGCAGCAAGTCGACTTAAAATGAGGTTTTATAAAGTCGACTGTGGCTGCTTAAGTCGACTTAAGAAAGTGTAGTGTAGACGCAGAGTAAATTAAGTCGACTTAAGCAAGCTGAAGTCGACTTAATGTGTAAGTGTAGGCACACCCCAGGAGTGGTGCCAGTGGAGGGACCCTAAAGGGCAAAAACAAGAAGGACTGAGGCCACCCTGACCCACCAGCCCCAAAGCATGAGACCCACTCCTGGGGTACTGGTAGTAAGCCAAAATAGGTATAATTTCCTGGACTCCGTTTTACATCATGAATTAGATATTGTGCTCCATTGGGAGTGACGTGTCTTTAAATGAAAACAAAATCTGTTTGAGGTATATGATGAGTAGCATAAAAGAGATGTGGAGTGAAAATATATAAATAAAAGCATTAAAAAGAAATATTTGGAAATCAATCCTGATCTAGCTAACCCAAGTTCAGACTTCTGTAGGAGTTTGTTACATCTGCTAGCATCCTTAATGGCCAGCGAAAAACAGGCTGTGGGGAATCTATATAACCATTTTAAGTGATAACCATGTCTACAATGGTTCAGTCAGAGAACTGCTGCACCCTCAGCCCAGTTCTCGGCAAGTAAAAAGTCTTACAGTTCCTGAAGCTTAACCATTATGAACCTGCCAGTGGCCCAGTGAAACCATTTGCAAATCTCCCATTGATTCAGTGATGCAGGGCTAGGACTTATACGACCACATTTTACTCTGAGATATGCTCACATAGGGCCACCAGACATACACCACAGGCCTCTACTGGTGTATTTCAATTTGGTCCCATCATCTTAGAGGTATCTGATCCTCCGATGGTGTAAAACATCCTTGCTCCATTGAAGTGAATTGAGTTAGAGTGATTTAATTAAGCCAGCTGATTTAAACTGGTCCAGATATCTTTCCAGTATGAAATAAAGACCTCGAAGTGCACAGATCCCTGCTCTGTAGGGAGTTTTAATAGCATATTCCTGCTGCTACCATACTTCTTGATTCAAAGTTCATGTATTTTAAATTCAATCATATATTAATCGAGCACTGGCGATGGCATTAAATCTTAATCTGTTCGTAGTTCTCTACAGTGCGATGTGATGTACTGATGCATTGCTGATGGGCATTAAATAAATGCACTGAGGAAAGGAATGAATATAATCCTGTATGTGCTATAAATCTCACGAGCATTCTGTCTCTCTCATGTATTGGTACTTGCATTGAAATGTTTGGTTCAGGATAGATCCAGTGATTATTACTAGAATACTCCCTCTTTATGAGACAATAGCAATATGATGTGCTAAGAAAATACACAGGACTCATCAGCCCAAGGTTCAGTTAGCACCAGACAATCCAGAAGCATTCTCAAGTTATCAAGGCTTTTCTAATATGGGCTCAAATTCCAAAGGGGTAGCCGTGTTAATCTATTGTAGAAAGACAACAGAGTCCTGTGGCACTTTTAAAGACTAACAGATTTATTTATCGCATGAGCTTTCATGGGAGAAAATCCCACTTCGTCAGACGCTTTGAAGATGGGAAACTTACAGAATGGGAGGAAATTAAATGCAGGGGAGTGTATGACATAGGATCAGGTCAGGCTGTAACAGCAAATCAAAATAGGTGTTAGGATTCAAACACTGGGGAACAGCACATAGAGGAAGGTGAGGTCAAATCACCTGTTGTAATGAGAGAAAAATCCATAGTCCCTGTTTAACCCCAAGACAACTGAGGCTATGTACACACGAGAACACTTGCCCCGGCACCCGAAGCCCTGGAGCTGAGCTGGGGGGCTGGCTCGAACCAGCGTGGGCAGCTGGTTCGGGCCAGCCCCCTAGCTCAGTCCAGGGGAGCTGCCAAACCGGGCAGCTCCCAAAAATACTCAATTTCACTGCTCTGCTAGAGTAGTGATATTGACATATATGTCAATATCACTGCTCAGCAAGAGCAGTGAAATTGACATATTTGACAGCTCCAATGTCCCAGAGTGGCCTCGATTGGCACTCTGGGACATTTCCGGAGGCTGTCTATTGCGCAAAATGAGTACACATGAGCATTACCGCGAAACAGCTGTTCCGTGATAATGCTACCACTCTTGTTTTGAGTGGTTTAACTGTTGCGCGGCAAGAGGGTGTTGCCGCGCAACAGAGAAATTGATCGTGTGTACGCTATTTGCCTTATTGCATGGTAAGGAGCCTTACCGCGCAATAAAGTGATCGTGTGTACATAGCCTGAGTCAAATTTGCATATAAGTTCGAGTTCTGCAGTTTCTCTTTGAAGCTGTGATTTGTTATTCATCTGTTTCAACACAGCTACTAACAAGTCGTCAAGGGAGTGAGCAGGGAGATTAATATGGGCTGTTCCTCTTGCAAATCCTGTCCTCTCTCCTCTCCACCCTGACTGTACTTGTCCACTCCCTTTCAAGTTTTTCCCCTTTGCATTAGATTGATTTTTCTAATACTCTTTTTCCCTTCACTTCTTTCCCCCCCGTCAGAGGAAAAGAATATTATCCCACTCCGTTAGTTAATAACTGGAGCTGGGGATGGTGTCTGAAATGTGGAGATACAAGATTCTATCTCTCTCCCTGCAAGGAGCTGTGGGATGAGCATATTCTACACCGGAGGTATCAAACGTGTGGCCCATGAGCCATGTGTGGCCCGTGGTCCATTCTGCTGTGGCCCGCACTTGGGAAGCGCGCCCAGCCGGCGTTGACACAGGGCTTGGCTGGCCCTGGGGCTGGCCAGAAGCTGTGCTCCACGAGGTTCTCTTACCCCACCTCCCGGCTGGCTGGTTAGCCCCGGGGGGTGGGGCAGGCTGGCAGTGGCGCATGACTATTGCACCATGCAGCTTGCTTCCAACATGGTCCTTGGAGGTGCCCTGAGGATGAGTAGAGCGGCCCAGTGGTAGGGCTTGGGGGAGCAGGGGGTGAGTAGAATGGGAGGTGGGGGTGAGTAGAGTGGGAGGCTTGGGGGCTAGAGCAGGAGGTGGGGAGCTTGGGGGAATGGGGATGAGTGACCTGCCAGGCTGAGTTGCTGGCAGAAATGACCTCCAAGGCTAAATGACTTTGACACCCCTCTTCTACATTTACTTTAAATAACCTTACAGCTGCTATGCGTATCTGTGCCCTCTTTTTGGGTACTAATAGGATAGCAGTTGACACAGCAGAAATAAGCCAACCTGCCTATCAAAACAAGCCCAGACCACCGAAAACAAGCCAGCCCAAGCCCAAGTTGTGGGGGGAGGGAGGGAGGGGCTGTTCTCCATGCCCCAGGAGAGCACTCAGAGTTCCCCGGAGGTCAGCCCATGGGGGGGGCAGGTCTGCGAGGAGGAGGAGCAGCAGGGAGGGTGGGAGGCGACCAGCGACAGGCAATCAGAATGTCAGTAGCACAGTCAGTGGGCTCTCACCTAATAGAAGCGGGAAAGAAGTGTGTGTCGTCTGATTGGTCTCCCCAATGGGGCTTGTTATAAGCCAAATTGGCAGAACCTTGCGCGGATCCATATCCGATCTGCATCTGCAAGAAATGGTCTGCGGATATAATGTGGATATCTGCGTATTTGCAGGGCTCTAGCCCTGTACAGATAAAAATATGTGTATCTGTATCCGATCTGCATCTGCAAGAAATGGTCTCCGGATATAATGTGGATATCTGCGTATTTGCAGGGCTCTAGCCCTGTACAGATAAAAATATGTGTATCTGTATCCGATCTGCATCTGCAAGAAATGGTCTGTGGATATAATGTGGATATCTGCATATTTGCAGGGCTCTAGCCCTGTACAGATAAAAATATGTGTATCTGTATCCGATCTGCATCTGCAAGAAATGGTCTGCGGATATCCGCATTGTATCTGCAGATGCGGCTATCCGCGGATATAATGAGGATATTTGCGGATTTGCAGGACTCTACAAATTGGTTTTCTTTTGGGCTTGTCCAGATGCTCAAAGAAAGCCCAAAAGCAGCCCCCAAACAAGCCCATATCTGTGCCCTCTTTTTGGGTACTAATGGCCAATCAAAGCATATGGATTTCAATTCTGTGGGGTTACTGACTGCAACTGTTATGCAAATCAGTCCTCCCCCACCTATCAAGCTGCAGGGACCTGCACGATGAAATATAGCAGTCATTGTGGGTCAGTAACTGCACACAACGTTGCTCCGCTCTACTGTTTGAGGAAATTCCATTTTGGCATAACCAGAAATTCTTGGAATATTATTGTCCTCCGAGCTAGTCTTTCATACTTTGTTCACAACTCTGGTTGGAGCAGCTGTGAAGCAATGAGGTGAAATCAGAGAGTCTTGTAATCAGTCTGCAAATAAGCTGCAAACTTGTACAGCTGATAACAGAATAGTCTCTTTAAAATCCCTGATGAAGGGAGGTTTGGTGGTTAATGCACCAGACTGGAGCGCCTCATCTCTGCCATGAGTCACTCTGGGTAAATCATCTGAACTCTCTGGGCCTTATTTCCCCAGCTGTAAAATGAGGCTGATAAAATAATAACCTTCCTACAATACTTTGTGTGTCTCCTCTCTATAGATTGTAAGATCTATAGAGGTCACAGTACAGACGTGGGAAACAAATATTTGATAATAGGCTCTTCAGTCTAGCAGACAAAAGTGTAACAATAAAATAAATGGGTGAAGCTGCAGTTAAATGAATTCAGACTGGGGAAAAAGGCATCCATTTTTAACAGCGAAGGTAGTTAACCCTGGAACAATTTGCCAAGGATTGGGGTAGTTTTTCCATCACTGGCAGTTTTTTTAATTGGATTTTTTTTTGGTGGGGAAAATATGCTCTAGTTCAAACAGGAATTATTTGGGGGAAGTCTACAGCCTGTGATATACAGGAGATTAGACTGACCCTATTTGTCCCTTCTGGACTTGAAATCTATGAATCTTTCACTAGGGATGCTCTCTTAGCAGTCCTACCCGAACTTAGGGACACAGTAAGTGGTACTGCAATACAAACAGTAATAATCGTTAATACCATGGCTGTAATAAATACAGTAATTTCCATGACTTGTATTGATCTCTTATAAACCACTAATTTAAATAGAATTGCAGAAAACACAATCCCCTACAGGCAGTAAATCTACATGAGCAATCTCTAGCCAGAGAAAAGGGATCTCTGGAAGCCACAGTACAATGTTAAATTCTGTTTGTGATATACTATTTGAAAGGTTTTCTTTCTGTCCCTGCTGCTGTAGAAAGTGATAGTGTAAAACATAAGGCTAATATAAAAGGCCAAAGATAAGACTTGAAACCTGGAAAACTAGGCCAAAATACAAAGCCAAAGTATAGTCAAGGATGTGGAAAATCACAGTAGTCTGAAAGGAATCATAATTAACAACCTATCATCCATTTGCCTAATTAACAAGCAGCTAACAACACCTACCATAAGAATGACACACTCCCAGCTTTGGGAAAGAAAAGGAGGAGGATGGGGTGAGGTGGGATGGTGGTGGGAATTGCCTTCACCTCAGGTGAGGATGCAGAGGAAATTTTGAAATTATCATGACATTTTGTGGCATTACAGAGCTGGCATTCACTGATGGGTCAATGATCTCCGTTCCAACATTGCTGTGACATCACACTCTCATTGCTATTGAATTTTGCTAAGGGTATTGTCACAGAAGAGACAAAATTACAGATATACTTCTAAACAACATAGTGCAGGCTCACTGCTTTGCTCGGGGTTTATAAGGGCCGTAGAAAAGAAGCTAAGAAAGAGGAATCGACCGTGAGATTGTGTGGATAATCCATTTATCTAATTGCTTGTTTGTTTCAGTAAAAGCCCAACCTGAACAATCCCAGGTAGCTGGTGATTTCTGTTAGCTACCAGTGACCGATTTCTACAACAGCTGCCCAAAACCATTTTTTCAGCTAATGTCCTACAATTGCATTATCTACTCTATCAGTTTCCCTTCTTGGAGCAGTCACGAGTCCTTCCTATATTAAAGCAATATTAAAAATTGTTTGGTTCTGCAAAAAGCTCAATAGTGTATATTTCCCCCATTGACCTTCCCACTTTCTTTTCTGTTATTCCGTACTGTTTGAATCCAAACAACTTACTTGGTTTGCTGAAATAACTCTGAACTGACATTGTGACTTGCCCTTCTCTGCATATATATGTCCCCTTTCATACTGTACCCTCCATTTCTTGCGTCTGATGAAGTGGGATTCTACCCACGAAAGTTCATGCGATAAAAGGGTTATCCACCTTTTGTGGTAACTGGAGTTCTTTGAGATGGGTATCCCTGTGGGTGTGCCAGAGGGCTTGTTTGTTTTACCTCCTAGTAACTCTTAGAGTAGCACTGGACAAGGCAAATGGAGGTCAGTTCACCCAGGGCCTTACAGGTGGGTAGTCATAGATAGATATATCAAGGAAGGGCTCCTGAAAGAGAACAATCAAAAGAATTTACATTTGTTGAAGAACTGAATTGGACTGCACTATTAGTGGGCCAAGTTTTCCAGCACACATGAGTTTTTCTAGTTGGTCCCTTTCTTTAGTCTTCCATTCTGTCTCCAGTTTGTAATGATCTATTCATGGACTTTTATTTTATATATGGACTTTTATACTGATCACTGTAGTTTCTGTTTGTCTTACTAGGATCTGAACATGAGAAACAGTGCAAGTATCACCTAGTGCTGGACTCTGGAACTCAGAAGACCTGGGTTTATTCCCAATGCTGCTACTGGCGTGCTGGGTAACCTTGCACGAGTCATTCCCATCTCTGAACCCTACTTTCCCCATCTGTAAAATGAGGATATTGACACTGACCTCCTTTGTCCAGTGCTTTGAGATCTGCTAATGTATAAGAGGCAGGTCTTATGTGTGCATCAATTCAGATAAAGAGGGTAAGTTTCAGAATCATGTGGAGAGCAAGAGAGACTGTAACTTCTCATTTTATCGTGGCTGACTTTCCTCCATATCGCTCAGGTCATTTAAAAAAAGAAATCACACTCCAGCCACACAATTATGTTTATACTGTATCAGCCCAGCTGAGCAGCTCAGCTACCCTAAAAACAAAAATAGCACTGTGCAAGCAAGCCTACACATGCTAAGATTAAGGTTGATTCTGGATTGTTGAAGCACAGTCAGTGAAGAAAGGACCTTTCAAAACAAAACTTTTTCTTCAAAAAAAAATTCCATGTCAGAAAGACTGGGGGTGGGGAGGGTGCTTTGCTTCCCCACATGGAGGATGGGCACTGATTGGTCCGTGCCGTTGAGATGATTTCTAATTGCAATTGGCATGAAACCATAAGAAAAGAAAACAAAAACAGCAACCCACCAAAGTGTGGTGCCATTTATAGAAGCTTTCCTGAAGCATGCTTTTCAACTAGTTTAAAAGGGAGAGGAATTTCTGCTGAATATATTATCCTGAAATAACATATCATCGTTGAAGATGTCTGTTTCTCTGGAGGGAACGACTCCTCGTGAAGCAGGAGCGCTGTCCCACGCATATCAACATGTAGTGTGCCACTACTAAATCCACCTTCAGATGGGTTACAACAACTCTTTCATAATGTAAAAGCTAGGAAAGCAGAGAGCATGACTGATGAGGCTGCCTATTTCATAGGTAGGAGGCAAATTCCAAAGACTTCCTAAAATCTCTTTTGACTGCCCTAGTGCATAAAGGACAGGCTCTTGCATTTTTGCTGCCCTAGGCAAATGGGTGAATGTCACCCACACAATAAACAGTCCCAACATTTTTCTGCCCTTAATATTTATCTGCTTTTTAGGCTGGTGGTTATTGTGCAACTGCATTGGAGAAGACTCTGTGCCACTAAGCATTAAACTGTCAGTCTGTGCTTCACAAGAGTTTCTCTTCTAAATAGGAGGGTTTTTCAGAGGTGTGTCCCCACACTAGAGGTGTGTACCTTATGTACACCTAACTGTATGCATCAGGAAGTGCCTTTGTGTTTGTGTGTATGTGCACACTGTACACATATAACCCCTTTGGAATTTGACTGTTCTAGCTAGGAATTTACCCTGCACTCATCAGAATGGTGTCTGCATATACCATGTGAGGTGCCCAGGGGGCATTAAGGAGATGCGATTCTGTGGATCGGCGTCTGTGTCTATTAGGTCATGTGTTGTCCCTGTGTGCAGCTCTCCTCACCTATGTGTTGTGCATTTGTGTCTGTGTTCCTGTGCACGGGAATGGGCACACATGGCGTGTGTGCGTGTCACTCTACAAAGGCATGTGTGTGACACACGTGTACGGCGCGGGTGTACATGGTGGGTCCCTGTCCCCCTGCCCATGGGCTCCAGTCCTGCTCCCCCGAGCGGCAAAGGCTGGCGGGGGCTTCCCTAGACCGCCTGGCTGGGCTGCGGGCGAGCTGGGAGCGGAGCCGCGCTGGGAGGGGGCTCGGGCGGGGCAGCAGGCGGTGGGAGGGGACAGGGACCGGAGCTGACAGCGCCGAGCCGAGCCGAGTCGCACTCTCCGCTCCATGCGCCGCTGCTGAGCCTCGGGCACGGCGGGTCTCGGCGCTCGGCTCCCGCCCCCGTCCCGGCCCTGGGGCCGCCGCGCTGCCTGGCCAGAGATGGGGCTTGCCTGCGGGCTGTGACGGAGAGAGTCCGGTCCGGAGCCCCGGGACACGGAGAGCGGCCAGCCCGCGGGCGGCGAGTGAGTCACCGGGCGCGGCGGGGCAGGGACGAGATTGAGTCCCCTGGGGCCCGATCCTGGCCTAGCAGGAGCCTGATCCTGGGACCGGACGAGGAGGGGTGTGAGCCCGGGGGCCCGATCCTGGGACCGGGAGAAGGGGTAAGCACGGGGGGAGGGGCGAGCCTTGGGGTGGAGGGCACCAGATCTGGGGGGCGGGGCGCGAGCTCTGGGATCGGGGGAAGCAGTGGGGCAGGGAAAGCGAGAGGGGGAGCCGTGGGGCCAGAAGGAAGGAGATGGGGGGGGGGAGGACCCAGCCGCCCCTGCATGGTGGCGCATTACAGCCCCCGCCCCTCCCGGCGCTGGGGGCTCGGGACTCAGCACCCCTCTGAGCTGGCCGGTCCCCTGCTTGTCTCCTGGGGGGGAATATCCCAGGGGGTCTCTCGCTCCTCCTATTTGCATCATTTGCCCCCCAACCCCCGGGGCTGCAGCTCCTGGGCCGGGAGCTGTGATGACCCCCCCGGCTGCCGCTGTCTGGTGGCGCTTTGTGGCCCTGATGCCCCTGGCGCGGGACAAGCTGGGGGGGGGGGAGACCCACGGGCGGCAAATCCCGCCCCCCCCGGCCAGGAAACATAGCGGGGCGCCCGGTCCCCGCTTCGGCCTCGTGTGGTTGCGGACAGCGGGGACCGCACGGCGCCGGCCCGAGTTCCGCGGATCCAGCGGGGCTGAGCCTGGTAAGGGGGCGGAATAGGGGAGCCCAGCCGGGTGGGGAGACCGGTGAGCCGAGACCCGCTGGGTATCTGCGGTGGGGCCTCTGGGGTCCCCGACCGCCCACTTTAGCCCCCGGGGAAGATGTTGCTCCCGGCGTGTGTGTTAGTGTGGACGGGGGTCAGAGCTCGACCATCTGTGGGGACACGCTGGGGGACAAAGGGCAGCCCCGGAGCAGGACGCTGAGCACCGGGCTGCTCCCTCCGCCGAGACCTGGCTGGGAGCGAGAGGCGGATGCAGCAGCGCAGCCGGGGCGATCTGGACCCTTCCTGGGATCCGGGCTGGGGGAAGAAAAGACCCGTCGCTGCCTTTACTGGGGCCCGGCCCTCTTTGACTGGAGGGATCTGTCCACGTCCCGCTCAGTGCACCTCGGCTAATTTGTCGTACGTGAGCTGGTGCATGGCCCGGCCTAAGGAGGGGGCCGCTGGTCTACGTGGTGGGAGAGTCTCAACAGCCACCTAGCGAGCGGGACTTAGCGCTTCTTTGAACCCTTTGTTTACGCCTGATCTACTGTTTATCCCAAAGGTAACAGGATTTCCCTGTGATGAATCACAGCACTTAGGCGGAGAAATCTTTGCTACAATCTCTATTGCCCTCGGCGGGATATTTTACACGTAAACCGTCTGATCTATGGCAGTGGCCTGTTGAGGGGTTCTTCTGGGTCCCCCCTCAAAGAAAATTGCAGTGAAATTTTGTAAGAGTGGAGAAAAACCTGAGTGAGGTGAGGTTCTTATGTTAATAGGTTCCACAGGGGTAACCCTCTTAGTCTAATTCCAAAAGGGGTAGCCGTGTTAGTCTATTGTAGAAAGACAACAGAGTCCTGTGGCACTTTTAAAGACTAAGATTTATTTATCGCATGAGCTTTCGTAGGAGAAAATCCCACTTCGTCAGACGCTTTGAAGAACTTCAAGATCTTCAAAGCATCTGACGAAGTGGGATTTTCTCCCACGAAAGCTCATGCGATAAATAAATCTGTTAGTCTTTAAAAGTGGCACAGGACTCTGTTGTCCTGTTAGTCTAGTTCAGCAAAACAAACAAGGCGTCCTGGGGCACTTTTGTTATGTTAGTAGGGACATTCCTAGAATTAAGAGCCAGAGAATTGACTAATTCCTTGAATGCAAAAAACCCAGTGCTCCTCCACCCTTCTAATTTCTGGGATCTAGACATAGATGGGAAATGTGCAGACAACAAAAAGGAATTCAGAGGCTCTAGACTAGGGGTGAACAACCTTTTTAGGCCAAGGGCCAAACTGCATTTTCTAAGGCCACTTGAGGGCCACAAAGGCAGTGTGCGGGGGGGGGGGGTGTCATGTCACATGCTCACCCTGCTCCCTCCACTCCCATAGGGCCACACAGAACATGTTCATGGGCCACGGGTTGTGCACCTCTGCTCTAGACCCTTAGAAGGATAATTGCACTGACATTCAGCACTACAAAGTATTCAGAGATGTAAGGAGAGTTATTCTGCCTGTCCCTTCTCGGATGGAGTCACACTATAGCAGCTGAGGGGCAGAGCTTTCAAAGCATTGTGTGTTATTATGCAGAGGCAGACTAAGTTACAGCCACATACAGGGCACAATCTCATTATTAATTATGATTCTGGAACTACATCTCTCAGCTTAGCACTTTGCTGCACTGTTGTTGGCCCTGAAGCGTATTCCTGACATATGATCAAAATTAATCGTAACATAAGATTGGGTGCGAATCCTCTTAACTCATAAGCATCTCTACACAACACTGCATGGTAGTGGCAGCATTTCTTTGGAGGAGCATCAGTGGTAAAAATTAACAGAGAGGGTCTCTTCTAGCCATGTGTCAGGTAGGGAGCACACTCACCACTTAGGGGTTGTCTTGAGGATTAGCTGGCTCGCTCATGCTCTGCTCGCTTCCTGCTGTGTGAGCTCAGTGGCTTGGGCCCTCTGGCCAGGTCACTCAAGTCCTCCCATTCTAGGGAAAGAAAAGTCCTTCGGCAGGTAGACAGCTGATGCAATCTCCAATGTCCATCATCACTTCCTAGTGGCTGGTAGAGGAACACAGGTCCACCATCTACATTGGGGTCCAGGCCAGACACCCTTTAATAAGGAGACGCTAGCCCTGGGTAGTTCTACCCATTAGTGCTGTTCCCCAGGGTTTCTTCCTACATCACTGGCTCTCACCCTCTCCAGGTTTGCTTACTAGCCTCTCACTCCTTCCACTCAGGGAGTTATTGTAGCCTGCAGCCCTTTAACACTCCTCCCTCAACCCAAGCAATAACAGCCCTATTTCAGCAGCAACAGCTAACCCTCTTTGTAGCCAGCTACTTGGTTTTATGCAGGTGAGTCCATTCCTCTAATTAGGGCTTTCTTCTGCACCTCCACCCTACTAAGTTAATTGGTGCAGCTGGCCTCCATTAGCCCCTTCCACTCCTGTTTGAGGTGGACATCCCCTCACACCCTGTAAAACAGAACAGGATTGCTAGTTGTACCACTAATGCTTTTATAGAAGACTCCTTTTCCTGTTCAGATTTAGACAGATGGTTTTGCAAGGGGATCCCCATATATAAAACACCCTGATTTTTAGAAGTTTAAATGGTTTAATAATGGTAAATTATATAACCATTAAATGTAGCTGAAAAATTGCATTCAAGCTGAGAAGTTTAGATGCAAGTTTCATTTAAGAAAAGTGCAATGCACTGTAATATCTTGGTATGCACAACATTGGTCAGGTGCTCAGCTAAAGTCAGTGCAGGTTTACATCAGCTGAGGATCTGTCTCAACTACATCAGCTGTGGAAGGTCAGCCTAGCAGATTACTGTAAGATTCTTAAACATGACAACTGGTGGAAGATAGCTTTTAGTCTCCTTTTAGTTGTTTGTAACTGCTCTGTAATTGCTGCAGTGGCTTGGTGTTCACTGTTCCTCCTGTGAATCAGACACTGAGCCCAGCCTACTCTCTGTTAAAACCCTTAGAGTTAGTTTGGATGTGTGCTGGTATAATTACAATCAGAATTTGATCTTGTGTCTCCGGGTATTCAAGCCCTTCTGGTTTTGTTTGTGTTCGGTTACGCTTACTCTCTTGGAGAGAGATTGGAAATATATTTACTGGAAAATCTAAAATAGAGTGTAATCGAGAGTTTAATATTTTCACATATCCAGGATTTCTGTTGGGTTACAGACATGTTCGATTATACCAATGGCATGAAATTTAATTTTGGAGAAGGATGTGTGGAAAATAATTTTACAGTAGGTTTCCTTTGATGCTATCAGTGCCCCTGGATTCAAAGCTGTTAGTCCTCAGGCTGCTCCAGATGCACTGGATACTCGAAAACAGCCTGTGTCTATATTGGATGCGGATTTAAAATCTCCTGACATTGCATAATTCCTGATGCAGCTTTCTCATTGGTAGCAATGAGGAGAACACTAATGAAGACAGTGTCCTTATTTTTTTACCTCTGGCTCATGTAATCCTGCCCAAAGCTGGTCTACTCTGGTGGTAGTGCAAGAGTGGAAGATTTCTCTCACAAAAGTCCGGTTTAGAAAAGGCCTCTTTCACACTGCCTATTCTACACTGCAAGCTGCAACTGAGTTAGGGATCAAGTGTGTTGGAAATAGGTTAAATTACATGATTGTGCTTACAGTCTAGAAAAGTTCTTTGGCTCTAAGGAGGTCTTGGAATGCTTTCAGACTGTTAAAAGGCCCCATTTGGACAGGACCACTGATAGGATACCATATACTAATGCACAGCTACAAAATGGGGAATAACTGGCTAGTGAAAAGGATCTTTAGGTTACAGTGGATCACAAATTGAACATGACCCATCAATATGATGCATTTACAAAAAAAAGCTAATATTCTGGAGATATATTAACAAGTGTCATATGTAAGTCATAGGAGGTAATTGTCCTATTTTGCTTGGCACTGGGGTGGCCTCAGCTATAGTACTGTGTCCATTTTGGGGTGCCATGTTTTAGGAAAGATGGGAGTAATTAACAAGAGCCCAATGGAGAGCAACAAAAATGATCAAACATTTAGAAACTAGGAGCAAAGGTTAAAATAACTGAGCATCTTTAGTCTTGAGAAAAGAAGACTGAATGAGTGAGGATCCAATGACAGTCTTCACATATGTTAAGGGCTGTTACAAAGAAGACTGCCCTGTCCTGTCCAGTCCTGTTCTGTCTTCAGTGGATATAGAGGAGAAATAATTACGTTACTCTGCAGCAAGGGAGATTTAGGTTAGATATTAGGAAATTCATTCTTACTAGAAGGCTATCTAAATAGGCTTCCAAAGGAGGCTTTGGAATCCCTGTATTGGAGGCTTTTAAAACACCTGGCAGGAATGGTGCAGGTAGAAGTAGTTGTTCCTGGCTCAGCACAGGAAGCTGAATGTGATGACCTCTAAAGGTCCCTTCCAGCTCTACATTTCTATGATCCAGTGATACAATATAGTTTACTGAAACTTGCCATGAACAAGCACACCAGGCAGCAATCCCAAACTTTTCCCTAATTACTATGATAGACAGATTGGAGCTTTCTAAAGAGAACAAATAAACGTCTCCAAACTAGGGTACATAGCTCTTCCAAGAGTCACTGTTGATATAGGAACAATCTGAAAAAACTTTCAGTAGAGTTTGAAGACTCTGGCTTTTTCTGAGTTTGATTTTGCTGGAGACTTCCCTCTCAAAAGAAACATAGCTTTTCCTCTATGGGAGATAAGAATATCTAAATAGGGACAGGAAAAAAATAATGGACTGGCAATATGACTGGTTACTCATGGAATATAATCTCCATGGAAACAGACTGTCCTAGAATAGCTCAATCACATGAGAATTACATGACATGAATGAAGAAACCAGAAAATACCTTAGAATTGGAGATACATTACCCTCAGATCTTTGGAGAACAATTAATCAACAAAGTTAGAATTGAAACCCAGTCAGTATATGTATATCTTAATTCGGATGCATTGGGATAATGCACATTTAAAGTGACCTTAATTTAAAGGGTAGTTTATCATATTCTTTTCAAACCTAGCAGACTTCAGCATAGAGTGAAATCTGAATAATGATCCATATGATCTGTTGCTTCAGTTTATTTCCTGTGGTTTCCAGTATTACACTAACTGATTTTAAAAGACATTTTGATCACTTTGCTGTAAATGGGACTTGAGGGTGCTCTGCTGTTCTTAGAATGGGGCCCATTAATGTCTCAAAACACATTGCCAAGTAACTCTGACTTTGGGCAAAGTTAATTACATAGCATGTTTTCTGTGTCTCACTGTTTATTCAGTATTGCACTCTGGGATTGTATTAATATCTTCACATCTGTAGATATGGAAGCTTCTAATTTGCTACTGATCTGTTTTCAGATCCTGATTGGTAACCCTGCATTTGCTACTTTTATGGCTGCTGAATTTAAACTTGTAATTAAGTGTCTTTCATTTTGTTTTTAAACAGAGTGCAAGGAAGCCCAAAATGTGATTCTTCCTCACTCTTGTACAACTGAGTACAGGAACATTTAATACATGTACATGCTTCATTCAAGACTACTCAGCAACCCAGATAGTCAAGGTGCTATCACAATTGTACAGGAATTGATCCTACATCTGTCCAAGGAGTTGTATCTGGCCTAAATTTGTTAGCGACACCTATTCGCTTTCCAACATGGCTTGGTTCTAAAAGCATGGTTTGCGACTGACCTGAATTTTCAAAAGCAACAGGGCACACTGGCATTTATGGATTATAGACATGAAATATCCCACAGTGGCAGTGAAGATTTCCTCCCTGCCCTCTCTGCACATAATTCTAAGTAGAATCAGAGGTGTTCTCTGCCTGCTGCCTGTGAATATTTAGAAAAGCCCAACCAGATGCCTGATCCAGAAAACACTCTTATGAGCAGTGCTTACTCAGGTGAATAGTCCCATTGAAGTCTATGAGACTTTATTGGAAGAACTGCTCATATGTGTAAGGGATTGATTAGATACACTATCTAGAAGGGGATTAATTCTGTTTTCATTTTCCAGTGAATGTATTCAATGTAACAACTGTTCAATTAAAAGTAAACCTAGTTTACTGAGAAATTTCTCTTGATAAGGACTGGACTGACTTGTCATGTGAATCTGGTAGGGGACTCAAACATTATGAAGAACAAATCTTTTTTTTAAACAACCAATTAAAGGAAAAACAGTTTGTCTGAAAAATAATCATTACCGCAATTGGTGTTTTGATACATCATTACTCAAATAAAGGCCATTTGTGTGATACAAGAGTTTGGAGCACTTCACAGAATGATGGAGGTAACCTATAAATCCAGTGAGCATGTAAAAATAGTTGTACACTTTGTTTTATTTACCCAAATCATATTACTTGTGACCACATAGCTGTTTAAGATTAATTTTTTTAGAGTAAGTGTTTCTTATTTATAGAACAGATTAACACAAAAAGCATATACTTCTATATTTGCACATTTATTCTCCTGGTACTTCAGATAGAAAATGTTATTCCAAATCTTTGATTTGGAAAACTGTCCAAGTTTATAGTTTTGTTTGTTACAGTTGTATAATATAAACTAAGAAATCACAGCTCCTGCCTTAGTAATCACACATTGTTGTAGTTTGATCATGTAAACAGTTATGGCAGTAACAGAATTTTAAAAAGGTAACTTTGATCATTACATTCAATTTGATAACATATTATGGTTACATTAGTCCTTTTCCATGTCATGTCAATTTATTTTCAAGTCTTCACTAGTTGTATTTCTGATCTGTAAAATATCTGTACAAATTTGCCAGTTTGGGGTTATTTGCCTTACTTTTAGGAAAGCTATTTTTGCTAATGGCTTCTTTTTTTCCTGAATGTACATGTTCAATTTGCCACATGGTGATGTGCTAGTTCATGAGTAATGTAATAGCTTACATTTATATAGTGCTTTTATGCCAAAACAAACAAGGAGTCTGGTGGCACTTTTAAAGACTAACATTTATTTATTGCATGACCTTTTGTGGGAGAGAATCCCACTTTGTCAGATGCTTGAAGATGGGGAATGTACAAGTGTCTGACGAAGTGGGATTTTCTCCGATGAAAGCTCAGGCGATAAATAAGTTTGTTAGTCTTTAAAAGTGCCACCAGACTCCTTGTTTGTTTTGCTGAACTAGATTAACACGGCTCCCTCCCCCCCTGGAACTTTTATGCCAAAGGATCTCAAAATAACATGTGCTTTGTCATGTGAATAGCCTTTGTCACATCCATAGTCTCACTAAAATCAGTAAGGTTACTCATGTGAGGGAATCAGGCTTCATATATGGTCTGTAAGAGATATATTTTACCCAGCCATTGAAGTGTGGCCATCACTAGGGTAGAATGCATATTTAAAAGGTGATAGGTAATTACCTTTTTTAAAACAATTCTTTTGCTTAAGGAGGCATGCCAGTGAAGAAAACGCTCTAAAACTGCTGAGAAAATTTAGGCAGGCAGCATACAGGGAATCAGTCTGAGCCCTTTTGTTCTGCCGGTGCATTTGTGTACAGTATGACTGGATCTGTTGTCTTCCTAGAGAATTTAAAGTTGTTTACTTTGAGGATGCAGAGACTGTCATGTTCCATTTCTGTTGTTTCTCCTATTGGGTGGCTTTGTGTTTGTTAAGGTCAATGAGTCATTCTTGTTTGTTCAGTTGATTAATAATGCTGCATGTGTGCAATGTACTTCTGCCACACACAACTTTGTAGTTAAGCATTCCCAGCAGCAATGCAGGACTCAGGGTGAGAAGGCTGGGAAAGGAGTAAATATTGTAAGAAGAGATGCAAACTGAGCAAAATGTAATTTTAACCTAACTTGGACAAACCTGAGTAAAAAGGATTTTGTTTTAAATCCAACTTTGTTCACTTTGGATTATTTTATCCATGCCTGTTAACAGTAATGATAGAGCAAGAGTCTGGATCTGATTTCCCTTCCATCCACCTGAGTTGCGAGTAATGCCATTGGTTATTGTCTTACCCAGGCGTACAATCTGTAACCTGATTCCAATATCACTTATATTATGGAACAATCAACCCCTGAATTTCTTTCCCAGTCAGTGTAATTAATACACATTTCATTCTAATTACATTTGATTACTAAAGAATCATAAGTACTTTATCATTTCATTGCACCATTAATAATTTGTTTCAGCAATAATAATGACTGCATTTGAGGCTGAATCCAAAGGCCCGCATTTGGAAATGTTATCTTCATATCACATAAAACAAAAGGGAATCATTTCAATTTTGAATCCAGCAGGCCAACAATAGTTTTTATGGCTTAGGGAAGCAGTTGAAGTTGAAAATCGAGTGCAAATAAGAGTAAACATGTTCACTGAGGTACAAACTACTTCCCATAGTATGCAAGCTGTGCTTCCAGTTAAAATGAGGTCTTGAAAGGTACTGTGTAGTAAATGATGTTTTCTAAGGAAAAGCTTAAGCTCAGTCAGCTAAAATAAACCATTATTTTGTCACTTTATCTTATGTCTCAGACAGAAAAATGAAAACCCACCCAGCCATTGTTTTCCTGCTCTTCATCATCGGTTATGGCTCTTCTGAAACCTCAAGTATGCCTAGAGGGTGTGGACTGGATCTTCTTTCCCAGTATATTTATCTCTGTGACCTCGATGCCATTTGGGGAATAGTAGTGGAGGCAGTTGCTGGAGCAGGGGTGCTGACAACGGTACTGTTGATGCTGATTTTGCTAGTGCGGTTGCCATTCATCAAGGACAAAGAGAAGAAGAGCCCTCTGGGAATGCATTTCCTTTTTCTCTTTGGGACCTTAGGACTGTTTGGGCTGACTTTTGCATTCATCATACAGGAAGATGAAACAGTTTGTTCCACTCGAAGGTTTCTGTGGGGAGTTATCTTCGCATTGTGCTTCTCCTGTTTGCTAGCTCAAGCCTGGAGATTACGTAGACTAGTTCGACATGGTAAAAGTCCATCTGGATGGCATCTAGCTGGCATGGCAATCTGTCTTATGCTGGTCCAGGTCATAATTGCAACGGAGTGGCTAATACTGACAGTTGTGAGAGAAAAGAAGTTGGCCTGTAATTATGAACCAGTGGATTTTGTTATGGCTTTGATTTATGTCATGTTCTTGATGGTGGTTACCATGGGTGTCTCTCTCTTCACCCTGTGTGGAAAGTTTAAGAAATGGAAGAAAAATGGAGGATGCCTCATTATAACGATTTTTTTCTCGATTCTAATTTGGGTAGCTTGGATGACTATGTACCTGTTTGGCAATACTGAACTGAGGAAAAAAGATGAATGGAATGACCCCACTCTCGCCATTGCACTGGTGTCCAGTGGTTGGGTGTTTGTTATTTTTCACGCTATCCCAGAAGTTCATTGCACCATTCTTCCATCACAGCAAGAAAACACACCCAATTATTTTGATACTTCACAACCAAGAATGCGTGAAACTGCTTTTGAGGAAGATATACAACTTCCTCGGAGCTACATGGAAAACAAAGGCTTTTCAATGGATGAACATAATGCTGGTAAGATCTTATTATATAAAGGGCCCATACTGGTCTGTCTTATTGTAAGAAAGATAAGGAAATGTACACATTTGCACAAAGATATTTGTTCTACAGTATTTGGTTTGGGAGAGAGCTTGTTCAAAATGCCAGTTGGTTTTCTCACCAAGTTCATTGATTGGTTGATTTTGTTCTTTTCAAAATTTCCCATGAAACTTAAGTGTTTTCAATAAAAAGCTCAAAGAGAATATTGTTGAGGGGTTTCTAACACTATCAACTGAAACATTCCAATAGTGTCTGTTTTTTTTAACAGTGGGTTTTGTCTTAAAAACATTTTTTGGTTTTCTGGTTTCCATCAAAAAACCTGGAAGAATTCAAAGGAAATGCAAATATTCACGGTTTTCATTTTGAAAGAAAAAAGCTGCTTTCTATTGAAAAATGTTAATAGAAAATATAATTTGCTCTGATTGTAAAGATTAACTTTTTAGGTGACAGGAAAATGAAGAATAATTGATCCAACTGAAATCACAGTGCTAATGAAAAATACACAGGAATACATGTGTGGCTGAAAGCTGCCTGATGGATATCCTTAGCACAGGTTTTATTCTAGCTGGTTATGAAGTGGGCTGTATATTTTTAATAAACCAGCAGCAGACACTTTCACCACTGTTTTTATGTTATCTTCTTGTTAAAGCCACTGAGCATTTTGAACCTGATTCCCCCCACCCAGCCCATTTTGCACAGGGGTAGCTAAAATTACTTCAGTGGGGCTACTAAAGTCTAATGCAGACAGAAGAGAGAATAGAATTGGGGTATTTAAATAAAGAGATGATGATATTACTGAATAATGTTTCTCTGAACAAAAGCTCTTTATTTTAGTGATTAATGTTTTGTCTCAGATATTTACATGGTGAGATTTGTAAATTTGTTAAATCTCCCAAATATATATCCTTTTAAAATAGGCCCTTTATCTCCATTTAGAAATTCTAATGTAGCTGCTTCAGCACAGCCAAGCTTATCTGTATTTCTAAATAGTTTATTATTCTGATTTGTGCTTGATATATTTTAGTGGAAATTGTTGTGTGTTTCCTTAGAAAAACAGTTATATGCATCATTTTTGTTTTCTAGAATTATTCAATTGCATTATTTACTACAGCCTACATTGCATAGTGGTGTTTTAAAATTTGGCATTGTGTTTACAATACAGTCCTTGTAGGAAGGTAACCAGATTTTCCTGTCTGATATTCCTGGTGTATTAGTTGTTCTGAAGTAAAACACATATTTGTGTCCTGTGAAGGGTGGGAGTAAAGTGGCTTCACTAGAATGCTGCAGTGTTGCTTCAATGTGGTAGGCACACACTGGAGTGATGGGAGGGGTGACAGCTGAGTCAATCTAACTTTTTCGGGTAGACCTGGCCTAAATGTTATCTTGCAAGAGTATATTGCATATGTGCGTGTTGTCAGAATGGTGGTAAAATACTTAGAATTTACACAAAACAGACAAATTCCAGAGGGGTAGCCAGGTTAGTCTATTTCAGCAAAACAAACAAGTAGTTTTAATTCAAACAATCTGGGGCTATGTACACACGATCACTTTATTGCACGATAAGGCTCGCTGGTTCGGGCCAGCCCCCAGCTCAGCCTCGGGGCTTCGGGTGACAGCGGGGGACAGGTGCCCACCATGCACTGCTCTTCTTTCGCAAAGGAGCATTCACACGGTGAATGCTCCTTTGCGAAAGAAGCAGCACGTGTGTACACGAGAAAGCGCTATATTTATAGCACTTTCCTTGTCCCACAATAACTTATTGCGGGACAAGTTTCTCGTGTGTACATAGCCTACATGTAGGCCATTAACGACAATTGATGAGAAAGGGAGATCTAACAGCTAACAAGTCGTCAATAGAGTGATCAGGAAGATTGAAGTGTTCTCCTACTGGCTTTTGAAAGTTGTTATTTCTGATGTCAGATTTGTGTCCATTTATTCTTTTGCACAGAGTGATCTTCAGTTAGTTTATTTTAGTGCTGTAAGTCCATTCATTGACCAGAATACTTAAAAAGAACACAGTCATTTTGAAAAAATTAGATAAAAGTAGATTTGGATAGCGCACACACCCAAATTTCCCAGCTGATATTGGTGATTTTTATCTACAACTTACCTGTTATTTTTAAAGTTTCTCCTTTGTTGTGTTAGTCATACAGACCGTACAAAGGAAATAGTAAAAATGATTGCAGTAAGGGTTTTTAAAAAAAATTCAGCCAGCAGCATGAAACTTAATTTGACACTGTCCTTTTAAGATTTATTTGCAAACAGATATGTAAATATCTTAATTCCAAATAGTATACTGTATTCCTCTAAAGTCGCTTCCTAGTACATAGTAACAAATACCCGTGTTAACCATTTATTCTAACACATGATAGTAGGCCAGTTTCTATATATAAAGAAATATTACTGCTAAATTTTGCATGTATGTGTTTGCATGGCCAGGGCCTAAAAATGATGTGTAATAAATTATCATTTGGTAAAAAATCAATATTGATCTTCATGTCTGTGCATGACTCTTACTGAAGTGAGTAGTAGTAGACTGAGGGCAGTATACAGTCCCATGAACTGTAATTAATTTAAGGCTGCTGTTCACACTGGCTGAAATTCTAGCTCCAGTGAAGTCGGTGGCAAAACTCCCATCCATTTCAATGGGGCCAAGGTCTTACCTATTGAGAATAGATTTGTAAATTGGATTAAATGCAAGACAGAAATTCTAGTTCATGAGTGGCTGTCACAGGCCTGGTTCTATCCACGATTTCATAGAGATCAATAATACTGAGGTTCGGAACACCTGTAATGACTCAGATCGCATATACAAATGAGGGTATGTTGTCTAGTTGCCACTGAATTCAGTGAAGCTTATTGTTCACCTCTGAACTAATTGGATAGCATATGCTAATCTCTGCTGCCTGTCTGGCTCAGAGGTAAATAATAACTACACTTCTTAACTTTATCTTCCATTTAGCATGTAAATATTAAAAGGAGAAAAGATGCACTAAAATTCATGACTACCATAATGGAGAGACTATCAGATATTTCTGATATAAACGCTATCTTTTGCTTCAAGAAATCTTCATGATCATCTTATTCAAAAGCAATATTCATATAATATTTCTAGTTTCTCAAAGTAAATATAGGCGATATTTGGAAAACCATTATGTACTAGCCACTTTGAAGTAGTACTCAGGAGGTTGTATTTATTGGCTCAAATAATGTTTTGCCTGTACTTTTTCTGAATGCGAGAGGAGAGGATGCAGAAAAGAAATGTTTTTTTAACCCCTTAGCATGAAAATTAAAGATTAACTCATGGGGAGCACTAATGGAAAACACATCAGCAGTTATATTTCTTCCTGCCCTGTGCCAAGCAGTTTTATTTTTAAAAGCAAACTCTAAAATTCAACATAAAATGTATAAATATTACTAGAGAGGCAGAGTAAAAAAATGAGGGGATAAAATCATTAACTCAGTAGCAAAACCACCTTTTGACTGCAGTGGGATCAGAATTTCACCGTACATTGCTTTTGTGACTTTTAAAAATATGTATTATTTTTATATATGAAAAGGAGGTTTTGATTTGTTTGCATGAGAATAAAACTGTTCTCTTATTTTAAACACAGCTTTAAGAACTGCAGGATTTCGCAATGGCAGCTTGGGAAGCCGACCTAGCGCTCCCTTTAGAAGCAATGTTTATCAGCCAACTGAGATGGCAGTTGTGCTAAATGGTGGGACTGTAAGTATAAAAATGTGACGATATAAGGAGTCTTGGTATATACTGGAGAGCGTGCAAACGCTACTTATAGAATGAACTGAGTTTAGACTGCTTGCTCACATGAGAGAAAACACACCCTAAGTGAAATCTCTAGCAGCAAGTGTGCATGTAATGCTTCTATTCCCCTCTTGAGATTGTTCATTTACAAATTTTGTGGACTTCTTTACTTGGCCATTCAGTTTAGATTGAATGAACCAAGTTTTCTGTTGACTGTCCATATCTGGTGGCTCCTTTGGATGAATGTAACTAAGTGACACGTTACAACAGAGCCTGATTTCTGAAACATTCAGCAAGTTGCACTGTTGGTTACAGTCCAATATGTTCTTTGACGTAAGAATCTTTGTTGCACATAGTCACATTTACACTTTCTTTGTAAAATCTGTATTTTTCACTCTATGGTGAACACCAGTTGAGGTGTGCAACCCTTGGAAAGAGATACATAAGAGGGACATGTAAAATATCTTTATACTAATGTGAATTGATTTTCCTCTCAAACAATGGTTTGGCATGCTGTTATTTGATAGATATACTGTTGTTCTGCAGCCAGGTCATTGCAAGAATGGCTTAGAGATCTGATGCCAAACAGCCTCTTTAAATTTCATTCCCATCATGTGTATAATTTGCACTTGAGGAATTAGATACAGTGCTGTCCCATTGCTAAGAAAAGGAGAATTTCATTCCTACATTTTCATGCATAGCTACATGCTTCTTAAAAAATCTACTCATGAGCTGTTTTACACTCATGGAAGTTGTGATTTCTTTATTTTAAATCATGAGCTGATTCCATAATTTAACTGGCACATTAAAAAAAAAACCCACATGGACTGGAGGTCATTTTGTTTTGTTTCAGTTTTGTTATTATTTAATAAAGTAAGCAGAATTTTGATTTATTATCAGGAGGAAGAGTTATTAGATCTCAGGATTTTCCTTTCCTGGACAGTGCAGTGGGTGATACATCATTCAAAAGACATGCGAACAAGCTCATTCCTTGCCTTCAGAATGGCTTACAGTTCCTATAATGAGCATCCTACATGTGGGTGCCTGCATAAATCCATTCCTATATTCCCTTATACTAGAATAAGCAGCTCAGGGAAGAAGCAGCTTAAGGATCAAGGTTTAGAGAGATTTTCTGGGGTAGGCACAAAGCTTGTTCCTGGAGTATAATGCACATGCCATAGTTAAAGATGATTATCTTAGATAGTAAAGCAAGAGAGGCTAATTTATACACATCAGTCCCTTTTTCTTGTGGTGAGGCATGCATATTGTATAAACTGAAGATAAACTTCGCTGTACCATTTTGCTGTAGAACCAATAATGCTGTTACTACTACACATGTGATGTAGCCTATGTAAACATTGATTTCTGAACAGTCTCGAACTCCTAGTTATGGCTTTATTATCCTTGTTTCCAGATACCAACTGCTCCGCCAAGTTACACGGGAAGACACCTCTGGTGAAAGGCTATAGGTTCTAGAGATAAGAATTCTTGTTACACATGTTATTCCCTGGCAGTGTTCCTTTCTAAGGGAGGAATCAATAATATCACAAGAAAGCAGCCAGACAGCCAGGAGCTTTGGAACCCTAGCTAGGATTTTATGGAAATGTGAACGCCATTGAACTGACGAGCTAATCACAAAAACAACTCTGCAAAATGAATCTAATTTAAAATAGATCTAGGCACACTTTGAAATGGAAGAGAGGACACTGCGCATTCTTACATGTAAGATATAACCTGTCTGTAACTAGTGTGTGAGGCAAGCCTGATTTTGGTTGGTTGCCAACTGTTTGCAAAAAACAAATCCCCCAAACCCTTTCTTAATCCATGCTGCCACAAGAGATTGCCACTACAGTGTGAAAATATACAGGGTTTCCTTCTTTATTATTTTTTCCTCTTCATTTCAAGTGTTGTGAAGTGTCTTGGTTGTTCCATTATCCACCTCTGATGTGAATGTCATCTACGGTCAAGCCTGGCAACTCGGTTACCGTTACTCGCCAATGAGACATGGGTCACTTATGGAAATATAGTGTCAGGTTTGGTTGTGGTGAAGGGAAATGACTGTGCATGCTTTGTGAAATGGTGTGAAGTGTCTCTGTGGCAAGAAGGTGAAGGGAGAGTCAGGTGACCTCAGCAATGTAGTTTGAGATGCAGTCTCCCACCGGAGCATGAGCAAACCACCATGTGTTCTCCAACTCTTGGGATCACTAAGTCGAACGGTGGAGGGAAAAGCTTCAGCAAAAGCTCTTAGCTGAGGAAAGGGTGGAGCTTGTGGTTGCCCAAAGAAGTCCCATAGGATTAAAAGAAACCTGCTGTATTACACAGACCTTAGGCTGATGGCTGGGCCTGTAAGATGCCAAGCAGAAAGCCCGGGGGAGCAAAGAGTACTGATCACCTTGGAGGAAGAGCTTGGAAACTTATAGGATTAGGCTTTCTCGTCTTATTGTTGGACCTGGTCCTGTAACTCCTGCTCATTGGAGTAGCCCCATTGACTGCAATTGTTTGTGCATCTTAATGTATTTGTGTTTTTTAATGCATAGCTAGTCGAATGGCCAGTCTGGAGGTTTGGGTTCTTTTGTGTTTTGGGGTTGGAATAAGGCAGACTCTTAGCTAGATTATGTGACAAGTTCTCACTGCCCTTTTTTCTTGCCATGGTTTTTGTTTTTTTAAGCAAATCATTCCTTTATTATTTAACATTTAATGCATATCAAACATTGAAAGCATCTTTGTATCTCATTGTTTGTCATTGTTACTCCTAGCTTTCCTAGATACTAAAAGCAATTGTTTTTACATGAGGGTGTGGGTTATGTATAAGGGTAAAATTTTGCATATGCTGTAATAAAAATATATATATTCTATTTTCAAATAAAATTACAATATATAAAGAAAACCGAATAGCTCAGTAGCTTCACAGAAAGACACTATTTGCTGCAAACTGCAAAAAGAAATAAGCTGTTTATTTTTTTAAGAGGCTCCGTTTCTTCATGTACCTCATTTCTACCATATATGGGCCCAATCCCATAGTCTTGTACTTATACGAGTAGGCCCAATTGGCACCAATAGGTCTATTCATTCAGAGCTGTAAAGGCTGCAGGATCAGGCCCCAAGTATTACATACAAGATATATATTGCCATTCTTGCCCTGATCACCGTATAGGGTTTTATTTCTAACAGCCCTTCTGTTTTGGGCACCATTCTTTTGTCATTCATGATTAAAGGAATCATGTCTGATGTTCCCCAGAGAGGCAAAATGGAAGCACGTGCTTAGTTTTAGTCTCTTGTTTAGGAACTAGGTTGTCTAAGAAACTGAGTAGGTTGGGGTGGATATTGCATGTTATCCGGTAATCTTAGAAGTACCCTCTGGCTGTTAAAGTCTTGATCAGATAAAATGGTATTTTATGATAATTAATGGTTACTATCCCAGAAACTGCATAATTTGGAGCAATATAAAAACTAGTGGTGATGTGTGTCTGCAAAAGTTTTATTTTAAAAGTCACTTTTAAAAATGTAAAATTATCTGAAAGGACTTCATTATAAAAAGATACAAGATGACCATGGCATAAATGGGAAGACAGCTTTCTTTTCAAAGATTTATTATGCTACAGCTGAGAAGTATAAATTCAGTACTACTGCACACATTTGATAAACTTCGGACAAATTCTTTTACTTATTTTATAAATGTTGAAGTTGTGCTCAGTTTTCTAGATGGGAAATATTAACAAATTAAGGGCCAAATCTTGAACCCTAGGATGGCACTAAGGTTTGCGATCCTAGCCACAGACAGGGTCACTCTGCTAACCTTTGCTCATATAATTAGTCCACTTGAAAAGTCATGTGAGTTAGGGCTGTTCACATAAGTAATAGCAGGACTGGATCTGCAATTTGTAATGGTGGACGAGTGTTAACTGAGTAAAAGAAGTTTATTCATTTTTCATCTTCATACAACTAGAATAAGCAACTTACTTTTGCCATTTGATTTATCTAATGCCAAATGCCCCAGATAATGTGTGACTGAAGGCACCTTTGTGTTAATTTATTTTTATTAATATAAACAAGTTGTTTACTTCTGCCTTTTAGACTGTAGAGCATCTGTGATCAAAGTACTATGTAAACAAATCTTTCAGGATTATTATAATTAACTTTTATTTTATAAAAGCTACTACTTTGTTCCTTTTTAAATTGATAATAGTTATTTCCTTGTGGCCTCTTGCTTATATAGGCAAATGAAATCCTAAAGCATTTTAAAACCTGACTACAGAAAACATTTCTGTAAGAAGTAGCTTCTATTCAGTGGCTAGAAAACAGCTCACAGCCATACATTTAAGGACCCACTCCAAATCGCAGTGGGAGTGAATGCTTACCATTTCCCAGGATGTATAGCACCTCATAGGATGGAGCTCTAAGTGCATACCAGTAGCTTCTATAAATAAGGTAGATTTCAGCTCTTGCAGAGCTAAGCTAGTTTGTATCAGACAGGTACCATGATGCACTGGGTCTAAGCAAAGGCTGTGCAAAAGGCAGCACTGTAGCTTTTATAAATAAAAAACTGGATTATTCTACCAGCTTACAAGATTACACAGCAGGTGCTTTTTATTAATTGATGAGAGCCAAGACTCGTTTTTGATAGATAATATATTTATTAAATGTATTAATGTGTGTTTTATAACATCCCCTGGTTGTTGCATACTGATATCTTAAGTGCACCTCTGAAGGATTTTCAAGACAATCAATGTGTACCATAATGACTGTATAAGTATACAAAATTAAAGCAGTTGTAAAGCATGGGCAAATGTTTTATTTTCAAAATGCTGTTCTTAACATAAATAAAGGCATTACTATTTACTTACAAGGTTTGCGGTAAGTTGGTGTTACACTGTATCTTAACGTTTGAATCCCTTATCCTACTGATACTAGAGGCTGAGTTGTCCCATGGCGTACAGCGCCATGTTGCTGACCTTATGTGAAATGGTACCAATGTACATTTTATCGGGACTGATCCTGGCCCAATTTAAGTCTAAGGTTTTTTTCAGACAAATGGGTCAGCGGAGTAAAGAGCGTCTCTAAATGTGACAGGCGGACTGTTGCAAAAGGCCTAACCATGACCTATGTGCTTGGGACGTGGAGCAAACCGTGAGGCACTTGCTCAGGGCCTGCATTCCCATTGCCTTGCATCTTGCGTGGTTATTTACACTTGTGCAGAATGGGCCTAAATCGCTACTGGTCTGCTCTAAGTGTGTATTGCACTCTTAGCACAGGCACGAGTGACAGGAGTGCTGAGCAATCACAGCTCTCAGTGACTTCGGCTGAAGTTGTGGATGCACAGTGTAGCCAGCAGTTTAGACCTTTGATGCAGAGCCTCAGCTGGTGTAAGTTACTGTCGCCAAGGGAGCCAGGCCCATTTACAGCACTTGACAATCTGCCCCTTCGTTCTAATCCCAGATCTTGTAAGGGAGGAACCACCTGCCACTTATTTCAGTGGGAGTTTTGTACCTAGCCAAAAACTTCTGCCAGAGTGTTCAGGATTTGCCACGAAGCCGTTGGCCAAACTCAGCCCTTGTTATATAAGTGGGCATAATTCCATTAGCTTCAGAATAGTGCTCAATTTTGCCAGGACGGCATTTTTGCCCATGGTGTGCTAAATGATAGAGATGGGGCCCTGTAGAGGCCTATGTACAACACTTCACATATTAAAGCAAGCATGCAACTGTCGGAGCATTTCCAAATCAGAGAACCATACTAGGAACTCAGTCCATGAGTTCTGTATTTTGTGGGGCTGGTGAAAGATACAAAATCGAAACTCCAGAACAATTTGGTGTTGGTTCTTCTGAGTCTAATTTGCTTCCCACTGCAACCATACAAAAACAAAATATTAAACGTTTGACTTTCTGCAACATGCACAGGAACTGAAGTCAGCTCTATGTTTCTGTTGTAACCACACTATCATAAACAAAGAGTAACCAAATAATCATTTAAAAAAATGCATAGCATCTTTTTCCCTGAAAAAAGTTCTCTCAGATCTTCATCTACAACCCACTCAGTGACACGCACAGAGATTGTGCCTAAGTAACTGAAGGCAGAGTTTGTCTCCTCATTGGAAGTCATCAGTATTGTTCACTGGGGAGTTAAGTAAAAGGTGAGAGCAGTTATTTGAGAGTATGTCTACACTGCAGTAAAAAACCTGTGGCTAGCAGGTGCCAGCTGACACAGGCTCACAGGGCTTAGGGCTAGGGGGCTGTAGCATAGATGTTTGGGCTCATGCTGCAGCCTGGGCTCTAGCAGGGGCCAGGTCTCAGAGATCACCTGAGCCTAAAGGTCTGAATTAAACAGCCCCTTAGCCCAGTCCTTGGGCCTGATTCAGCTGACACACACCAGCCACAGATTTTTTTATTGCAGTGCTTACAAACACTGAGTTTCTTAACTTTGAAGAATTTTTAAATAAAAGCTAATGACATAATCTAGCCAAATCAATCTGTTGTTTTCAATCATTGGGACAACGGCAAGGTCAATAAATAATAGTTTCTTCTGTGTCATACTGCAAACAAGAATGTGATCCCATGTGATCTAGAGGAGTCTGCCAAATGGGTGGAGGGGGTGGGGGAACCAAGCCAAAACACAACACACACACATACAGCCAAACAAAGCACAGAGTTGCTTGCTGGAGGAAACAATCCTAAGCGAACAAACTGCCCACATAATAGTAAAAAAACCCCACCCTCTAATGAAAGCTCCTTTTTAAAGCTCTATGTCTATAATGCAGATTATTGCCGTTTTCTTCTGCTGAGGCAAGCAATCAGCCAAATACTGTGATGTCCAATGCTATGTTGTTCTTACAGAAAACTGTACAGATTTTATTTACTTGTTTATCTTATCCACTGCCTGCACTTCAGAAGGGAGCTACAGGGTTCAGCTCCCCCAGCCAGAGGATAGTTATGTTTGGAAGCCTGTATGCAGGAAGGGAAAGTTAACTGTTAACTTTCGGGAAGGTTGAGGTCCCGTATAACTCCAGTGAGAGTTGCAGTTAAAAAGAGTTCTTATATATACAGATAGGTCTGGACGCAATGGCTATGTCTGAACTTACTAAAATTAGTTCAAATTAGTTAGTTCAAACTAACTAATTCAAACTAATTTTAGTTAGCTTAATTCGAACTAGAAAAAATTAGTTCGAACTAAGCAAGTGCCATTCATGCCATTCAAATATCCTATTCGAAGTTATTAGTTCGAATTAAGGAAGCCCTTAATTTGAACTAATGAAAGCCTAGTGTAGCCATGGCTTTAGATAGTTCGAATTAAGCTTCCTTAATTCGAACTAACTTGCCCGTGTGGACATAGCCCATGAGTCCATATTCTAATTTAACATCCTAATCAGGTTTCTCCAGCCTGGAAGACCTCAGCTTGTGGACAAACATACCAGAAATCCTTGGGAAGTGGGGATACATAGTCAACACCTGATGGGGTTGAAAACTCAATCAGTTTTCTAAGAAACCCAAATATGGCTGAAGTTGAAAGGTATGGGATGGACCCCACACTGGATAAGGCAACGTTTGGCACATGTGTAATGCCTGTGGTACAAGTCCTGATTTTGATCCTACGTCATTCAGCTTTGGATGTTAGGTAGAAAAATAAAATTGGTTACAAATGCATTCCAAGTGACTAGGACTGTTTTTCACGTTCTATGGAATATTCACTAGTAGACAGCCATTTTGTTTAATATTACAGAATGTTATGAGGTGGCTCTTTACATCTTTTTCCCCCAAACTCTGAACCTAACACATTGTTCAACATTAACATGGAAGCGGATGGTTAAACAAGTATTTTAGTAGTGCTATTAGTTGGGGCTTCAATGTTCTATCACAGATCATGTATATAGGCATGACATTTTCAAAGCACATCACACTAAAGCACAGAGCAAAGCTTGTCAGCCTGATTTTGGCTTTCAAAGAGTTATTTCAATAGCTTCAGACATTCTCTTGCTTCTAAGATGTGCAAAAAAAGTAAACTGTCCTTGGGTTTCAGATGTGCTAGGAAGATAACAAAAGGGATTTTTTTTTTCCTACGCTTCTTCACTGGAAACTTAACTTGGAGAAGTATTTTTCAGTCAGTTCTCAAACCGCACTAACTAGATTTAGCATATTGAAAATACTAGGCCAGATCCTTAGCTGATGTAAATCAAATAGCGCTCTTGTGGAATCAGTGCTATGGAGATGCAACAAACCAAGATGATTAAAGGGACTGTATCGTGTGGACATAAATATGAATAACTTGCTTACAAGCATGCTAACTATGTGTTGGATCCTGCTCCCACTGAAGTCAATGGGAGGCTTGCCACAGCATTCGGTGGAAGCACTTTATCTGTTTTCTAGCTTTTTTTTTTTTTTACAAATTTTTTAAAAAACAAATTGTATGTCATCTGTACAGGGCCATTTGGTCCCTCTGGTTTCCTGCTCACTATGTGTAGTGAATGATGTTGGCACATGCCCATGGACACTGCAGAACTGCAATGCTAATTGTTTTGGACAGCACAGGTTGCTCAATGGAGAGAGGTTTTTTTTGGGGGGGGGGCGGGGGAATTACAGGGAAGGAAAGGGGGAAGTTCTGGACATATTTTCCCAGGGTAATCTGCAAGAGAATGCCAGTTCTGTAGTGGCTATGATGGCTGTGCACAGATATCACTTGCTATGTTTGGAAAAACAGGTGGAAGGAAAAAATGGAGCTGCCCAGCACTGGTTCAGGAAGGCAGTTTAAAAAATTAAATATATATTGGAGAAGTCTGAGCACCACCCACAAAGCCTCCTTCGTGGAAGGGCAGATTAGCAAGTTATTCATATTTATGTCCACAAGCAACTCCAAAAGACCTCAGTGCAACAGGAAATTTGTAAGTCAGCCTCAGAATATGTACTGTGGCTAGTTTAAGAAATAGCCACTCCAGCACTATTGAAATCTTATTTCTGTTCAACAGTGTTGCCAACAATTTATTTTTATTCTGAGCCTTATGATATTTAGTGCTCTTTTAAACATGAGCTCTTGCAGACAGGAACGTTCTTCACTGTTCTGTGACTAGGCAGCTAGTCTGTGACTGGAGCTTCAGGGGTTACCATAATACAAATTAATTAGAAACTCTAGGGTTTTTTTTAAACACAAATTTCTAGCCTTCATGATTGAAGAGTAGAGCTTGAAAAAATGTGGCATGAATATAATCTAGAAGGCAAATAAAATCCCAACTTTAAAAATAAAGATCTCATAATGAAGAGACAATCTCACTTTTTTAAAGGCTTGATTCATGATTTTTGAATGTTTTGGGTTGGCAGTATTGGTATAATACCTCAGTATTTACCCCCTTCTTTAGGTTTTCATATCTTCAACATTTCAAAATCCCATTTATTTTAAATCATGACATTTTAGAGTTGCCGGTACTGGATTTCTATCTTGTTACTGATTAATGAAGGTCCTTATTTGAAAGGACACATCAGACCCTCTAATGCCCATAGTGCTAATCTGGGCATTTTGTAATGCACGCAGTCTTGCTCCTCCAATTATGAAAGTCAGTGGGAATTCTGCAACTGACTGGAGGGGAGCAGGAGCTGGCCTGCAGTGAGCAGGTTCGGCAGTACTTGTGCTATTTCTAGCACATAAAAGTATGTCTATGTATCAGTCCAGCTGCTGTTACATTCCTGAGAACTGCAGGTCATTTTACATACTGTACCACCTATATGCCACAGTGCTTACACACAGATGGGAAGGGAAGGACTGACTTTGAATATTTGGTTTTATATGGTTTATTTATTGAGCGTCGAAGGGGGGAAATTCAGAGCATCCAGTCGAGTTTTTAACTGCAAATTGCATGGTTAAAACTTTAAAGACTAACATTAACATTTTTGCCCTATTTAATTTTGGATTAAGTACACACCTTTTTACCATCTATAAGAGATAAAGGAGGTGATTCTGAGTCAAGACAGAAATGTTCTGTTTGAAGATCGGGTTCTTTCAGCACAACAGGGAACAAAGTACGACTTACTTCATATGCTACTTCCCAATATAACTGGTGTTTAATAATATCCCAGGAAATCAAAAGGTTTGCACACCCATACCCTTGTTTTTTGGGGGGGTTTTTAATCGTAGGGAATAGGAAACTTACATTTACCACTTGAAAATGATCATGAATAATACCACAGATTTGACAGGTTGTGGTACACCACCACGGTAAGGAAATGAAGCTGCACTAAAGAGAAGCTATTTGGTCTAGTTTATTAGCAGGGGCTTAGTGTACAATATATATAGACAGGAGTGTCACCCTAGCATCCCAGGGAAATGCCGAAGCAGTCTGCACATGAAATGGGAGCTGCTAGCAGTCTTGGCTTTTAAAGAGACAGTGGCTTTTACAAATGCTTATTTTTTAGCTCCTTTCTCTTGGAAGTCTCCAGCTAGGCTACTCCTCCTTCTCAACCAACAGTGATAGCACACTGGGATAGTGTGAAGGAAACACTATAAACTAGAAGTCAGGCCAGAGATATGCCCCTCACTTATGAACCCAAAGCGGCACCTCCTGATGATCACTTCCAGGATGATGAATCAACACAACATACGTGCAGACTTGCAGAATGCTGTCAGTTCTTCTGGGAGCCAGTAACAGTTCGTACAGTGCTTATACTTGGCTTAAAGACTTTAGTTTAAAGCAGTTTCTAATACAGTGCCTGACCAACAATGGTAAGGGCCAGTGCTTTTTTTCTGCCGGAACGCACCGGAACGGCGTTCCGGCACCTTTTTTTCCCCGCCGGTGCTCCCTCCCAGCTGTGCAGGCTGGGCCGGGCTGGGGAGATTTAAATCTCCCGCCCTGAGCATGCGCAGTTACAGCGTGCTCAGGGCGGGAGCGGACTGGCCGGCAAGCAGCTCTGCCGGCCGTCCCTGTGGTTCCCAGCCTCCGGCCAGGTAAGGGGG
>ML685786.1:14439919-14455091 GCA_007922175.1 Pelusios castaneus
TTGTGGGGTGCGGGGGACAAGGAGACGGGCCGGGTTGTGGGGTGGGTGGGGACAAGGAGACGGGCCGGGTTAGAGGGGTGGGGGTGGGGACAAGGAGACGGGCCGGGTTAGAGGGGTGGGGGTGGGGACAAGGAGGGACCCCCGCGCAGGCCGGCAGCCCCCACCGCCCCCTCCAGACCCCCGGGGCTGCTTTCTTTCTCTTCCTTTTCCTTTCCTTTTTTTCCCCTCTTCCCTGCCTTCCTTTCTCTTCCTCTTCCTTTCCTTCCTTTCTCTTCTTTCTTCCTTTCCTTTTTTTCTTTTTCTCTTCTTTGTCTTCCTCTTCCCTGCCTTCCTTTCTCTTCCTTCCTTTCTCTTCCCTGCCTTCCTTTCTCTTCTTTCTTCCTTTCCTTTTTTCTTTTTCTCTTCTTTGTCTTCCTTCCTTCCTGCTCTTTCTGTCTTTGCTTCCTTCCTTTCTTTCTTTTTTTCTTTGTCTCCTCCTTCCTTCTCTTTTTTCTTTCTCTCCCTTCTTTTTTAAAACTTTTTAAAAATTAATTTTAAATAAAAACCTTTCTTAAAATTAGATTTCAATTCCAAATTCATTCCAATTAAATTAAACACAATTAATTAATTAATTCTATTTACAGTCACTTTATCTTCAATTAATGCCTATAATTTCTGTCTTGTGAGTTTTCCCCAAAAATTTATTCTGAAAAAGTTTTTCACACGGCTTGAAAATTTTGCACACAAGCCACCAAACCTAGAGGGAACATTGGCTACTAGTTGCGTACACAACAGCAGGCCAGCAGGCTAACATCGGTCAGTTAGTCACACACTCTGGGCCTGGCCGGAGCCCACAGCACCAACAAAAAGTGTGTGGATGCATTACTGCCTGCCACCCAGTACCCAGAAACACAGGCCAGCAGCAGACGTGATAGCTACGCATTCACGTTTTTTTCTAATTATAATACGGCCCCCCAACAGTCTGAGGGACCGTGAACTGGCCCCCTATTTAAAAAGTGTGAGGACCCCTGCTGTAAGACCTCACAGGTTGTCTTTCAGTATATTAGGGGCCTGCATAGTTAATAAAACTTAACAGTTTTTACCTTGTATTTTTATTTCTTTGATATATTCAAAAATTTACTGTTTACTGCACTATTTTCAGTGTTATTTCTTTATGACACGACGGACATCAATAGGAGTTCCGGTACCTTTTTTTTTAGAAAAAAAGCACTGGTAAGGGCTGAGAACCTTCAAGGGCCAGTAACAGCAGTGAGAGTGGAGTGTCCTTGGCAGGCGGCTCACAGGACTGGGCATGCAATTTGCAACGCCATTATTTAAAAAGAGTTCACAGCCCAGGCTGCTTTAAGACAACTAGATTTATTCAGGATGTTTGTGGAATTCCATTCCATTCTTATGTACCACACTTGCTGAATTTATCCTGGGCCTTCGTTCCTTTAAAGAACATGAACAATTTAAGGGAAATAGACTTCTCCACCTAGGGTCAAGTCTACAACTGTTTTAAGGGATCCAGAGCTGATACACAGATAGAGAGACAGACACACACACCCTACTATAGAAATTAGCTGACAATGGCGGGGAAATAAAGACTGAATATTTTGGACTTTTATATAAAGTAGCTACTACTGTTCTCCACCCATGTTGCTTGAAGGAACAGTAAAATATGGGGCATACATATATTTTCCAGGGTTTCTTAAGACAATTTCTCTAAACCATACACCATTCCCCTCAATTCTCAGTAACTCTGCAATCTCTTTTCCATACGATGTACCAAGTTTCCCCATATCTTTTTGAATGTGTTTCAGAGGTTATTTTAGGAGAGGGACCATTAATTTTAGATTTGGCTTCTAAACAAAAACAGGAGTAACATTCTTCCAACATTCTTACATTTTGGACAGCCTTTTTACAATTCAAAGTCTACAAGAAGCAAAGCATCCATAGAAATGTTGGAAGAACCAGATGAACAGCTTGAAGTAAAAGAGAGGGAGCCAACTTGGGCAGAAAAAAAATGGCAAAGCTCTACAGCAGTTGTGGTCTGCAGAAGCACGAACAGTACCAAAGCTCTGCATTTGGTAATCATTACATTTCCCTTTCTTCCCACCTATATTTTATATCCAGCCAAACACATCAGGAGTTCTGGAAAAGCACACTAGAGTATGCCAAATATTTAGGAATTTTTGATTTTTGGTTAGTTTTTTTAATTGGCTTACATTTTGTAAAACATGATTCAGTATTGTAAAAACATTTATTGCTTGTGGAATTCTGGAAAGTATTGAAGGTTGGTTTGGGGTTTTTTTTCTGTTTTGTTTTTTAAATTGGTGCTTTGCACTGTTTTGTTTCTTTACCATTTATTAAGGTGGCCATAAAAGGTGATGGATGTAGTTTTATTTTATTTCCCTGCTTGCTTTTTACTGTTAAAATATCAGGAGTGTTAAGTCTGGTATGATTGAAGGCATTAAGTGAATATTATAAGCTCTTACACCTTAACTGAAGAGGCAGGCTGTTCGGTCTTTTCCCCAAATGTCTGTCCACACTAAAGCAGGGTAAACAACAGAGCTAAAACAAAAACCCTGAATGATCTCCCCATCCACCTGCAAAAAATTCCAAAAGTGTTAATAAAAAAATCTCTTTCCCTTTCAACTGTTCACCTCTTAGTCTCATCATGTTGCACTTTCACTAGTTCTCTGATAAAACAAATGAGGAGTCCTATGGCACTTTTAGTCTTTATTGCATGAGCTTTCGTGGGAGAAAATCCACTTTGTCAGATGCTTGAAGATGGGGAATTTACAGAATGGGAGGAAAATAAATGCAGGGAAGTGTAAAGTCTTTAAAAGTGCCATAGGACTCCTTGTTTGTAGTTCTCTGATAGATAGTCTTCCAGAGAAAATTGATGTAAAAAAAATCAAGCAGAATTCTCCCCCAGCAGTAGCACTCTCCCCCCTCATCCTCCACTCACTTCTTTTTTTTTTATTTTAATAAAAAGATTATTTACTTTTGGCCATCTCGCTGAATCACAAAAAGGCACAAGTTCCCACCCCCCAAGAGTAAGGAAAACATAAAAGACCATAGTTTTGTGAAAGCTGCAGAATTGACTGATTTTTGGGCTACTGGTGGTGGATATGCCAGTGGCCTAAGAAGGGAGGGTAGATGGGGTGGGATCTGAGTTACTACAGAGAATTCTTTCTTGGGTGTCTGGCTGGTGAGACTTCCCACATGCTCAGGGTTTTAACTGATTGCCATATTTGGGGTCAGGAAGGACTTTTTCCCCAGGGCAGATTGGCAATGGCTCTGTGGGGTTTTCACCTTCCTCGATAGCATGGGTCACAGCTCACTTGCTAGTGGATTTTCTGTACTTTAAAGTCTTTTAATCATGATTTGAGGACTTTAATAACTCAGTCATAGGTTAGATTTATTACAAGAGTGGGCGGGTGAGGTTTTGTGGCCTGCATTGTGCAGGAGGTCAGACTAGATGATCCTATTGGTCCCTTCTGACCTTAGAGTCTATGAGATGTAGCCTTGAGGAAAAAAATAGAAGTTTTGTATCAGAGATCTTCTTAGCGCACTTTTTAGCTGCAATACTACTGAGAGTGCATACTGTTCAAGGGATCACCTGTTTAGCTGTCATCTGCCCGAGCACTCACACAATCAGTCTAAATTACCTTTAATTTTTTCAGCCGTTAGGTTTTAGCTTTCCAAAGACAGCAGACTCTGCATCAGGAGTTTTATGACTTTCCTCACATTCTCAGCTGTTACTGGCAAGACCAAAACTTTCTAAACATCTCAAGCATTTTGAATTAGCGAGATGTAAACACTACATATGCAGCTATTAGCATTGCTTTGTTCTTGGATTATTCTTTTTTGTCAAAGAAGTTTGTAAGGCTTTTTCTGCATCATGTAAAAGCTTGTTAATTTTATTTATTTTCTTACTGCAGACAATTATTTTCAGGAACTCCATTTTAAGCAATTCTGAATATAGAGCTTTTGTTTTAAGAAACATGTTAGAAATCAGTTCATACAATCAGAATAGCTGTAAATAGTGTATTTTAAAAATTAAGGCACACGAATGAGGTTAGCGGCTACTTTCCAGGTTTCTCTCTTTCATGGAATACATGTATTTCTAGCTACTCCCCCCAAATCTAGCCTCCACCCCAATCGTATAGGTTGCATTTTCCCAAAAAGAATGTCATTTTTATATTTATGTTTCCAATCTCCCTAAGTCCCTTTGTATTTATTTATCTGTTCTCATTGATGTTTGAAGCTCCTGCCAATTTAATATCACCTGTGTAGTTCATTGTTGTGCTGTTATCCATATCTTCCAGATCATTAATGAAATTAAATAAAACCAATCACTAGTCCCCCGTGGTACCATGAGAGATATCACTCTTCTCCCTGCCTCTTGCCCTCCCTCCCTCCACACACGCCCATTTTCGGATAGTTGCCTGAAAAGACATTTCTTTAAAAATCTCAGTATACTGTAGAAGAGTGAGAAGGCAGATGAAAGCAACTCAGGTTAATGCAACTGCACTCTCCAAAAGAAATATGGCATCAAACCAGACTGCACATAAAAACACATTTTGCTCTGTGTCTAAAAAGCAGAAAGTTACCTGCCGTACAGGTTGCTTTTTTTCGTTGTTGCTTTACCTTAATTTGCCACTCATCAAGGACCTTTATCATACAAAGTTCTCTCACACAGCTCATATATTTAATTAATTTGTTTTAGCTGGTGGTTTCATAGCTGTGGCTGGTTCAAAAATGTTCACAGTTGAAATAAATATTATTTCTCCTAATTTTTCTCCCCAAGAAAAATGTTTTTGTGATATTTTATCAAACAAAAAGAAAAGGCAGGAAAGAGAGTAAAGGGGAAAACAAGAAGGAAGTGTAAGATGCAAATTACCACCCCTTGAACAGTTGTTTTTCCAAAAGCACTCCAGCACAAAGATAACAGATAAGAAAATCAGCATGGTATGTGGTATATGCAAATGATGGATAAAGGTTTCAGACAGTTCCAAAAATAAAGACCAAATGTCTTTAAACCCCTTACATTGCAAAGCACATATTTATTAGCTTCCAACCCTGTTGCAGCAATACTGTGCCTTAGCACATGGTTCAGGTTTTCTAAGGCTCAGGATCAGACTGTTCCTAGCCCTCACACAGATGCACAAGAGAGGATCACATACAAGAAACATTAATCTCTTGGCCCTCCTTGCATACGTACCAGTCCCAGCTGCAGTCCCAACCTCTTCCCCAACACCAGACAGCAGAACTCAGATGGGTACAGAGCTGCTCTGTGGCACCCCAATGATGATTTGTGCTTTTAAAAATATAATCTGGATTTCAACCAAGCCTCAGGACTTGTATGAGAGAACATAATTTTCCTCAGGAGCACTTACCAGCTAGAAAACAGGAAAATGCAGCAAACCACAACCAATTGTAAAATGGCTCCCTTCTAGCTATAGCTTTTTGGCTCTAGCAAAATGGAAAGGATTAGGCCCAGAAAGGCATGCTGGGATAAGAGGTGGTGAGAAAGGATGGTGCTGCTTCTGTGTCACATCCTGCAAATTTTAATCACAGATAACGTGAAGGCAGCCATTAATTCAGCACTCCCTGTTTAACTAAGCTCCAATTAAAAGAATTTCCATTATAAGAGTCATGAAGTCAACAGGGGACAATATTTTCAAATGAAACAGAAGCCCAGCTGCTGCTGTCCCACCCTCTCAGGACACTTTTATGTTTTGCTAAATAGAAAGTAATTAGACAATTATTTTTGTAAAATGTCTTGGACCAAATTCATCCTATCATATTTACTAAACCAATTAAGTTATATGAGGAATGAATCTGACCCTCCCTATAAAATCTAAAGCTAATGCAGCATCATACTGTATTTTGAGTTTTATGTTTCTCCTCTCTATTTCCAGATTGAAAGTAGCCTGCTTGGATCCTTAAAACAGGTTGCCTTAAAGGATGACACCAGTACAGTTTTTTCTAGATTTAGCCATAGTGCTACATTTATCCCAAAGGCTTTGAGAGAGGCTGGAGCAAGCCCATTAAGAGATTTTACAATAAAGAAATGTAATTTGGAAGTGGAATTTGCAGTATGTGAGGAGCCAGGGACAAACCCTGAAGTCCACTCTCAGGGCTTGATTCTGCTCCTGCTATAGCCAATGAAAAAGCTACCAAAGACTTCAGGGGAAGGCCTGCAGAGTGGAGACCTTAGCTTTCACCAAGGCCTAGATCCACAAAAGGATTTTAGCACTTCCACCCCAGATATAAATGCCTGAATTCCAGATTTGGACACCACTGTAGTCCATAAAACCTGCTCTTGGCTGCTGCCCAACCCTGTAGGTGCCTACATTTTTGCTGTAGAAGTTCCTGCCTCTGGCCATGCACACTGCTGCCTCACTATAGGCAATTGGGTACCTATTTCATGCCTAAACCCATTGCGCTCCTCAAACCAAGGGAAGATAGTTGGGTCATGCTCATCACTTCTGAGGACCCAATCCAGTTGGTATGTTCTGAGCACCTATCAGAGTGGGCTCCAGAGGAGGAGCCATATACCTTATAATCTTTAATTTACTCATTAGAGTATTCACCAGGGACATAGGAGACCCAAGTCCAATTCCCCCTTCTACTTGATTTGAACAGGCAGGGGCATATGTGAGGGGACGCAAGAAGAGTCATGCCCCCCATTGGTGGGGGCACAGAATTCCAGGTCCCGGGTGGGGAGAGCGAGTTCCTCCCTGTCTTGAAGGGGGGTAGTTGATGACAGCTTCTCCACACCCAGGGCCATGAGGGGAGACCTTGCTCCACCTGCCCTGGAGCCAGAGGGGGAGAGTCGGGTTCCCTGGACCCAGGGCTGTGGTGGGGTGGAGAAAGCCAGCTCCTTTGGCCAGCAGGGGAGAGCGAGTTCTACCAGCGCTGGGGCCACAGCAGGTGCGGGGAGGAGGACAGTCAGCTGGTTAGAGCCTATGGTGGGGGGATCAGGGAGGGCGGGGAACCAGCTCCTCTAGCCTCAGGTGCACAGACAGTGCCCCTCCAAAAATGGCCAAATTTTTGTTTCTGTGCATGCCCCCCTGTGAACGCCTTTCTGGGGGTGAGGGGTGACCTGAGTACTGGGTTATAGGATGGTCACATGTGGGCTCCCTCTATCTCTCCTACTGAAGCTCAGGGTGGTCCCGCAGGGGGAGCGGGGCCCAGGGCCAATTGGTCAAAGCGGGGCCCCGCCCCCCACGCTGGAGGGGAGCCGGCCCTGGGCCAGGAGGCCGAGGCTGCTGATGCGGGGAGCTGGCCCTGGAGGCCGAGGCCGCCTGTTGGGGAGCGGGAGGAGCCGGCTCCAGCCCCGGCCCCGGGCCGGGAGGTGGCCTGCAGGGGGGAGCCGGCTCTAGCCCCGCCAGGCCCACCTGCGGGGGGAGGGGAGAGCTGGCTCCAGTCCCGGCCCTGGAGGCCACCTGTGGGGGGGGGAGCGGAGAGCCAGCCATGTGGGGCAGGCCGGCCCAGAGACCGGACCCCACAACCTCCGCCCCTGGGCCTGCCTGCTCCACCCTGGGGGCGGGGAGGGCTGGCCCAGGGGCCGGGCATAGCCCTCCCGACCCGCCCCCCCGATGGGAGGAGGGGTTGTGGGGCCCACGTAACAGTGGGGCCCGGGGCGATCACCCCATTCGTCCCCCCCAGGGACGGCCCTGCTGAAGCTGTTCTATTTTGGATAACTATTGAAATGTCACCGGGCCTGAGAGTAAGCGTGACTGACACTCTACCCTGGTGGTTAGGGCACCCATTTGGGAAGTAAGAGATACAGGGTCCAGCCCCCCTGATTCAATCAGTCTTCAGCTATGTATCCAAAGAGGGATCCTTTCAACAGGAGAGACTGGAGAGCCCCACATCAGTGGCCAGAGCATTCTCCAGAGGTGGGAGATCACTTTTCAAACCCCCCACCACCCCAGCAGAGTAGGAAATTGAGCTGGGTCTTCCACATCCCAACTAGGTGTTCCAACCAGTGAACTAGAAGGCCTTATCTATACTAGCACTTACGCTGGCAAAACTTTTGTCGCTCAGAGGTCTGAAAAAAACACACCCCTGTGCCGACCCGAGCTCTTGTGTGGATACCGCTGTCAGCAGGAGACACTCTCCCTCCGACACAGCTGTTAGGTGCTTATTTCTCCCTATTTGTTATTATTGCATATGGAACCTATTGCTTATTCCAGGCTTTGTGTATCCCATTGTTATCCCAGTTATTTTCTAGGGCCTAGAAATAAAATAACACTCTGTGTTGCAATGCTTTTGTAGATCCAGGCCTCAGTCCTTACTCAGTCAAACAGCCACTGGATTTTTGTCTCAGTAAGGACTGAATAAAAAGTAAGGACTTCTGTATTTGGCCAAATACTAATTAACTCAGTTCAAAAGTCTTCCTTGAAATCTTGTGTTAATTTCCATAGCGCTATTTCCTTTGAAAACAGAATAAATAAAACACTTTTTATAATGTTAAATTATACATATGATTACATTCATAACACTGTGTTTCCTTTTTGATACATTCATTATGACAGATGCCAAGATTACATAAATATAACTGCATAAAAATGTAAATATTTGTCCATTGGGTACTCCTGCAATCAAGTTTCTTCTGCATTGTACTACAGACGTTACATAACAAAATCTGATTTTAGTTCACACTACAGATTATTTGGCAGAGACTTTGATGGAAAGTATGCTGATCATTCTAGTAGTGTCAGAAGAATCACATTACTGCCTGAGTTAGCATTTTCTAACAGCTATTTTTGTGGGTGTTCGTTTCAACCTTGTTTACAACATTAAATAAATAACAGGATTGAAAAATAAAATATTTCAATGAATATTTATGGTAATGTAGCAATAAATATGTATCATCAATTTAAAAGGTATTTACCATATACTAAAATTATTTTTTTTTCTTATTGTGAAACATAATCCTTTATTTGTGCCATCGAAGTTTTTGGTCACTAAAATGCTGGGCCTTTGTCTACACACAAAGCTCACTGGTTTAATAAGTGGTGATGTTGCAGCGATTAGTTAAACTAGTGAAACACTGTGCCTGGCCACTGATGCATTGGTTAAGGTGATCCAGTTGATACCTACAGTGGCAGTAAAATAACACAGGCAAGCTAAACTGATTCCTGTGTTTTGGGTACATGTGTAGAAATCCACACCTCGGAACAACGCAATTATACCAACCGAACCCATGGTGTAGACAGTGCTATGTTGATGGGAGCGCTATGTTCTCTCATCAACATGGCTAACTCCTCTCAGATGTATCTGCTGGTGTAGGTAGTGTCTGCACTAAGTGCTGTAGGTGTATATAAGCCTTAAGTGTAGTATCAGTTTAATATCAAATATGTCTTGTTTCAAGGGACTATATCATAAATGTGTAGTAAGATGGTCTTGATAACTTTAATAGCTGTTTACTCTCCCTGACTAATATGATCCTAATTTAGGGCCTTGTTTTCCCGTCCATAACCCAGAGACGTATATGCCTAATTCTCATTGGGAGTTAGCATGTAAAAAGCTTCCATGCTTTGATGAGATAATATAAATGCTAACACATTGAAAAATGTACCCAGAACACAAACACTCAGCTTAAATCATTTAAAATGGATTAGCAAACATGCTGGATTAAGTTCAGAAATGCAAATTCTGGGCAATTGACATAAATGGAATTGCATGGGTGTTCCTCAGGATAGAAGTTGGCCCAATATTTTGTTAATGAATTTATTAAGAGATATCATTTGAAATACATCACATTATGTGGGTTGCCTATATGCTCTAATGGCATTTTTTAATCCACAGTTCTCAGATATTTCAGAATTATACATATTTATGTTCTTCAAAAATATAAACCTGCAAAGAAGCAGATAAAAACTGAACTATTTAAAAAACATGCTTAATAGTCTGTGGAATTCCACAGTGATGGAAGAAAATTGCAGCAAATTTGCCAAAGACCCCAGCTAAACCTGCTGGAAAAGAAGAATGCATCTTTGATGGATTTATTTTTTAGTAGTTTTATATATACAATTGCAGAACATTTCATCTAATCCCCTTGCCTTCAGCTATTAAAACAAGAACTCTACTGTACTATGGCATAGACATACACACATATTATATATGCAAATGGAAATTTTCCTGATGCAAATGTGTTATTTTACACTTCAAAATGAAGTATGCACATCTGTAAAATATCCTTTAGGCAGCTATGTAAGCTGGCAAACAAGACCCTGACCTTTTCTGTGTAAGACTGCAGTATAAATATTAATGCATCTATTGTGAATCTCTACAGCCTTTAAACAAATTGTCATAATTTAACATGACTGAACATTTCATCCTAAGAGATTTCAGAACTATCTCGAACCCAGTAATGATACTGAAAGATGTACTTCACTGATGCAAACTTCTCTTGTTTTGCCCTCAGCAAGTCCTAAATGTAGTTTCTAGTTGAATGTAGACGCTCGTGACACCCTCATGTCCAATAATAACACAAGAGTGTGTCTATCTACCCCACACATACTGACATTTTTAGATCTAGAGCATGTGAAGAGCCCTTGACATAACATTGGAAGGTTTGAAAGAATTAATATCAGAAACATTTTGGGAAAACAAAATTCTATCTAAAAACAGTTTTGTGGTTATGAGGGCTCTAATTTTCAAGATTTTTTTTTAGTGAATTATGCATCCAAATCACCATTAACTGCTGTTTCATGGCCTTTGTGATTTCTATCCTGCTCTTCTCAAAAAATTCTACTTATCTTGTGGAAGAAAAAACAGTGAACTTCCAGTGAGTGACCTCAGACTCAAACTTGCCTTTCATTCTCAAATGCAATCTACTGGTACCACTACTTACAATCAATTTCCGTGTTTCGTGTACATGTCTAGAACTGCTGCAGTGGTTGCCATCCATTAGTGGTTTTGTTAACTGTAGTTGGGAGTCTGTCTCTTAAACTATTCAGCTAAAAATTTACTGAACACTACCTGCTACTATTTGATGCACCTGCTCATTGGAACCCAGTGATTCTCTGGGGGAGAATTCTTAATGCTAATAAGTGCTGTGAATGTAGCTCTTTTAATACTACAATGAAAATATATTGCATTATATGTGTTTTATTACTGAATGCATGATGGGAATGAGGACAATGGACAACTGGAGGGAGAGATACCAGCACCAAGTCCAGAAATATCCAGCTACAAATTATAATCACATTTTCCCTCACTGTTAAAAATAGAGCCTCATTCACAAAATGTGAAATTCTCCTCTTGTACAGAGGGCTACCAAAGCCATATGCATCACTTAAATTCCACTGCAGTTCTGTTTTAAGGGCAATGGGACATACGCACATGCTGTATGTATATCCTGGGTGCATCTGTCCTGAAAAAGCCATGTGAAAGGATGATTATCACCTAATAAAAAAATAGGTGCTAACTGCAAAATGAGTTTAGAAATCAGCACATTTTGCTGAAGTAAACAATATACTACCAATCTTCTGAAGGCTGGACTTGGTTCAATAGGTTGGGTTTTCTTTTTGGGTGGGAGATGGGGGGGGTTGGTATTTTTGCAATTCTTATCACAAAGTTTTAAAATATATCATTCAGAATGAATGAATCAATAAACAAACAAAAGGATGGATACAGCTATGGCAATTTAACAAACGCTGTATCTGTCCAAGAAGAGTCTGACACAGTGTAATGTGAGAAAGCTTCTATTATGCTACAGATCCACTACAACAGCTGAAAATACTCTCACGCAGAACCCTTGGGTGGAGTTGGCCACATGGTTGTTGCATAGTAGGATTTCAGATGTAGTACTGTTTCACCAGGAAAACAAAGACGGGAAGATAAAATCTAATTATAATGGCACTATTTAATAAGGTATTTATACAGATATCTATATGGAATGCATATAGCTATGTATGTGTTAAAATAAATTTAGGGGGAAAGTCATTTTGTACCTCTTGATTACCTTTTACTGGTAGCCGGTACCAGTTCTGGTTGCAGTAATAGCAGGTGTTTAGTGTACATTATCAGAATACTTCACCATAAAAGTATAATAATTCCAATGCCACCTTGACTGTAGGTTTTCAAAACTACCATGCTATATGCCTACACATATATGGTTACAACTAGGAAGCAATGCTGTACATTTACACATTTTTAGGAAAACCAAGAGGCTCAATTACACGCTTAATAGTCTTCCAGATTTGGTGGGGGATGGGGGGTGGGAGGTGAGGAGAGTTTAGGGAATCTAAGCTATAGTTACATGAGAAATTCTTCAATACATACAATCACTTTTTCATATTCATCATCACAAAAATGATAAAGGCGTCAAGCCAGCACAAACAACATAGGAGTCCACAAGAAAATAAATAATAAGGAAAACGACTAAAATATGCAACGTTGGAAGCAAAGGGCTTATGACAGCTATTGTAATCACAATGATAATCATTAGTGATGGGTATTTATAGCTGTGAATGGAGCTGGCCTTCTTAGAAGACAATGTTTTGAGGAGCATTTTCATCTCATAAGTGTTCATCCTTGGGCTAAGGTTCCCAGGGAAGGATTTTAAGATACCCACAGGTGGAGCTCTCAGGGCACAGGTGACAAGTACAAGGAAATAATGGTAAACTTGTGATTGAAGGACAAAAATTGGAGGCAGAATAAAAATAAAAGAAAAAATAATTGCAGCAAACTGAATTAATGACCTAGCTGTTATATATTCCACTTACTATTACAAAGCACAGATTATAATTAAACAACTTCATAGAACAGCACATATTGTCAAAAACAGAACTGTTTTGGAATTAGCAATAGCTATGAAAGTTCTTTGACAATATTGGTTATTGTAGGAATTGCAAGTGGTTAATCATTTATAGTAAAAGTTCTATGGGTAATAACATTATGAAATGCTCTTTAAATTCAGATGTTTTTTAAAGTCATATCTAATGCAGGTTATTGTTTGAGAATAACAAGATTTTTATTCCAGAACTCATTATGTGTTTGTATGCGTAGATTAGTATAATAAATCCTACTTGATTAAAAAGAACAGTTAAACATAGAACAATGAAACTAACAGAACTATATTCAGACTATTTAAAAATCTCCATTTCAACATAGTTACCTGAATTTTTCAGGAGAAACTTGTGTTCCGAATTTCTAACTATTTTGTTCATTCCTTGTGTTAAAAAGAGCTCCATGTAAGCATGTTCCATGAATTGGAATGAGGTAAGTTAAATTAACCAACACACAACTCATGGTTCCCAACACATCTTTTTCACTGTTTCTTATCTATGTGTCACTGCAATCCAGACTATAGAGGTGTGAATTTTAGAGCACTCTAACATGTGGCACTATACCTGCTCCGTGTAGACCCTATTGGCATGAATGTAAAGGTACGTTGTTCACATTGATGTAGTTCTGCTTCAGACAGGACTATAGAGACTATATGGGACAGTTAGAGCACAACACACTTGAGCACTCTACAATGGCACTATTTAGACAAACCCTAAACAAACAGTTCTAAAGTATCTATAAACAGATTACAGGGATAAGGACCCAGATAAATCTCTTACATATTGTATAAGGAATTAATTATTTTGCTGTAATTTCATTGAACTAAAGACAGAGTGACAAACTGAGAACAGAGTCAAAGAGAGGTCAGTGGAACAAAGGACATGACTGTGGTCTCATCCAGTGGAAATCAGGAATAACTACACTGAAGTCAATGGAATTACATAGGTGTAGATTAAGTCACGACGCTGTAAGAATCAACTCCTAAGTCTAAACTTAAAATGTATAACTTTCCCTTGCCGCTTCAGCATGTGAATCATACCAACATTTACATTTACATCCTTTACATCCACATTCACTCATCAAAGTGTAATTTACATACTTTATACACTACTACGGAGTCTAACAGAATTTAAAACTAAATTGGACAGGACTCTGGAAGTGTATTGTAGGGAACCATCCGGCATTAGTAGTGATATGGAAAAGAGCTATCATGCCTGTGACCCACTGTATGTCAAAGTAACACCTGTAGCCCCGCATTCATCACATGTCTATGGTTATGATATTTTGTACAAAAAATGCCTTGTAAGGTATCATAGGAAAGGTCATGATCTGCTGAAACCCATTATTCTGTCAAAATATGTACATCATTATTGTGTATGACATTATGAGATTTTGCTATATAATTGTTATTGAAAGAGGTTGTGAGTTTGGGAGATGCCCACAGCTAGCTCTTCAGTGGCAACAAAGGAAATGACACACACCCAGAAAGGCATTAAATGACTATCACCAGCCGTTGACCATCATGGGAATTATAAACAAATTCAATAAGAGACAATTGTGAAAGCACCACACAATGGGGATTGCTCAGATCTGTGACTCAGCAAGGCCCATCAGGACATGCCTGGGCCATATTTTTCCAGGGACATGAATTGAGAATATAAAATAAGGGACAGTGACATGAGATCACCTCTCTCCTCCTCCAGTCATTCTGAAGACAACAAGAATACTAAGAACCTAAAGACTTTGAACTAGGTCAATTTGTCCCAGACTGAGAAGGGTATTCAATCTGTGTATTAAAAATTACAACCTGCCTGCAACATCCAGTGGGGTGAGAGAAGCTGTTTAATTCAAATCTTATCGAGTTTGATAAAATGTACAATTTCTTATGTAACTATCTCTGACCATTATGCCTACCACTAATAATCACGTAAAATCTATCTTCTTGTAGTTACTAAACTTATTTTAATGTTTTATCCATACCAGGGAGTTTGTCTAAAGTGCTTGTGTAACCCATATGCCTGAAGAGGCTATCTCTGAGAGACCTGCTGAGGGTGGGTTACTGTTGCTGGCAGATTAGCTACCCACAACTAGAAACTTCCAGAAGCAGGGAGTGGTAGCATTTTGAGCATGCTCCATGGTGTACCCTGCTGGTGTGATGTGATGGGGTCAGTGAGATGACATGAGAGCAGCAGTCTGTGCAGACAGCAGGCAGGAGCTGCCTTGAAAGGAAACCATGTGCTCAGTTTTCTGGAGAGAAGCTGAGCCAGGAGTGAACAAGATGTTTTCTCCCTGTAATGGAGTCATTTGCAACAGACCTTGCAGACATGCATATGGGACTGAGGGCTGGTTGCAAAGGAGAAGGAAAAGCCTG
>ML685786.1:14464216-14504697 GCA_007922175.1 Pelusios castaneus
GCAGTATCAGCTGGGGCTCCCCCATTAAACCAGCCCATTCCCACCACACTAGCAGCCCAGGTACCACTCTAGGAAGAAGGAGAGAGCCAGTAAGACAGGGAAACTGGCTTCAGTGCATATGCGTGCATGCGTGCTGCCTCATAAATAGAGCAGTCAAACTATTCCCATGGATCATCCTCATAACTGCTTTTCTCACTTTATTCTGGCCTTTTCTGCCTCTTACTCCACAGCTTGCAAATCTAAATATTTAGTGGCTGACTTTCAGCCAGGGAAACCCTTATAAATCTACCTGGGTTAGATTTTGTCACACAGCCCTTTTCCCTTTTGTCATGGGTAATAGTTTCTTTTGCTTCCAGCTTACTGCATATACCTGCACTTTCCATATAGCCTGAAAGAACGGTGCTTAGGTCTGAGATTGTCTTTGGATCAAAGACTCACTTCATAGCAGCTCTTAACAACTTCCAGCATAACCACATTCTTCTGAAATTGGCTCAAGGTGGAGCTGAGTTCCTCCTGATTCCTTCTGTCTTATAAGACTTATAGCTAGGCTGTACTGTGCTTCACTGTTCAAATTCTGCTCTGTAGTTTTTGCTACAGAGACATTTTTGTACTGACTGACATGTTGCTGTTGATTTCCTGAGTTTTAATGTTGTATATATCATATGTAGTTAAAATAAAGGAAGCATCATGAATAGCCTTGAAAAGCTCAGTTAATTATACAGCTGAGTTCATTTCACCCTCTATATTGATATGTGCCTCAGTAAGTATATTTGACAATGAATGTTCTCAAGAACAGCTGAAGAGATACACAGATCTGTTTGACAAGTAAAGTTTTAAAAAAATAAATAAGGAGTCCTGTGGCACTTTTAAAGACTAACAGATTTATTTATCGCATGAGCTTTCGTGGGAGAAAATCCCATGTCTGACGAAGTGGGATTTTCTCCCATGAAAGCTCATGCGATAACTAAATTTTTTAGTCTGTTAAAGTGCCACAGGACTCCTTGTTTGTTTTGCTGACCTAGATTAATATGGCTACCCCTTTGGAACTTTTTGAAAAACATAACAGAGTTTGCTGCGCTTTCTTCCACTTGAGATGATAGAGCTTCAGAAATTCAGAGGATTCAAATTTATATCCTCAGCTTGTAGAATGCTTTTATTACACAAGAAACTATCTTTCTTTCACTTTATTAAATTTCTGAGTAGTTTACTTCTTGAGAAATCCAGCAATGTGTCCTGAGTATTTTCCTGGCTACTCTTCAAACAAATGTGTCTGGTGTGATATTTCATGTCCTTGAAAATGTAACTTGAGAAGTCCAGTGGAAGTAATGACCTTCCTTTATCACAGTGCCATGTGACATCTGATTGATATATGAAGACAACTTTATATTTATAGACAATATTAGCAAAAGGTGTGAATTACAATAGCATGTTTTAGAATTACAGATTGTATGAATTATATAATTAAATTCAGTGAACAATATCTGTATGAAAAGTTTTAAATGACTGCTTGAAAAGTTTTTGGTTCTTGTTGAAATAAAAATGAGCTTTCCACACAATAACCTAAAAATAGCTGGGGAGGAGGAGGAGGGGGGAGAGATGTCTTTACAAAGATACAGTTATGGTCAGAGTAAACCTTATCAACAAGTTTTAAATGTTTCTGTCTTCTGAAATCCTAAATTATTAATTTACCAGGATTTTTTTAAAAGCAATTTTCCTTAAAGGATGAGTGATTCTCATTTAAATTTAATGTTCTTTATATTTATGGCATATATAAAAATATATCACTTTAGCTTTATTGTACTGTAGATTAGTTCCAAAGGGGTAGCCATGTTAGTCTAGTTCAGCAAAACAAACAAGGAGTCCTGTGGCACTTTTAAAGACTAACACATTTATTTATCGCATGAGCTTTCTTGGGAGAAAATCCCACTTTGTAGAATGTTATTAAGAGCTAGCTCTGTGTAGCTTGAAAGTTTGTGTCTCTCTCACCAACAGAAATCGGTCCAGTAAAAGATATTACCTCACCCACCTTGTCTCTTTAATTTCAGCTTATAACTCTTCAAAACAAATAATTTCACAGTCAACTGGATAGTCAGAGTTAATCTTTGCAGTTGACTGCTCTTTATTGACTATTAAGTTGACTGCTTTTCTTTTCTAACATATCTGTCTAGGACTACAAACAATAAATACTCTTTTGCCTTCTATGTTAACATTTAGGCCATTTACACACTAGAAAATTGTTCCGCAACAAGCCTGTTGTGCTATAACAAACACATGGGTTTTATAGCGCAAGTGCACATACACGCTGCACTCCTTATAATGCAAAGGAGTGTCCACATTATTCTTAGCATTTTTGCAAGAAAGAGAATTGAATTGTGGGCACCTATCCCACCGTGCCACTCGGTGGGATCCAACACTAGGAACCCTGGGTAGAAGGAGAGGAGCACTGACCACCATGGGTAAATTCTCAGGTTCCCATGGTGCATTGTGTTTCCCTGTCATCATTCATGTTGCTAGTAGCAACTTGCACCCTTTTCCAACATTGCCGCATTAATTCTCAGCCCTCCAATTCCAACAACATGGATCCAGCTCTAATCTCCGCTGTCGCCTTCAGCATTTATGAGCACATCTTGGCTGGTCACACAGTATGCATTGAGCTCCGAATCAGAACAAGAAGTGGAGGACCCGGGGCTGCTGAATGCCATGCAGAACAACATTGCTACATTGCTGAGTTCTTTCACGGAGTATCTGCACCGCCACATCTGGACACGAGAGACAAGCACTGAGTGGTGGGACTGCATCGTTATGCAGGTGTGGGATGCCGAGCAGTGGCTACAGAACTTTCGACTGCGTAAAGCCACCTTCATTGAACTGTGTGCAGAGCCTGCCCCTGCCCTATGCTGCACAGACACCAAAATGAGACCTGCATTCACTGTGGAGAAGCACATTGTAATTGCTGTGTGGATGGTGGCAACTCCAGACTGCTACCAGTTGGTCGCAAATCAGTTTGGAGTCAGCAGGTCCACTGTTGGGTTAGCGCTGTCACAAGTGTCCCAAATCATCAATCACATTCTGCTACAGAGGACAGTGACTGTGGGCAATGTGTGTGAGATTGTGGACGGATTTGCAGCCATAGGATTCCTTAACTGTGGAGGGGCAATAGACGGCATACGTATCCCTATTTTGGCTCCAGATCGTCTTGCAACTGAGTACATAAATAGGAAGGTCTACTCCTCTACGGCGCTGCAGGTACCTGTGGATCACTGGGGGCATTTCATGGATATCAACGTGGGTGGTCGGGAAAGGTGCATGATGCTCTTATTTTCAGGAACACGGGGCTGTACCAGAAGTTGCAAGTGGGGACCTTCTTCCCGGATGAAAAAATTACTGTTGGGGATGTGGAGATGTGTTCCTAGGAGACCCAGCCTACTCACTGATGACATGACTCATGAAGCCCTACACTGGCAACTTGGATCCCAGCAAGGAGTGGTTCAATTATAGGTTGAGTAGGTGCAGAATGACTGTGGAGTGTGCCTTTGGGTGTTTAAAGGGGCGCTGGCACTGTTTGTATGGGAGGCTGGACTTGAATGAGGACAATACTCCAGCCCTGATTGTGGCGTGCTGTGTCCTCCATAATCTTTGTGAAAGTAGGGGAGAGAAATTTTCCCCAGGGTGAGCTGCGGAGGCTGAGCGCCTGTCAGGTGTGTATGAGCAGCCAGACTCTAATAGTATTAGGGGGGCACAACAGGGAGCCATGCGCATAAGAGAGACACTGAGGGAGCATTTTAGTAATGAGAACCCATAAGGCACATTAAATCACTGGGTCACAGTGATGCTTGAAATATGCTGGGCAGTGCAAAACCTGGGGGAGACCTGTCTTGTGATCGAATGAATAAAGACACTAAATGACTTAATGAATCTTGGCTCTGTATGAATAAAGACACTGTGCACAATGTGAGTTTCATTTTTATTAATAGAAAAAAACAAGTAGGTGCCAAATATTCAACATGCAGACTGATCACTGTGACTATCAAGGGTGTAATACATGCGTGTATGTGTGGGACTCGATCCTGTAGCTGTGTGAAGGTGTGGATGTTAGATTGTACAAGGAGGATCCCTGGCCTTCGTAGAAAGGCTTAGTGGGAGTCAGCGGGGGAGGGGGAGAAGGGAATGAACTGATGCTGTATCTGAAGGGGTAGGTGAGCCTGAAGCAGCTTTGTCTGCAAACCAACCATTGTCTTTAACAGCTCTGTTTGCTCCTTCAATATGTTTATCAGTTCATCCTTCTGTTGCTGCCTCCTCAAAAAGTTCTCTTTGCAGTCCTGCCTGCATTCCTGTCTCTAAGCCCTGGTTTCCCTTCTTGTAGCCTCGGTGGATTGCATGAGCTCCTGAAACACATCCTCTTGGTTCGGTGAGGCTGCTTTCTTATCTGTCTCAGTCGGTCATCTGGTGTAGACCACTGGCCCCCCAACGTCATGTCTAGGGAAAATTAAACATAATGAGTAAAGCTATTATTCTCATATTTCTCAAAGAATCAATGTAACATTTTGAAAAGCACATACCACTGTGCCAAATACACTGTGTATACTCTAGCTCCTTGACTGATCTACAAAAGGTAAGTTGTTGATGGATGCCATGAATGGTCCTTTGATCTGACTTACATGGCTCCAGGGAAGGGTTGTTTGCATGGTTAAAATCCAAAAGTGTGACTTGAATATTAACAGTAATTTGGGGCATCATTGTCCACAGGACATGGCCATGGAAGCTGATATCTCGTTCCTTAGAGTGCCCTTGCAAGCTAGAATGCATATCCTCCATGCAAGCAGATATAAGCCGGGACCATACGCTGCAGGCTTGTGCACAGCCATGGTCCCCAATACTGTGCTTTGCAACTGGCGAGGGAGAGTGTTCTTCTATGGGAGTGGAAACACATTTGCTCTTCCATGCAATGTGAGTAGGAGGCTCTGGAGATACATCCAGGAAACTTTTAGTGAGCTCAATGCAGAGGATTATCTGAGAATCGCTGCATGCATTAATGTGCTGCTAATGAATGCAGAGTAGATGCATTGGACAGTGGGAAATTAAATGCAACTGTATCTACCCCATAACACTGCGCTCTCCTCCACCACCACCACCACCACCACCACCACTACCCCCACACTTCATTTTTGCTACAAGATGTAGCTCCCAAACAGAGAAGAATCGCCTTTGAAAACACTTACCAGAGCTCCCCTCTGTTGCCCCGCTGGAGAATGACTGTTGGCTACATGTCTTGGGAGGGATGGCAAACAGCTCCCGACTTCCACTGTCCTCTACACTGCTTTCAGACTCCTGGTCATCCTCCAGCTCCACTTCCTCATCTATCACTTCCTCATCCTGGTCTGCTCCTGTATCTGTTGGCTGTGGGGGCGCCAAGGTGTCCATGGGAGTCAGGAGTGGATGTTGGATCCCCGCAGAGGATGGCTTCCAGCAACTTGTAAAACAGGCATATAGCTGGCGCCGACCCAGAGCGCTGGTTTGCCTCCCTGGCTCTGAAGTAGCTTATCTTCAGCTCCTTCAGCTTCACTCTGCACTGCAGCGTGTCCCTCTCATCCCCTTTCTCTGACATGACCCGAGAAATCTGGCCATAGGTGCCAAAGTGCTGCCTGCTGCCACATAACTGAGCCCGCCCAGGGGACTCTCCCCAGATGCTGATCAGATCCAGCACCACAGCTGAGCTCCAGACAGGAAAGCTTTTGCCACATTGAGCCACCATTGCTTCCTGGAAACATGGCTGCACTCCACACTGAACAAACAGGAAGTGACAACAAGGGAAAAATTCAAAAATTCCCAGGACTCACAAGAGGGTGGGGCTAGTAGCGTCAGAGCAGCAGAGTGCAAGCAGAAGACCAGAGAGGACAGGCTTGGAATTCTGGGACATTTCCAGAGGCTGCTTATTGCGGAATGAAATTTTGTCAGTGTTCACACACTATTGTGCAACAGACATCCCGCAATAGGTGCTATGCTTCTCGCACAGGTGGTTTTATCGTTGCGCAACAAGGAGCATTCATGTGTGTATGGTGTGCTTGTTCTGCCGTGATAAGATGGCTTGTTCTATGATAACTCTCTAGTGTGTAGAAGGCCTTAGTTTAAATCATATTGCCCTTTTTCAGAACCTTTGCCCCCAAGCATTACATATCTATGCACCCTTGGGATATTAATCCAACATACAAAAGTTATCAGATAGTGATTGGCTTTGCAATATTCTACTGTGAGGATGCCTATAGTTCTATGGTCAGTGTTAATTAATATGACTATGGGAATCAATGGTTCATAGATTAAAAAAAGAAAATCAAGGAAAATAAACCAATATCACAGGAATCTATTAATCAAGAATAAATATTCAGATCATTCCCCCCTCTCATCTCAATGGAAGACTCTTACAGGTACTCTCATATATTGATGTCTGTTTATAAGCAGCACAGAGAGTTTCTATATTGATTGTTATTAGGAAACACACTGTATGCAGAGAAACAGAAGTCTAACTTCCTGTGAAGTGAAACAAAATAGTTCAAAGTCTAGAGGTTATTCACACCTTCCAAAACGAAACCTCATTCATGATAAATACAATAATGTGTTACGCCATGGTGATACAGTATTGTTTTTCCATACTAGGGATGTTAAAGCCGACAGTAATCAGCTGCATAAACATTTTAAACACCTGATTTCTGTTTAAATTGGGGGGAGGGGTAGAGTGAAAGCTGCTGGGTAGCTCTTGCTGATGGGGAAGCGTGGAGCCCAGCGTGGGGCAAGGGGGGTGGGAGCCACGGCTGGGCTCAGCTCAGCTCCCTGGGAATGAGAGCTGCCTAGCTGCAGCTCTGCATGGGTTGGCAGGAGAGGTGCAGATAGGCAGCTCTGACTTGGCAGTGGGGAGCTAAGCCCAGTGGGGCTCCCCACCCCCACCCCTGCATTTAACAGCTTCTAAAAACAGAACATTTAAACGGATTATTCATTAAACTTTTACTTCCCTCTCTCAGGCCTAGTTTTATTTTAAATAAAGAAACTTCAGTATCACTTCCTTAAAGTACATTTTTATACAGAACAGCTGTCAGGAGGCATGATGAATGTAAACTGCAATGACCTACGGAGCAGTCTTTCCAAAATGTTTTAGAAATGCTACAGATTCATTTATACATTTGCCAACATTATGTTAATTCTTTTGATCAAAGTCAGCTAAACCTGTGAGGTGCTGGTTAAGCTACCAGGGCCGGCTGATGCCCTGGGCCTCAGCTGAAAGGGGGCCCCGGGCATCAGTCCCTAAAACCCCTACATTAATCCTGCGCCCCTGCCCCCGCCCCCCGCCCAGCACCAGCAGGGCAGGAGCACTGACCGCTCCTGCCTTGCCACCATTAGGTGGCGGAGGGGACCCTGGAGCCAGAGGCCAGGCTCTGTGCTCCCATCCTGCCCCTGGGCCGACTGGTCCGCACCTGGGGGAGGGAGGGGCAGACAGGCCAATGCCTGCTTACTCCGCCTGGGGGGGAGGGGGGGCGACGGGACTGGCTGGCGCGGCCTCCACTCCAGCCGGATGCAGCTTTCCAGGGCAGACTTGCTGGAGCAGGCCCAGGGTAGGAGCACCCTCTGGCCCCAGGACCCCCCATAGCGATGTGGGGGCCCATCCGCCTGCTTCACTTTGGGTCTGGTACAGTGTGCGTGGGGAGGAAGCGGGGGGCGGGAAGGCCACTGACCAAGCCATGAGTATAAGGACTCTTTCGCTGATCCAGGAACCAACACTGGTGTTAGTCTTGGGGAAATTGCTCGGCTACTGGAAGGGCATCAATTATCGAGAAATTTGGGGTGATAGACTAACCCTGGTGAAGTCAATGGGATTTTTGACTGTTCTCACTGAAGTCAGTGAGAGTTCTGACGTGTTTTGACAATGAATGAGGCAGGGGTCCTTTGGAAAAAACTGCATGTAATTAAAGATTATAATGTAATGGATATGAACAAAAGGGTTGAATTAAGGTTGCACAGGCAACATTAATTCTGGCATTTCCTAACTTTTGAGTGCTTGATTTTACAACCTTAATAATAACCTTTTAACATAATTTTTTGTGTGTGATTTCCTAGGTTTTTAGAAAAGCAAACTGAAAAAAACCAGAAATTCCATCATGGCATCCAGCAAGGTTGGAGCCTGTAGATCCTTCAGATCTTACATGAGCTAATGGAGTAAGTGACAGTCTTACTAAAATAAGTAAGCAATAGTCCTTCTAAAATAATTTTTTCTGATAACTTTTTTGTTGAAGGAAACAAAGCAGAATACATTGCCATAAACTCCTGAGAAAAGATCTGAGTCACTAGACAGCTTACATACAAGCATATCCAATGCCAGTGAACCATGGAGGTCTTAATAGTTATTTATAGTATCTGCTACTTAAAATTTATGTAAGGGTTTTCTCTAGGGGCCTTCACAGTCACAGAGATTCAACATCATGCAAAATAATTATAGCTGACTCTTACCCGATAACCCCTCCAGAATGACTGGATTATCTTGCATGCTTCTTCTTCTGATAATAGGAGAGACAGAGGAATTGGTGGTCTGGGACTAAAAGAAAGAAAATTGTTTAGCCTTTTACAATGTGTCTTCCTCCTTTATAATATAGCTCCCTCTCCTCCCACCCCAAAAAAGAAAGGTTATTCTGTATCTGATACAATTTCTTAATACTCCAAAGTAAACAAGTATTAATTAAATAATGTGCCCTTTTAAAACATGAATATTGGTACATTATTATACAAATGATTTCTTCTCTGCAAACACCATAATGTAAATAATATATCAAGGACTGTACTGTTATGCATAATCCTTCAAGTGCTTTTCATTTCTGTATTTTATTCTTTGGTTATTTTTTATCATTTATAAACAGTGAAGGGCACAGCTGCAATTGCAGAGTGTATGCCACTCAAATATACTTTATTCCATAAAACCATTTGAACTACACTATGTGTTCTGTTTAGAGTGAATTGTTTTGTTTTGAAAGGATTACTGATATAGTAACCATGTATAAGAAGTCACAGAGATGTGTCTTAATAGGATTGTAAAATAAATGTGGCTGTTTTATCTTTGCTAAATAGTCAGACAAACCTTACATTATAAGTGGTCAGAGTAAGAAAAAAGAAAAAAACTCAACAATTAATTTTTGGGAAAAATTGATGGTGATTTGAAAGCATTTACAATAAATTCTTCTATCAGATAAGAATCACTTTATAGTGTAATTAGGTTTCCGTGAACATTCAGATCAGTGTATCAAGTATAGCTTCACAAAAAGTCATTTTACTATGTTTATTGATATGTTAACTCTTATTTATACCCATGAACAAGCATCCAGTTGAAAGGAGCAGACAAAATCATTTCTTTGGTTTTCTTTGATTTTTTTCAAAGATAAGAAAATGTCACATCCGCCACTTTGTTTTAAATGTCACTGGGCTGCAGGTAAACAATTGTAATGTTTACCTGCAACCCAGTGACTTTTAAAACAAAAGTGGGGGATGTGGCATAAGAGAGCCCACTAGAACCAGCTGATCTTCCATGTCACTAGAAATTCCTAGTAGAACTTGGTCTGTTTTTTTAAAAAGTGACAGATTAAGTTTCTGTGCAAAAGTTGATTTGGGAAATTCAGAGTTCTATGAATCGGGATGATGTGAGTAATCATTTGGACATAACAATCAAACAGATGTTTGCCCAAATCAATCCTTATAACAGAATGCCATTGTTTCTTTTTGACAAAAATAAGAGATGGAGGCAACTGATAAGGAGGCAATGCCCTTTCCAGTATGGGGTTTGTTCCTTACAGTCTGTCCCCAAATGCTTCATCTAGTCCAATTTTAATTGACCAAAAACAGTGGTTTTCCACCATTTCCTTTGGAAGACTATTCTACAACAGAAGAGATCTCCTATTAGGAGATTTCCCCCCATATATTTAGGTACATTTTTCTTTGTTTAGTTTCATTCATATTTATTCTTGCCCTAGTAAATTTTCTTTACCTTTTGAGACCTTTAGGGCTTGCCTTCACTGACGTACATCAAATTAGAACATGACTTTAATTATTAACTACATACAAAGCTGACTACAATGTTACAGTCAGCATACACAGGAACAAATTTTGCTCATCATCCTGTCAGCTGGGATTTGGGCTTTCATTTATTTTATATGAAATAAACCCTCAGTCTATGTCTCGGAAATCAGAAATACAGACAATAGTAGAAAGTGCCATCTCCATTAAACCAAATGGCAATAATTCTATGGACATTAGTGTGCCTACTGCTGATGGGAAATGATAAAACTGGACAACCAAGAGTGCCTGAGCAAAATGCTATTTGTAATAAGTTGTATGCAGTGTTATTGTAGCCATGTTGGTCCCAGGCCATTAGAGAGACAAGGTGGGTGAAGTAATATCTTTTACTGCACCAACTTCTGTTGGTGAGAGAGACAATATTTTGAGATGATAACACGACCTGCAATTACTAAGTCCTCACCACCAGTCAGAAGAAAAAAGAATCATCTGACTGGATACCTCACAGAGGAAGAAACCACATTCTTGATCATTACACTGATTGCTTTCAGGAGAAAATCCTTAATAAGTATCATATCCACCACAATCTCTCCACTGCCAAGAGGACAGCTATATAATCCCTGAAATAAAACCACAAAATCGTGATCAAACCAGCAGACAAAGAGGGTGCCAACAAAGTCTTCAACTATGGTGACTATGTTAATTAGGCCAACCAACAACTCTCCAACACCATCTAATATACAGAACTCAAAGAAGACCCCACACCACAATTTACCCAGGAATTTAAGGGTATTAAAGAATCCTTCTCAAACAACTCCAAGAAAATCTAAGAAAAACTATAATTTCATTCCCCATGAACCCAACCCTTGGAGCGTCTCCATACATCCCAAAATACACAGAGAAGGGACCCATCATATATATCGGGCCATGGCACTCTTACAGAAGCAATATCAGGACTCATAAAAGCCATCCTCAAAACCACCCATCACACAAATGCTTCCTCCAGGACACTACCAGCATCCTCCAGAAATCCTGCAGCATTAACAATCTTCTTCAGAACACTATCTTTGCCACCATGGATGTCACCTGCCTATATTTCAATGTCCCTCTGGCATCGCTGCCTGCCTCAAATATTTACAAGATAATGGACAACACTCATAAATCCATTCCAAAAACACCACCAAATTAATGCATTTCATGCTTACCCATAACAATTTTACATTCAACAACAAATTCTTTGTCCAAATCATGGGAACAACCAGGGGTACTAGGATGGCTCCCCAATATGCCAACCTCTTCATGGACCACCTTCCAGAAGAATTTCTGGATAATTACACCAGAAAACCAATGATACATCTGATATATAAATGATATATTATCTTCTGAATGTAAACTCCCTCATAGATTTCTACCATAACTTCAACAACAACCATCCATCCATTAAATTCTTTCTACAACACTCCCACAGAAGGATCAACTTTGTACAATCCAGCTGTCTAGAATCCTGCAGACAATTATATGTAAGAAATCGACAGATCATCACACATACCTTCACAGATACAGTAATAACCCCAACCACATCAAGAAATCTGTTATTTACAGCCAAGCACTCAGATATCACAGAATATGCTCCGCGGAAGAAGTCCAATACACTCTAACAAAGAAGTAGATCATATCATGAAATGGACCACCCATATTTCTCGAGAGAACCTGCTTCAATATAGAAATAAAACCCTCTGACTTCACCTTCTACCATTGCACGCTGGAGCAAATAACAGGTATCATCAAACAATTACAACCCATACTTGATGGGGATCACAGTCTGAAAAAGTCTTTCCTGAATACCTTCTTGTGGTCTTCAGACAACCCCCAGTTTCACCAAGCTCATAAACTGAAAGCAAGCTCCCCACAGTGGGACACACCAACTCAAAGTAATACCAGACCCTGCTAGAATGACAGATACAAAGCCTGCGAGCAAATCTCCACTGCTACCATGTTCACAACCACCCATAACACACCTTTCAAGAGCCAAGAGTCCTACAAATGCATATCACAACATGTGATATACCTCATCCAGTGCACCAAATGTCCCAATTAAAAACTATGTGGGTGAAACCAGACAATCACTGTGCTCTCAGGTTAACTCACACAGCTGTGACACTCTGAATACATTTCCCAGACTTGAAGAAGAATTCTGTATAAGCTTGAAAGCTTGTCTGCCTCACCAACAAAAGTTGGGCCCATAAAAGATATTACTTCACTCTCCTTGTCTCTCTCATTTATCATGTGTTCATCTATGATTTTAGACTGTGCTGATGGACTCCTGCCTATTGTTAAAGGATTGATCTTTTTGAGACGCTAAAAAGGTCTTTTTAACAGTGAAAATGAGGACATCAACCTATACATTTTAAAATACAGCAGGAAACCATGAGCTTTCAGTGGTAATGACACATTAGACATAGACTAGCTTGCTTAAGTCAACTTAAGGAAAATAAAGTTGACTTAATGAAAATTAAGTCGACTTTATTAAACTTGCTTTTTACTCGACCTAAGGCTTAATTCGACTTTTTAAAGTCGAATTAAGCCAGTGTAGATGTGGGGTAGCCCCAAGTCGACTTAGGGCTACCCCAGGACTACACCAATGCCCTCCCTGCCATGGGAGGGGCACCGGGGGGAGCCTAGCATGCCCCCCAAAGGGCAGGGCAGAGCCTGGGTGATGCTGTCTGGATTTAGGGAAGCATTTATGATATTATTTTCTATTCATATATCCTAAATGCTGTATAATCCATAGGAGCTATGTCATGTTTGGTATCAACAGAAAGGTAGTAATTTGCTGGGAATGATTATATAGTTTATGTCTAGGAATTCTATTTCAATTAGAAGTTAGTTTAGTTAGGAATTTGGTGTTCTATCTATACTTTAACTTGTGTGATTTTATGGAAATGTCTGAGAGAGGCATCTGTATCAAACCATTGTCTCCTTAATGTTAAGGAATGTGCCAGGTGATATGGGCCCATTGAGTCTTTAATGGCTCATCAGTTTACTCCCTGGGCCCATTGTAGCTGGAAAATTCCTAAACATTAAGGACACAATGGTTTGACACACCCGCCTCTCTCAGACATTTCCATAAAATCACACAAGTTAAAGTACAGATAGAACACCAAATTCCTAACTAACTTCTAATCCAAATAGAATTCCTAGACATAAACTATATAATCATTCCCAGCAAATTACTACCTTTCTATTGATACCAAACATGACATAGCTCCTATGGATTATAGAGCATTTAGGATATATGAATAGAAAATAATATCATAAATGCTTCCCTAAATCCAGACAGTATCACACCCTGCCCACATGCCCTGCCAGGGTCCCTGTCCCCCTTTGCCCCATTGCACACAAGGGGTGCCCCCCTGCCACCGTGGACCTGCCCAAGGTCCCCCTAGCCCCTAGAAGTCAACCTAGAGCGTCCAGTGTGGACGCTCTAGGTCGACTTTATAAGTTCCCCTTTAAGTCAACTTTAATGTTAAGAGTAGACACACTAAGTCAACTTAACTAAGCCGACTTTAAGTCGACTTAGTTAAGTCAACTTAGTTAAAGTCAACTTAAAAGTGCAAGTGTAGACATTGCCCTTGGGAGTAGCATCTCAAAAAGCAAAAAGATTTCCTCAAAGTCACTCCACTGAATTTACTATTAAATAATTAAATAATCTGGTTTGCAATCCACTACCAAATCTGAGAAAGCCAGTATAAATCAAGCAAAATGGAAAGGACTTAATCTTAAGTGCGGCAGTCATTTAGAAATATCAATCATTTCACTATCAGGCCAGTTTGAAGAAACAAAAGTCATGCCAAATCCATTTCTGTCCACATACAAGTGGCCTCAGGTCAAATAAAAGTAGAATATGAGCAGAGGCAGTCACCCATCAACAGTGAACGGGGGAAGAAGAAATATGTCATTTGTGGCAGAGGACAGCTGTAACACTCCAAGAAAATCAGAAATTTAGTTGTCATTTCTGATTTTCTTGGAGTGTTACAGCTGTTCAGAAAGATTATTCTATTCTATTGAAGCTATTTTATTTCAAAATAAGAGATCCTAAAATCATGTAAAATCTTAAAAACCAACACTGTGTAGAATATGTTTTACATTCAAAATAGCTTCAATAGAATAATCTTTCTGAACAGTGTGTTGGTGATTATTGATGGTTTTTCACACTTTACCAAATTTTACCAATTGTTTTCACAGTTTACCTGAATAAAGCAGGCATTGACCAGAAGAATCTTTAATGCCAGGAAGGATGTGCTTTGCTTTCTGAGCAATCAAGCTTGTAAGGATCCTGCTTATGAGAGACCTATTATTTACATCTCATTATGCAAATATAATTCAGTATCCAGAAGAAATACAACACACTTGTATTAAAAAAAGTGTATGAAATATTGCAAGGTGTTCTTATCAAAGCTTTCAGTTTTATATCCAGGTGTCTCTGATTTCTATATTGAACTCAGAAGTTGACTTTCATAATGTGAAAGCTGTTCCTAAAAAGATATAAAGAAAGAAGTTTTCTGTGTGACTTTAGCTATGTTGTACGCTCTATATCTGTGGTTTTCAAACTTTTTTTCTTGGGACCCATTGAAAAAAAAAAATTATACCCAAACCCAACAATTACATTTGGAATTACATTCCAGTCCTTTGGAGGTGGCAGCAGGAGGTGCCGCGACCCAGTGCCTGAGTGTCTGCGACTCAGTACTGGGCCCCGACCCTAAGTTTGAAAACCACTGCTCTACATCCAGCCCTACATTTGAGTCTGATCAACTCGGCATAGCTTTGCTGTATGCCAAATAAAAATACCTGAGTTACAAAATCTGGAATCAAACTGATTTCTTGGGAGTGAAAAGAGGTCTTGGAAGAAATCCCAACAGTGTGTAGGTTCCCAGTGGAACTCTGTGCAGATACAGTAGAATGTCCAAATACAACCAGTTTCAGAATAAGGCCCTATTACCTCCATATAGTTATACCCTTTAAGCTTTAGAGTCTGCCACACTAAAAAGCAATTTGACTTAACTAGGATTGTTTCTCTGAACATGGTATCCACTACAGCTATATAACGGAGAACAAAATCTGCTGTCAGACTGATTGTTATGGTAATTAATCTTGAATATTTATTTTATAACAGGTCATAAAGCCCCAATTTATGTGCCAGGCACACTCTACAAACACATATAAAGAGACAGTCCTTGCCCTGGAGAGTGTACAGTTTCAAAGACACAAGAAGGGACAAAAAGAACATGTAAATGAATCTGGTGAGCAACATAATTTTGCTGGGTAATCCTTAAAAAAATTCATAAGCACTCAAGAGCTCAGATGCTGATCTGAACTATCCAAATCTCCAGGTTCTGAAATATTTTTTTAAAATAATTTTTCTAGTATTTTCTGCTTTCAGTTTGGAACAGAGCTGAAACAGCAGTTCCTTTTGTAGGCGCTTTGCCTACTCCTATCCAGAGTCCAGAATGCAGAGGCATGGAAAAATATTTTTAATAAAATGGCTTCAGAAAGTTCTGTTAATGCAGCGGTTGCCACATTGGAGGCTGCACTTCCCCCCCTCCCCAGGAGGGTGTGAAGAAAATCCAAGGGGGGCATGAGGCTGTGAAATTTTCATAGGGAAATATTTTTGCATCAAGAAAACCTATTTGTGGTTATTTTTAATTGTACAATTGCAAATTGAATTTTTGTTAAAAGGGGGTTGGATGATGGTAAAGGAGAGGTGAGGAGGCATGAGGGTTTTAAAAAAATCGGAAAGGAGGAATGATGCTGAAAAGTTTGGGAGCCTCTGTGTTAATGGATATTATTAGGTCTGATTTACCCCAAAAGAAGAGAGAGGATTACTTAATCCAACAGAGACTCCAGCACCCATTTATGTGACCTACCTTTTAAATGCAGACAACCCTAACCACATAATGCACCCAACACTACTTGAAGATTCCACAGTTTTAAAAGAATGGATTTATACAGGGACTCAATGAAAATATCCCTTGGGCTTTGGTGGAGTGGGCATTGTAGGGCCCAACAAAAGAATTTATGATGCGATAATATGCTAGTAGGTGGTGTCGCCATTAATCAGTCCTGACCAAAAGTTAACTCTGTGTATAAGCAAAACAGAGCTGGTCCTGACCAAGGATGTACCTTGCTCCCACCAAATAGCAAACGTAACTTATAAGCTCTGTAAAACAATAAGATAAGACCAGGGCAAAGGAATGTTGTAAATAAGTGTGAAAAATAACCAGATGTGCCTGTCATTTATCCATTTAGTAAGCCCAAAAGGTATAAATAGTTAGTAGGTAGCCCCCCAAATTTGGAACCTCGTCATCGGGGCAACTGCTATGTTCGCTGCCACGAGTCATCGCTCCCCATGATGTGCGCCTGCAGTCGTTTAAGTGGGGTTCCTGTCTGCTGAAGGGGCGTAAGCATTAGTACTTTCCTATTCCTTTTCTTTCTTGTCTGTGTCTTTTTCAATAAACCTGTTTTGCTTTTACCTTTTATCTTGTCTCCCAATGTTGTGTCTATCAAACCCATCAAATCATAGGATCTGAGCTATAGTTGGTAGCTGGTGCCCTGTAAGAGGCATGAGACCTTTCAAGATAGTTTCTTTGTAACAGGTCACACAATACATTCATTCAACAAGCAGTTTGCAGAAACACTACTGAATACTAGAGGGGTAGCCATGTGAGTCTAGTTCAGCAAATCAAACAAGGAGTCCTGTGGCACTTTTAGTCTTTACAACTGCCACAGGACTCCTTGTTTGTTTTGCTGAATATTAGTAGTCTTTTGGGAGCAACCCCAGTATACCAGATTGACAGAAAGCGATTTGAAAAAGCCGTCACAATATAGAAAGCTCAGGAACCATGCCTCATCCATTTTATGAAAGGTACTTCTCCTTCAAAACACTATGAATGTGGAAACAATCATGCCTGACCTTCTGAAGAAGAAAATACAGATCCACAGCCTTTTGACAGTTGCTGGGAGCAAAGCTTCACAAAATCTTCTCTTTTCTATCACTTTTTCTTTTATATAGCTGACAACTAAGATGAGAATGTTGAAAAATTGCGACCCCCTTTTTGCCTATTGCTTTTTTTCATGGATTCATTTGCCTGAGCTTTTGTATCCAACTGCATACAGCCCAGTGCAAAGCTCCTAGGATGTAAGGGAGGAGAGGGTTTCATTTTTTAAAACAATTTCTGCTTCCTTTACATTTTAGGTTGGAAAGCTTTTAGGGAAAAGAATTGAGATGCAAATTTTAGTCTTAACTCATTCTGGTGTGTTCTAGACATACAATGGAGTACAAATATATCCATGCAGAACACCAGCATTAATCTAGGCCAGATTTCCAGAGCATTTTTTGACATTTACAGTGTCTGACAACTTAACAGTTTAGCCCTGAAGTTATTGCAATTCCAAAGTATTTGCAAAAATAGCCTGCTTACTGCATGTAATTTCATTCATGATATGGGGGAGACTTAGTTATTCCCAAAGGGGCAATTTGAAGAATTTTTTCCCCTTTATTATTATTATTATTTATACTGAGGTAGCATAGAAATTGTGCTAGGCACTGTACTGATATATAGGAAGACAAAATGCTTGAAGTGCTTACAGTATAAAAAGACAAGGAACAGACCTTGGGTGGAGGACAGATACATAAAGTACCAGCAAAGGGCTAATAGACTCACAACTCGTTAATTTAATTTTAAATGTTTGTTTGTTTTATTATATACCTGTTTGATATTTTACTGGGGTTAAGGTGAGAGAATGGGTTGGTGAGAAGGGAAGGGGAATGTAGGATGACTATAAGAAAGTTAGAAAGTAAGAAGGTATAGAGGAGGAGGGAGAGAAGCAGAATACGCAAGAGACTGGCAGGACAGTTGAATGGTATCAAGGGTAGGAGAAGGTTAGAATGAAGGGAAACCAGGAAAAAAACAACATCCAGAGACCAACCTTCAGAGTTGAATGAAGGCTGGGAGGCTGCTCTCAGCTGCTCCTGTTGCTCCCCACATAGAGGGGGAGAAAGGGAATATTGACAGGCCTGGAGCCCTAAAGAGGTCCCTCTTGATCTTGCTGGGAATGGGGAGGCTGGATAACTCTGATTTATATCCCATGCCATTAACTCACATGGCGGGATTGGATCCTCTAGGGAAGGAGTATTAAAGATCTAGAAATAGATTCCATAATCAGGTCCATGTAAGTTCCTTCAAGCTGGAGCCGTTTTACTCCAAGGGTGTATGTGTATTGGTGCTATAGGTGTCTCTAGCTCTAGCCTGGGTGGAAGCGAAAATGCCCTGATTTTATATTTATCTGTGATGGCCCATTACAATACTATTTTCCTTTACAACATTCTCTGTCTGCTTCTGATTTAGAACTCTTCGTTTTTAATGGTGAATTCGTGATTACAGCACAAGACCAGGAGTTGGGAGACCTACACATTATTACTGGATCTACAGACTTGCTGTATGACATAGCACAAGCCCCCATAGTTCTGTGCCTTAGTTTGCTCGTTCGTATAAAGATGAGGCTAACAATACTTTCCTACTTCACAGGGGTGTTTTCGGCCTCAGATGGAAGGAGATTCTTCAACATGATCCAAAGCCCACTGAAGTCAATGGGAATCTTTCCATTAACTTCCATGTGCTTTGGATCAGGCTTTATATACTGCAAACATGAAGGATTAGCAATAACGGTAGTAATCTTTGATATAACTTATTAGGAAGCCAAAGCATGCCATTAATGTTTTTCTGTTTTCCCCACAGTAATTTCAACAATCTCTACTGTAAATCAGAGCAAACTTCAATATTTTAAAAAGCATTTTCAGCCTCAAAAACTTATATCACATTGTAAATACTTTATATCTAAACCATCCAAAACCACTGTGTCAATGCAATGTTAATGTTGTACAATTTGAAGTGAAAAAAGAAAAAAATCATACATGAAATGAAAAAGCCAAGCTCCCTACAGCAACATTCCTGTAATGAGAACTGTGTGGTTGCACTCATACAGCATAGGGTCCATATAGAGTTTGTTTGCTTTTTCTTACTAAAGGTATAGCTTATTCTACCACCATTTTAAAGCACAAGTTATAAGAAAAAGACTTGCAGTGTAAATGAAACGTATACTGAAAGTTGCAGAGCGTGACTGATTTAGTGACAGAGCAATGAAATATTGCAGTGTGCATGAAGCAAAACCTGTGGGAACTGGTCACATTATGGAAAGAAAGAAGTCAGCCGCCCATGCAAAATTACCCCCATTGGCCAGCTGAGAACTGACAGTGAAATCAACTGTAAAGGCAGCTGAGACCAGCAGACTTTACCTAATTACAATATTAAGAGGAGGAGGAATAAACCCAATCTGTATAAGCACACACAGATAGATAGATAGATATGTTCCATATAAAGCAACTAGCATTGCACTAGCAATCATTTATTTACTGGTATATCTTATCTACACACTTCACTAGGATAAAGGCTACAATAATATAATTTCAAGCTACAATAATTTATTTTCCCCTTATCTTTATATTTGTTTCAGCACACAGAGATAGGTTCCAAGAATGTCAATAGGGAATATAGTCTTCTGACTTCAATTTTGAGCGGATACCTCTCTATATGATTTTAACAAAATTAAAAATGCAGATTGCTTCAATGTTCTACATATTACCGTTAACTCTTAAAGGAACTGTGTAGCTCTTGTAACATCAGTCAACTACCCATGCACAAGCTGACCTTGAGTAGATGACACAGGAAACGACACAGGCTTATTCATAAATGCAGAAACGCATAATACTGCCTTTTATTCTCAGGCAATGTTGCAGATAAAATAGAATGAAGCAGTAGTTCTTCTAAATTAATATTACATGAGAATCTCATTATATTAGCATTTTTCACAGCACTACAATAATACAGATTTATCTTATTGTTGTTTTTCCACACTTCTGTCTAATCTGCTTTAGAGGGCTGGAAAGTCAGACACACAAACGATGTACTGGTATAGCCCTGATTGTACCTGCACTAAAAATTAAAACTCCAATGGAATCATTCTATTACATGCTCCCCGCATCTCCGAATTTTAAATAATTGGTTATTTGCGCTTGGGTTTCATGGTAATTCAGCTGGAAACATGGCTGAGAAAATGCAAACTAAAGACAACTGCATTGCTTTTATTTATGGAAAGAGACTATATTATCCTATACCTATAGTACCTGTATCTTTACCTATAGTAATCTGTTAAGGGAAAGTTTAAGTCGACCTAAGTTACATCAACATACAGCCGCCATAATAATTAAATCACGTTTGCATATCCACACTATGCTCCATGTGTCAGCAGTGTGTGGCCTCACTACCAGCTGTGGCATCGATTCAGAGAACCATGGGTGGCTATCCCACTGTGCAATTTGCCACTATCTAACACAGAGTGTTTTGGGAAGTGATTGCAATGCATCCTGGGGCAAACAAATCATGCAGGGATGACTGGAAAAATGGTTTCGATGTCCCACAATGCAGTTGCCTCCATCCCATAATTTTATCTGCATCCTTTAATGTTTAGCACCTCTTTCAAAAAGCCTTGCAAACCTGCACATCTGCCATCTCTGTGAGAAGCATGGTTCCTGTACAGCTCTTCACTACTGTGATGAGCATTGTGAGCACAACATGCCTGATCTGGCAGCTTTTGCAGAGCTGTCAGAGGAGCCACAGGGAACATAGTTCCTTGCAGGCTATCTTGCTGTGGCACACAGAAAGAAACAATTCAAGGTTTCTGTTGGCAATCACAGGGCACCTGCAGACAGTGAAGTACTCTTTTGGGGGCCTAGAAATAAGCACAGATTGGTGGGATTGCATCATTATGCACGTATAGGAAGATGAGCAGTGGCTGCAGAATTTTCAGATGTTTGCATATCCTTATTTTGGCAGCAGACCACCTTCCCACAGAGTATATTGATAGGAAGGGCTACTTTTATATGATATTGCAATTGTTGGTGGATCACCACCAGGGACGTTTTACCGATATCAAGGCGAGAAGGTGCATGACGCACACATCTTTCAGAACACAGCCATGTTCAGAAAGATGCAAGAAGGAACTTCCTTTCCAGACCAAAGAACCACCATTGGGGATGAAGAAATGCCAGTAATAATCCTGGAGGACCCAGTCTACCTCGTGGCTCATGAAGCTGTACACTGGCCCCCTTGACAAAAGAAAAGAGCATTTCAACTACAGGCTCAGTAGGTGCAGAATGATAGTTGAATGTGCCTTAGCTGTTTGAAAGGCTGCAGGTGCTATCTACTCACGAGATCAGACCTGAGTGGAAAAAGAAAATTCCAATGGTTATAGCTGCCTGCTGTGTGCTTCATTATATCTGCAAAGCAAATGGAGGAAAGTTTCTGCCAGGGCAGAGGTGGAACAGCTGTGTGCTAATTTTGAACAGCCAGATACCAGGGCAATAACAGGAGCTCAATGGGGAGCTATACGACTCAGGGATGCTTTGAAAGACCATTTTATTAGTGAGTCACAGTAACGTGTGTTGCTGTAGTGCACTCTGCCTGCCACTGGTTTATTTTGCACTCTAGTATGAATTGTTTAATGAGTACTGTGTGTGTTAGCAGTATCACATTGCAAATGAACCTATTGCTGTTATGTGTAAACGATGTCAGCTCCCATCAGCATATGTTGTGAGCTAATAAAGATGAATTAAGTTTCCATAAGGAGACTTTTATTCCAAACAGACGCAGCCATATTTATAACTGATTGAAACTTTATAAAGACAGGGAAAAGAAGCTCTGAAGAGGAAAGAACAGTCGTTTTCATATCACAAACACATATGTCAACTGTGTCTCCTACAGGTCGGTGTACGTGTGGCTGTAATTTCCTGTACTCTCCCCAGAGTGGAGTGGTACGGATAGTCCAGCGGCCCCAGACACCATGTGGAATGTGTATGTAGGGAGCTGCCATAATGAAATTCTTTATGGGCTGCAGAGGTAGGTGAATACAGATCTGTTCAACCTGAAGGTCAACAAGAGTCTCCAACATGTCTGTTTGCCATTTAAGAAGTGCTAGCCTCTTCTGCTGTATGTCTCTCTCCTTTTCTTGTGCTTGTCTCCTCTCTTTGCTCTGTCCCTGGTACATTCTGTCTGTGAGGGTGATCCTTCAAGCCCTGTGCTCGGTATCCAAAGCACCAGAGGCCTGCAGGATCTCTTTGAACATGTCATCCTGTGTCCTCCCTCCTTCGCCTCGTCTGGCTGAGCCACTCTGCTGGTTTAGAAGGCCACACTTCCATCTGCAAAAGCTATAATGCACAGAGGTACTATTGTGAGTGCATTCACAAGATAAATGGAAATTTGGTATCTCTTCAAAGATCTATGAATGTCAAGGAGCTTTTCTCTTTCTGAGGCAGTGACTTGAAGTTCCAGGAATATAGGTAGGTGACATCCATGGTGGAAAAAATAGTGTTCTGAGGAAGAGTGTAAATGTTGCAGGATTTCTGGAGGAGGTTGGTAGTGTCCAGGAGAAAGCCGGCCATTTGTGTGATGGGTGATTTTGAGGATGGCTTTTATGAGTCCTGATATCTCTTCTCGATGAGTGCCATGGTTTTTCCAAGTAGAACCATCTAGCAAGATTTTCCAGAAAGCTCAGCTCCTTGAAGCTTCCACTGGCAACAAATCTGGCCACAACATTGAAGGTGCCTACATGGGAATTCTCTTGAACATCTGGTCCATAGAATTTCCTTACTTCTTCATTATGCGCTTTCATTTCATCCCTATTCTCTTCTCAAGCTGCATTGCTGGACAAGTCATGCAACCAAGAAGAAAGAGATTCCTACAAAACTATGATACAACTCTGTATTGGAGGAGCAAGATGAAAAGCTATAGAGGGAGACAGTGAACAATTTACTCGAGAAACAAAAAGTGTCATCTCTTAGATACAAAATCATGAATAGTATGCAGAAGAAAGGCATCTTCCTGCCAAGTATGACTACATGAAATTTAAAACAAGCTGGTCACAGTTTGGAGGAACAATTTATAAACTACAGAGCCTCAAAGAGGTTCCTAATCATTGCATTAGGAAGCAGTACTTAAAAACAGAGTTATTTGTTCATAAGTATAAAGATTTTCATAATATCATCAGGCAATTTGAAATTCCCTGCATTTCAGAGTAATGAAATGTTTTGCACTCCCACAACAATTTCCGTGCAAATGAGCCTGGCCCAAAATACTTTATAACTACCAAATTAACAAGCACCACAAAAAACTCTTTGTTATGCAAGAATAGAAAAGGACACTCAAAAGGGGACAATTTTAACACCTTTAAGCTCTATTATTTTTTGAGGGAGGGGGGAATTAAGGGAAGGGGGAAAAAAAGAGTACTATTTAAATATTGCATAATACTTACTGATCCTTTAGCCAGTCCTTGACAAAAGGGATGGAGAAGAATTCAGTGAATGGCTCATCTTTCCTCTTCGGATTCTGGCTGATAATTATACAATATATATTTTTAAAATGCAGTTAATAGAAAAATAATATACGTTCATCTCAATTGTTTTTTTATTTGTAAATTAATGTTACTGAATAATTGGGCACAGTTAATATTTAGAAACAAAATCAACTTACTTGTATAACCACTCAGTCAGAAAATCACAGGCAATAAATTTGGTCCTTTTTCTCTAAAGATAGAAGATCGTTTCAAATTATTTATTACTTTTGGACTGGTCACGTGTTTTAACGAGTGCTGAGGAACTGCAGCTAAGTTGATTGTCTTTGTTAAATAAAATATATAGTACATTACTGCGTCTACTTTAATTTTGCAACTGCCAAACAACCTGTGACTTAGCCAAAGCTGTAGAAATTTCAGTTGTGGAACCACTTTTCTAGCCAAGTTGAAAAATGAGTAAAGGAAATTCATCCATTTTGACATTTACACTAGTATCTAGCTGTTTGTTGCACTGAAGTTATAACAAATTCCTTCTTAATAGTATTCCTTCCAGACAGTGGTCTATTTGATTGAACGAATTAATGAGTTTAATGTAAGAAAATGCTGCCTATTACTGTTCATTATGTTATCCCATTCTTAAAATGTCTCCTTCACCTACATATGACATATTTTTCACCATAGCATAGAATTTCACTTTGATATAAATACTTTCTTACTTTTGAATAAGATGGCACATCGAAGTGTAAATGATTGCAATACACACAAAGAACAGATTCAGAAACATTACCCAATTTTGGAACAAAATGGTTTACCATTCGCTTATAACAGGAGACAAGATACATACTATATTAAGAATGTCAGTGTGCTCGTTAACATCTGAAACTGGTGATGCAAAGGGAGCCAGGAAGGGTGTTTAGCAGAATGTATTAGGTCCCAAGAATCTAACTGGCAAATAAGCCTGGCAGACTTCACGGCTTTGTTTTTAAAATTAAGAGACCAATTTCAGCACTAGTATAATCAAGCACAGAATCAGTGAGGTCACAGGGAGCTGTATCTATGTATCTGAGGGCAGCATTTAGCCATATGGGCCTGTTCCTGCAATAAGCTGAGCACTCTCAATTCCAGTTAAAATCAGAAGAAGTTGAGGGCACCGAGAAATTCACAGGATCTAGTCCGGCGGTTCTCAACCTTTTCCTTTACCCAGACCACTACATCATCATCAAAAGCTTTTGCGGACCACCACGTAAGCAAGCCGTTTTAAACTTGCTTTTAACATAGCCTACGGCAGACAGGAGTCAAACTTATATATCAAAGGGTATTAAAAATACAGCTATTTCTAATAATTTATTATGCTCACTCACAAACATATTGCACTCATCACAATACATTTACCTGTAGTAGGCCTACCAGTGGAAAATGATAACACTTACCTAATGAGAAGAGATTATATTATTATTACATTCTCTCCCCCTCCCACACAGCTACCTGCAGTACCCTCATGGACCACCAGTGGTCTACAGACCACAGATTAGGAACCACTGATCTAGTCCATGCTTAGTTGTTGTTTTCCTTAATCTAAAATAAAAGTAATCTAAATGGTAAAGTAATGTTGGCTGTTGCAAATGGGTAAAAAAATATTTTCCAGACAAAATGGACAATCATACCAACCTTACCAGTATGCTACAGAGATACACAAGACACCACTCTCTTTTTGAATTGGACCTCTATTCTGGACAAGATAAAAGCATTGAACCACGGCTGTACCTAAAGGCAGTGAAACTACATCAACCCATTGGAGATGAGGGAGGGATTATGCTTAAGTCATACAAGCTGCTTACCCCACTGCACATGATCAGCAGGCACGTATGAAAGGAAGCTGGGCCCTAGCCCTCTTTGGAGAAATCTGGGCATCCAAAGAAACACAGGTGGACCATACCTGGAATTGTATATGGAGGAAGAAGCAACAAAACTGTGGCCCAGTGTGTTCAGTCCTGCTGGTAAAGTTTCACTGAAATATGAATTGCTAACTTTCATGGTTTTAATGCAAGTGTCACAACAGTTGATATATATTTTCATTCTTTAGAAGTCCCAGCCCTCAAGACAAATGACCGTGGCTGCATCTACACGGGTAAATTAAGTCGACTTAAGCTTGGCTTAAATTGACTTAAATTGCCCTGTGTCTACACTACACTTTGCTTAAGTCGACTTAAGGAAAATAAAGTCGACTTAATGAAAATTAAGTCGACTTTATTAAACCACCTTTCTACTCGACCTAAGGCTTAAGTCGACTTTTTAAAGTCGAATTAAGCCAGTGTAGCCCTGGGGTAGCCCTAAGTCGACTTACATAGGGAATACAACCATTGTGTCCTTAATGGCTCATCAGGTAACTACCTGGGACCATTGTCCTGGCACATTCTTAAACATTAAGGACACAATGGTTTTGCACAGATGCCTCTGTCAGACATTTTCATAAAATAACATAAGTTAAAGTCTAGATAGAACACCATATTCCTAACTTCTAATTGAAATAGAATTCCTAGACATAAACTATATAATCATTCCCAGCAAATTACTACCTTTCTATTGATACCAAACATGACATAGCTCCTATGGATTATAGCATTTAGGATATATGAATAGAAAATAATATCATAAATGCTTCCCTAAATCCAGACAGTATCACACCCTGCCCACATGCCCTGCCAGGGTCCCTGTCCCCCTTTGCCCCATTGCACACAAGGGGTGCTCCCCCCGCCACCGTGGACCTGCCCAAGGTCCCCCTAGCCCCACAAAGTCAACCTAGAGCATCCAGTGTGGACGCTCTAGGTCGACTTTGTAAGTTCCCCTTTAAGTCGACTTTAATTTTAAGTGTAGACACACTAAGTCGACTTAGTTAAAGTCGACCTAAAAGTGCAAGTGTAGACATAGCCCATGTGAGAATCTCAAATTTCATTTAAAAAACAAATAAGTTTCTAGTCCTTATGGCTGTAGTGGCTGGAGGAGTTTGAAAATGCTGAGCCATAAATGTTAAAAAAATAAAACAGAAGACAAACAGAACTCAATTATATTTTAGTTTGAAAAATTCCGTTTTTCAGCCAATCTCATGATTTTGGGGGCCTGACTTGTGACTTTTGAATGCTTCTGGTTGGTGTTACTGGGAGTTATGCTTTTAACTTTAATTATATATATATAGATATATATATAGATATATATATATATATAGATATATAGATAGATATAGATATAGATATAGATATATAGATATATAGATATATAGATATAGATATATATAGATATATAAAAAACATTAGTATAATCTGAAATCTAGGAACCTGGGTGACTCCATTACAAATATTAGGCCTGCATAATTTTAAGCTGTCTGGCAACATTAAAGATCATACCAAAACTGACATGCATGCACAATGGTAACTTTTGGACTTATAAAAAGAATACACAATTGAAACTTTTGTTTTGGTATGTTTAATGCAATCAAATGTTATGCAATTCACTTGCCACTTTTTTAGTCAAGATACTGGCTGGCTCTAATGCACTTGCACTAGACATTAATAAACAAGCTTCTCTGTTGTTCCATACACAGTAGCAAAACAAAAGCTTCTTTTCTCTTAAATTATACCTTACAATTCAATTTAAACACACTGCAACTTGCTAAAAGACAGTATAAATGAAAACGCTGAAATATAACTGTGGGAAAATGAAAGTAGGCATCTTATGTAAATGCTCTGAAAATCATTTAAATTAGCTAGCCATAAATAAGCTGCATAATAACGTTTCTTTTTACAGCAAATGCATTGTTTCTAATGGCATTTACAGCACTACTTAGTTTTCAAGTTTCATTCCATACAATTAGCAAGTGCTGCCAGAGCTACTGTTAAAATGGGCAACAAGCTGATATGTAAGGGGCATGCTGAGCAATTGAATCACTTCTGAAGCAGAAAAAGAAAATGGAAGAAATGTTGTTCTCCCTTTGTTTGGGGCCAGCGTGGACGTGTTGTGCATACTCATGCACACACAGAACAGACAAGTATTGTGCCATTGCTCAGCTAAAAGCATTATCTGTTGGGTGGTCCAGAGAGGGACATGGAAACTTTGGGTGACCTTTGCAAAGCATATGCAAACTCTGATCCCCAAGTACACTGCACATTACTTAAAGTCAAGGATAAAGCCCTAGGTGTGGTGCATCTTTCCACACAGGATCAAGAGCAACATTTGGAAATAAAAATCAGATGACACTAAGCAAGGGTGAAGGACACAGAACCAGAAGCAAAGCTGTATTAAGGAGGACCACATCATGACCTTGTTGAAGTCAACCACAAAACTTCCAAGATCTATAAATGTACAGTTATTTGGCCCTAAGAGCACCACTAGAGCCAGAAATAAGAACCTAGCCGTAGAAGCAGCAGGAATGCTTAAAGAACCAAGATTATAAGCAGCAGCAAGCATTTGGGGCTTTGTGCCAGGATTTCATAGCTGGAACTGGGAACACAAGGCAGAATTAATGACTGAGGGGCAAATCCAGCAAGCAGCATTCAGGACCAACTGGCAGGATTCCATGCCAAGCCTTAGGAGCAACATACAGATGCAATAGATGTAGGAAAAAGGGCTAATGCACTTGCAGTTCCTAATGAATTTGCAGCTACTTCTGAAAACACAATCCCTTTGGCTATGTCTACACTAGAAAAAGTTAAGTCAACTTTGTTAAGTCGACTTAATAAGGTCGGCTTTGACTTAAAGCCGACCTTATTAAGTCAACTTAATAAAGTCGACTTAAGGGTTACTTCACGTCCTACTCCGTCCTTAAGTCGACTTAAGGAGTAGACTTAAGGCTTAAGTCAACCTAATGGGTGGTTCTTATTAAGTCAATTTAAGCTTTCATTAATTTGTCTTAAGGAATTTCTTAAGTCGACTTAATGAAAGTCTGGTGTAGACAGGGAGTAATTTAGGTCGACTTAAGAGTCCTTAAGTCCACCTAAATTCCTAGTGTAGACATACCCTTTCTGTGTATCTCTCCTCTTCTTCCTCTGCCCTCTAAAGAGCTAATTGCTGCAGACAGCTAATGATATGATTTTCTCCTTTAAGCATCTCACAGGCCAGGTCCTTACTGAGGTAGGCACTGTACAAAAATGAAACAAAAAGACAGTCCCTGCCCCCAAGAGGTTACAATCTAAGTTACACTTTGTGAATCAGAAAATTGACAGGTTGGTTTCCCCAGACATTCTTGACATTGAGTTGAGTTTTTCAAGGTGGGGATTGGCCTCTGCCAAGAGTGTGTCCTGTCCCCACTCCTGTTTGTGGTATTCACGGCATGTATCCAGTATAGGGAGGTGGCATCTTTGCTGTTTGCAGATGATATTGTCCTCCTTGTTTCTTCAGACTGTGATTTCTGATTCACACTCGAATCCTTTGCTGCTGAGAGTGAAGTGGCTGGGATGAGAATCAGCAGCTCCAAATCAGAGGTCACGCTTCTTTCCCAGAAGAAAATGGAGTTTCTCTCCACTGCAGCTGTCCTTAGTGGAAGAGTTAAAGTATCTAGAGCTCTTGTTCACAAGTGATGGTAAGTGGGAGTGTGAGCCTGACTGGCAGATTAGTGCAGTGGTAACAGTCATGCGGGTGCTGTACCTACCCGTGGTGGTGAAATGGGAGTCAAGTTTTTGGATGAAGCTCTCAGTTTACAGGTCAATCTATGTCCCCATCCTCATCTCTGGTCATGAACTTTGGGTAATAACTGAAAGGACAAGTGGAGGAAATGAGGTTTCTTCGTGGGGTGGCTGGGCTGACTCTCTGAGATAGGGTGAGGGGCTCAGCTATTTGGGAGAGCCTTGGAGTAGAGCCACTGGATTGAAATGAGTCAACTGTAGTGGTTTAGGCACCTGATAAGTTTGCCCCTGGGAGACTTCCTCTGGTACTATATCGGGCAAGTCCCACTGAGAGGAGGCTTCAAGGTTGACCCCGGACATGCTAAAAGGATTATATCTCTCAGCTGACCTGTGTATGCTTGGGAATCCCTCAAGAGGAACTGAAACTGGCTGCGAAAGACAAAGAGGTCTGGTCCTCCCTACTCTGCATGCTGCTTCCACAAACCTCACCAAGAAAAGCAGCATAAATAAAGAAGAGGAAGGTTTCCCAGACATTACTTAACAGCATAGGAAGAATTTTAAAGGGACAGAACTGTAAATCTTTTAGGGCAGAAGGAGTTAAGTTTGTAACCGCTTAAGCTCACTTTGAAAACTTCATAGGAGCAGTGGTTTATTATTGATCAAGTCTAGGACAGCCATCCCAGGACCAATAGGAACTTTGCCAACGAAGGCTATCTGTTGAATTAGTCCACCTGTCAGCTGGCTTAACAACCTTGGGTGGTCTTGTATTCAGAGGGACAAGAAGCTGTCAAGAGAACTACCTTGAATTTTTGCTTGGAAAAAAAGTTGTGACCTTTACTGTTGGTTGCAGACCTCCCCAAAATCACATAATTGTCACCACCAGGCAGAATTGTGTAGAGCTCTCTGTCTGGGTCTAGCCTTAAATATTTGTGTGGAGTGTGTCTGTTTACTTACATGCACAGAGTATGCATCCAAGTGAAATTCAAAGCATGGGTTTTGACTGGGATCCTCATTTTCCTAGAGATTGCCTCTCTGTGCTCCATCCTAATAGCTGAGATAAGCAGGGGTGCTCTTTCTAAAAGTTCGTAGACCTGAACGTCCAAGATCTGCAGACTGGGTGCTCTCAGTTGAGCAACTAGATTCTAGTATTTGTTACCCTGCTGATCTTATAGACCCTGAATTTGCTGACCTTCAAAACTGACTTCACCTTTTGTCTAAGAGGTGCTTGAGATGGACTTCACATTTTCTTTTGTGGATGGGGCATTTTCATTCCCTGATTAGCACTGTGTAGTATTGTTTGGTTCAATTTATGCGATCTTATAGTTTATGCAGATGAACCTAGAGATGGCAATAGGTACATTTAATGAATTAGGAAAAGAAATTAATAAAAACATCTTTGAAAAGCGGTGATTTTATGTTTATAATGATATTGTATTTTTCACCTGACTAATTGATTCTAGGAGCCCTAAACAATAATTATAAATAAAACAGAGCTCTGGTAGTCTAAAGCATAAACAAACATTTATGGATGGTGGCTCATATTTCCTTTTAAAGCACAGACCTGGAACCTGATAGGCACAGTCCCGTATTAGGTATGGTGAAGATCTCCAGTATTTCGGGTGAACTCCAGGGGACTCTGTATTTCTGAAGGACAGAGGCACTCAGTGCTCTATCAAAGAAGAAAGTCGTTTCCTTGAGGGAAAGCCTACTCTTCAACCAAGGAGGAGTGTTTAACTGTCCAGTGTGGTGACTGAGGCCCTCCTCTATGATTTATGGAACCACTTCAAACTGGTCACAGACCACATCCCTCTGAAATTCCTATCTTCCTGGTACATGAAGTGGTATCATCTGTCCCTGTTAGCATAAGTCTTTCAAGATGCAACAGAACAGGGGTGGTGTCACATAATGCAATTCCTGAACTGCAAAGGGATATGTGTGTACTGGGGATGGGGAACGTATAGAATTTCCTTAACACAGAAGGGCATATGTGAAATCTATGATGTGTACATAATCCACACTAAGACTCCATATGCAGACAAGGAGGAAAGGGCTTACCATTCAAAGAGAAGTAAGCAGACAGCCTTCCCCACCTTGGAAAAGCTACTGAGCCGGTCATGTGAAAAAGAGACTCTCCACTTCAACTCATCAGGGCAGGTATCTAAAGAGAAGGGCTCTAAGCAAGGAGGAGGAAGTTAGAGGCTGTAGGCAGAAATGGAGAAAAACCTGTTGTACATCATATGCTTCTTCTAAAGGGGAAGGGAATTAGTGCACAGATGTGAATTGTGGACCAGTGGAATGTTCCAATGGGAGGCGAGAGGACTGAGGAACAGCATATGGGGGCTAGCTCTCCAAAGTGAAGGATTCATAGCATCCACATGACTAAGTAGCCACAGTTCTGAGGTTAAAGACTAAAGCTGCAGGCCACACCTCAGTGAAGGGGATGATATCTTGGAAACTCCATATGAGTTTTCCTGGTAAGTCTTCCCCTCCCTTGAGAAGATATGGTGTTGCTGATGGTCTTTACCTGACACAAGAATCACAGCATAAAAAGCCGATATGCTGACACACAGATATGGACCGGGGACAGAGGACAGTTTTAACCATGTTTTTTGAAAAAGGCAGGGGGAAAAAGGATAATGGTCAAATGTTATCAGGCCAGATCTGCTTCACAGCAAAACTCTCAGGATTCATGTACAGCTAATTTTTATTCCAGCATCTGCGTATGCAGAAACAAAGAAGCCTCCCAGAGGAGTTTTCCATGGGCTTGTCATGACTATATCAGATGCTGTGTCGAGAACCTAAGAACACTGTAGTTCAGAATTCTAAAAGCCAGCTCCTTCCATAGGTTATCACGAATTAACATCTTAACTAGAAGACCAAGTCCTGATCTTGATTACACCTAAAACAAACTGGCAGACTTTGGCTCAATCTCTTTATATGATAGTTATTCTAAATCATAGTATTAAACTAGATAGCGTTTAAAGACACAATACAGTGAATTGCTTTAGAAAGTAAAATCTATATTTCTTTGACAGAAGTATAGAAATTATCTAGCATTCACTCTGTTTTAAGTAACTTGCTCTTGCCTCTCCAATGAATACTATAAGAGTAACTAATCAGAACAGTGGAACAGTCACCATTGAAAACAATCAGCCAAAATGATCATTGGTATATCTCTGTTAAAGTCAGTGGAATTATACCAAGGATGACTCTGGCCCAGTGTGAAGTCTTTTTATACTACGCAACTGTTATCACTATTAGTCAGTGAAATCTGTAGCTGTACAAAAGCCTGAAGGAAAAAAGTGACATATATTGACCTGCTCCTGGCACAGTCCCCTTGTACCACAATGATCAGGACAAACACAGGAAATGTCTGCACATTGTGTATTGTTAACCTGCTGATGTATTTATACACTATTTATACACAGGAATAATTTTCCATTCTTTATCTTATATGTTATGGATTAAGTACAATAAAGTGCAAAATTATTGTTATTATCTAGATGAATTCATCATAAGCCAAAAAGTTTGTTGGTGACCACAATTCCATTCACTTTCCTGTATATACTGTATTTTTAAAATGTAATAAATTTTGTCAGAGGCCAAGCTGAAACCTCCCTTTTCTGTGGCTCTTTATATACAGCCTAAAAATTATGTCAGAATAATGGTAATCAATAATGTTTAAAGTGTGTTCAATTTTTATTCTGAAAAATGAGTGCATTATTTGATTCTCAAGTGAGAAGGGGTGGAAAAATCCCTACATTGGCAACATTGCAGACAGGACAAAACATGAGAAAACGTATTGTAGGAAAAATCCTGCTTCAACAGGGGCAGACACTGGATGACAGAATGCTGTCTTTCATCTCTAATTTTAAAATGTTGGTTTTTGCAGCCTATTTTTATATTTATCTCAGCTTGAAATCTGAGACTTTACCTAGCAGATAGCAATCGGTTATTCTTAATACTAATGTTGTTGTATTTAATATTATTTATTGGGACTTTATAATGCAACAGTCTAATTTAAAATTTTAAACTCCTCCTGTTTCCACTGCTCTCTGTCCTGGATCTCATCAATTTCTTTCCAGAGAAAACTGACAAAATACAACATGACCTTCCCTTTCCCTTTGGCTTGACTTCTCTTTTCCCTTTCCCTCCTACAACTCTCTCTTCCTTCTCCCTTGGCACAGATGCAGAAGTTTCTTATCTCCTTTCCTAATATAATGCCTCCATTTGCCCCAGTGATCCTCTTCCATCCTATCTCCTGACTTACCTCACACCCACACTCATCCTTCCCTTCTCTTTCCTTTTTACCTCTCACTCTCCTCTGGTTCTTTTCCCTGACAATACAAGCATGCATTAGTCTCTCCCACCTTAAAAAAACAAAGAAGAAGCTCAAAGAAAGGAGTAGTTAGTGAACACACCCTGGCACCTCTTTTTACCCTTCTTATACCTTGAACAATATCGGTCCTCCTTCCAGGTCCAAACTTGTCTTCTTCACCCACAAATTCTTGGGGTACACCTTTCCTACACCCTGACAGGTTTGTGCATATTAATAACATATCCACCTCCTTTTCAGATGGTTCCAGGCACTAAGCTCTTCACACCTATTGTTATTCCTGGCCCTTTTAGTGGGTTTTGTGGTGTACTTCTGAAGTTTGCTTGGTTATGAACTGGGCAGCCCCCTCTATCTGATACTTCCTGATTATCTAAGAGAGTCATAGAGCCATAATTGCATATGTGAATTAATTATTATTTATCTAGGTAAAAGATTCCGAATATATGTGATCTGCAGGCTCTTGTGTTCCAGCCTATATGAATCTATGATTTTGTTATCATAAAACAAATACTTAAACCTATAAGGAAACTTAATTCTATTCTTACATTTATGAGGAAAAGTATTCGTGCAAGCAATCAGGCTAGCTCTATAGGCTACATTTCCACACTGACAGGGGCCAGTCTGTTCCACCACCACGGTGGCCAGTGCATTCTTCTGACATTAACCTTTTGGGTTTCTCTTTTGAATGACAGTTCGTTTTGATAAAGTTACATCTGTGGGACGTGCAATATCCTGTACAATGCTAGGATACACTAGCAGTGGTGCAGGACAACGGTGTAGGAAGCTCATTTATGGCATGTAGTGCATTATTTAGATGACTTTTTATTCATAGGCAGGTTGAATTCAAATAAGTGTGTAAGGCTGATTGATGTGTTTCAGGCTCTGTCTGAAAAACCGAGGGTACAATGAGTGGAGGTTAAAATGAAGAGACCTTCCACTATGTTGACTAACCTGGGGACAAAGCAAGATACACCGGCGGGTATATTTTTACCCGGTCAGCATAAGCCCTAGTCTACACTGGGCTTAGGTTGACATAATGCTGCTTACCTCGACCTTCTGCTGCCTGCTTACATTGCTGGAAAGGTGAATTAAGTGCTGCTGCCAGTTGGCTTTGTAACTCCACCCCTGCAGGAGGCGTAGCATTCAGTGTGATTTTAATAATGCGCTTTAACAGCAGTGTGTACTGAGAGCAATGTAATCTGATGTTAATGGACTCCAGGATCTCCCCCAGAATCCCCTGTTCTTTCAATTCTGTCTTTCTTGGTTTGCTCCACATTCGCCATGCCATCAGGAAATAGCTCCTCCCTGCCTGCAGCCCGGGAAGGCTTGCGTTCCATTTTCTGCTTCGGCAGCGTGGAGAGCTTTACAGTGTTACAGCCTGCACAAAGGAGGAATTATTTTGGTTGATGGCTTCTAGGAGGGGAGCAGTGCCATATGGAGGAGGGGGTGCATGGCCCTTGGGTGCTGAGCTGCAGGGGGCACGAGGCTGGTCCTTCACAAGGTGCAGGAGGAGAGACGCAGGAAATGGTAAGGATGCCCTTGAACATTTCCACAAAGATTTCAACAATTTCCACCTCATAATCAAACTTAGCCTGGAACACTACACACAGGAGATCCACTTTCTGGACACTACAGTGCAAATTAGTGATGGACACTTAAACACCACCCTATACCGAAAACCTACTGATTGCTATAGTTACCTACATCCCTCAAGCTTTCATCCAAGACCACATCACACGATCCACTGTCTACAGTCAAGCCCTAAGATATAGCCACATTTGCTCCAATCCTTTGGACAGAGACAGACACCTTCAGGATCTCTATCAAGCATTCTTAAAACTACAATACCCATCCACGGAAGTGAAGAAACAGATTGACAGAGCCAGACGGGTGCCCAGAAGGAATTTTACCAAGGCAGGTGATGTGCCCAGAAATGGCCATCCATCTGAATACAAAAAGGGATAGTGCAGGATATAACGTTCCTGTAACTTTTTTCCATTTTGATGGCAGTGATCATTTGGGGAACGGCGTTTGCTAATAAAATGGTGTGTTTCTGGTGTGACGGCATGGCAGTGGTCAATGTTATCAACTGCCAGTCCTCCAGAACACCAGTCATGAGGCTGGTGAGGGCCTTTATACATGGTACAGTGTTTAAGCTTTAACATCTCTTTCTTTTCTAAGAGACATTTAGGAAAGCATGGGTGTATCATATAACAATTGGGACAACATTTTTTGCTCTTTTGGAATAATGATATTAAAACAATAGCTCTTGGTAACCATGTGCATGAATGCTGGTGTCACTTTCCATTGCTGATCAAGTGTTTAATACATGGACAGTCTATTTTTATATCTTACTTGAATACATGAATTCTAACTGAACCTTGCTACTTCAGCTGGCATTCCCATAACCAAATCGTTCTTTTTTATGAGTTACAAGTAAAGTCTAATGTCTAACTTACATAAAAATATTTTAAATAATAACTAAACCCATTTCTAATATTCATAAAGCTATGCAAATTTTTTCTTGAAACAAATTTAGTGCCTTACTTCTGCTTCCCCTTTATTAAACAGAAGCTCCAGTGGATTTTTATAAATGTTTAGTATTGTGATATAAATATAACATGCACAAGCTGAATGAACAATTGATATAAACAATTTAAGGACCAAATGTTCAGCATTTCACAAATGTGCCTGAATAAATGCAGCTACAACCATTTATATATGTAAATTGACATTATTTCTTATATTAGCTCACTCTGCATGCACAATGATGTGTCATGTGAGACCACGAGACCCATGAAAATGTGCACATCACATGTTAATGAGAAACATACCACGTTATCACAATTTACTGTGATTGTCTGGCTATGCTGGAAAGACGGGGAACACTGGCTGCAGATAAAATTGTACAGTGCTGATATTTCCGTAATCATTTATGTACATCTCGGGGGCTGCTGTGAGCCCTCTCACTTACCCTGTCCCGGACCCCAGCCTGTGCACTGTGAGGACCTCACTCCCTCCCCGCACTTCAAATGAGGGGTACGGGGGATTATAAAAGAGTGGAGATTGACTCTCTGACATAATAGTCATAGGAGTCCCTAACCACCTTGTTTCAACTTCTTTAAAGAACACCTCCTTTAAATTTTTTCCACATCGGGTTTGGTTTTTTTGATCACCATGTCCGTTCTTATGGAGTACCTGCACTGGACATCTGGCACAAGGAGACACAGCAATTAGCTTGGCTATTACCAAGAGCTATTGTTTTGTTGCCATTAATCCAAAATAGAAAGAAATGTTGTCCCAACTATCGTATGATACACTCACACTTTCCTAAATTTCCCTCAACACCAGCATGACTTTACTCCCTTGTATGGTCAAAATTACCTACTTTATTTTTTGATAAAGTGTGCTAATTTTTATGAGAAAGACACTAAACCACTACCCCCTCCCAACCTAAAATAGCAAATAAAAAGGTGCATTATGGACAAATATAGCTTACACTTCGTGTTTGTGTTTTTTGTTTCTTTGTTGTAAAAGTACATATACAAACATAAACCAACTTTAAAGGTAAATGGATATTTTATTTTGCTTGTTATTGAAAAGCACATATATAATCATTGGGATGGATTTCTTATCGACTCCAAAGAGTTCATTAGTACATACCTTATAATAACTATATCTTTGTTACAGTGTGGGGTCTTTCAATGCTTATCCTAATCAATAAGTGGCTTCAATCTGCTCCAACTGTTATATTAATAATGCCTATATAAAACCTATTTAACCCCATTTTAATACAGTAGCACAAATTGTTAAGAAAAAGTATCAGGTGGTTTTAAAACTGCCCGTATTTTTACACTTTCTCTTACAATCACACTGCATTCATACTGACATACCATATTATTAGCAGCACTATGGATTGGAGGACAATTCAAATGAATCTTTCCAACATGTCTCAACTAAAAAAAACCTCAAACCAACTCCCCTCCCCCACAAAATCGCAAACCTATGCTAAGCAACTGTGAGAATTAACCATTTAAATGTCCTAAAATATTTAATATTTTCGTATTATGAGTTGGTTTGCCCTCTAATTCCTTTCTTTAAAAAATCTCAGGATAGTTCTCCTATATTGTATATGTCAATAGGTTTCTGAGTTAGACATCAAAATATCGTAGCATGACTGTATAGGGCTCACAAAGTATTTTGACATGCAGTAAAACAACTTTATATTTCCATCAACACTGTCAATCACAGGCGATATAAACTTTCTCACTTAAGAAAATAAATAATTTTACACTCAAATCTTAGGGAAAACCCTAGTGATGTCTTAGAGAAAACCGAAGCACCTTATTTAACAGAAAAACAAGATCTGAACACAAAAGACAAATTAGGGAAGAGCAGCCAAGTGTGGTAAGTGTAATGTATTTTCTGGCTGTACTAAATATGCATAAGTCAAAGGCTAATTCTATATGCATACTTGCAAGCCAAGCATTTTAAAACATATTATATATAATAGGAAGTCTGTGTCAGTAGCTTGGTTAGCAAAACAATCTAAATTACATGCTCTGCTATATAGGGTGTGAACTCTTAATACACATACCCCGGTTTGTTTCCAGATTATTAACACAGTATTTCTCAACCTTTTTGTGTAGGCGACTCCCTTTGGACTTTGGCTTCGTGGGGTCCCCTGTGGCAAGAGGCTCCAGGCAGTTGCCCTGCTTCCTACTCCCTAACATTGGCCCTGTTTGTGATCCTCCCCTCAATAACTCTTCCACAACTCCCTGGATAAGAAATATTAAATTAACACACTTAATATGCATTGTTCAACAGAAAATCTTAATGTATTTTCAGATGATTTTGCCATCTTTGAAGTTGTGTTTATAAATCAGACAAATCAGTTACAGACAAGAAAGAAAATGTTTGCTGAAACACACATTAACCATTAATCAGACAGAAAAATATAGCAGATATTACTTTTAGAGTGCAACTCAGGGCAAAATTTGGATTGCTATGACTAAGTGGAGTTGTATTAAGAATAAAAGTTTACAAAAATGAATGGAAGCATTTGTGTAAGTGCATATATGTGATAAACTATCTGACCACAATGCTCAGTCTTTATAAGATTGTTGAGAAAAATCAAATACTTAAATTGTATAGTGTACATTATAAGTAGCAATTTTCACAAAACTTCAAAAGACTAACGGACAAAAAAATAAATCAAGAAAATAGTCCAATAGACTGTGTTACAATCATAGAGCAATGCGATGTATTTTCATAATTATTGTAGCTGATAAATTTTAAATTCCTTATCTGCAACTGCTCTGGTCTATAATCTTCTCTCTCTTCAAGCAAGTGCCTCAGTGTTAATTAGAAAGGTAACTCCTCTCCCTGAGGTTTCATAGTTATCCGGGCTAGATACAACTGGAAATTTAATAAAGAGCATGATGCGAAAAGACATAATGTAGGGCTTGTCGTATTGATCGGACTTATGAAGTACACCAGTCAAAACTAACTCAGTTTAAAATGTAGTACAATACATTATTTTCTTTTATTAGCGTCAGTTAGCTTGTAAAAGGCAACATAATGAAATGCAGACAGTGGACTAAAAAGCTGTGGAATCCCGAAACAGAGTCTTGAACTGAAAACTAAGAACTGACCTCAAAACACTTTTCCTTCTTTGCTTGATGCAGAAGTTCAGCCATTCCTGGCAGAAGTATTGGAAATATGTAATATTCTAAATATTCTCGAGGAGAACCTGGACAAAAACAATCTTTTTTTATGTATAGATTGCATGTAGTCTGGAGAAAGAGGGACATTCATTGAAACAACAAATCAAATAGCCTTAATTTTAATCACTATCACCTCACCTTGTTCTAACGTAGATACTTTCAGTTAAGATAATCACAGAATTTATTTCGCTCTTCTTGAACCCTGAAGAACACATCACCTTGAATTAAGTTTCAAACTGAGTACTTTCCCTCCCCTCACTCTTAATGATCTCCACCCATTATTAGTTTGATTTCCAAACCCTTGGAAACTGGAGTGCCATAAATCAGTCACAAAATTAAATTCTTAAGTACCAGGGGAAAGGGCAAGACAAATTAGCACTTTGTGGCACAATGATTTACCTCTCTTACCCACTCCCTTTTCACAGGTTTTATGTCATCATGAAGAATGACACCCCACCACCCCCAGGAACAAGAAAGCTAAACAGAACTGCCAACAGAGCCAAAAATGCAGCTCCTGATTTGCCAGCAGGCATAATTGGAGAGTGTTCTGCTGTTTTGCCCCTCACCCAACAAGTCATTCTTGTGGCCTTGGAAGCGAGGGACTGAGATGGGATTTAGACTTTGATTTCCTGCTTGAAAGTTTATAACAGTTAACTTTAGACAACAAAGCTGGTTCATGACTGCTTTCCTTGAAACAGAAAGTATGTGCATATGTAAACATAGGGGAGAATTTTAAAAGCGGAATTTTCAAAAGCACTCAGTGTTGACCTAACTCTTCTCTCATTGAAGTCAGTGGTAAAGATCCCATTAACTTCAAAGAGCACAGATTCAGGCCTATGACAAAGCACTTTTGAAAGACAAACTTTAATCTTCAAGGTGGGAAAATAATTAACTAAAAAAACCAAAGTGACGACATTAGTATTTTCAAATTACATGGTCCAGTGTATGTAAATACACAGACATCTGTATTAATCAAGTGAATTTCTGCTCTGAGTTACTCTGGATTCATGTCATTGTAACTCCATCACTTTCTTTGGAGTTACTCCAGATTTGCATTGGATTAGCCAAGAGCAGAATAATACCCACTTTTCTTCTGTTTTTTATGACCTCAAAGTTAAAGATAAATTAAATCAAACAGCAAAGGGGTAGCCGTGTTAGTCTATTGTAGAAAGACAAAAGAGTCTTGTGGCACTTTTAAAGACTAACAGATTTATTAATCGCATGAGCTTTCGTGGGAGAAAATCCCACTTCGTCTTCAAAGCGTCTGACGAAGTGGGATTTTCTCCCACGAAAGCTCAT
>ML685786.1:14505097-14617158 GCA_007922175.1 Pelusios castaneus
AAATCTGTTAGTCTTTAAAAGTGCCACAAGACTCTTTTGTAAATCAAACAGGAAAGTCATTTCTCAGAAGCATTTTAGTACAATGTACATAACTTTAATTTCACACACATCCTGGTTAACTACATAAAGATTAAACAAGTTTTAACCTTATCCCATACCCTATTTGATAGTAATAATTATTTTAATAATATAAGTGTGTCCTATTTGTTTAACCATGGTGTTGTTAACAGTCTTAATTGGCTGTATATTTTATGGATAATCTAGACACAAATTAGGTACCTTATATGCCAATCTTGGAAATGCAACTAAATACATAAGACTGAAATTTTTAAATATGCGTACATCTTTACATGTCCAAAAACATTGAGTTTCAATAAGATTTGGGCATTTAACTCTCTTTGGCTTCTTTGAAAATCATAACCCAGACACTGAAGTCACTGAGAAAAATGAACCCTTTTTAAGATTCAAATTTGTCTGTGCTAAAGACCTTAAGAAATATTTCAGAGTACTGTACATACATTATAAAATAAATCTTATATCAGTGTGGAACAATTTTTTATTAATCATGAGATAAGAGTGACTCAGAAATCCCAGGGGAAAAGCAAAGAACTTTTTGGGGGTGGGATGGGAGGAGAAGGAGGTGGGAAAGGTAAAAGCAGCTGAAGTGCTACCATCAGTCAAGAGGCTCAGCTAGTGTTGCAGTAAATATTCCTGTTTTAATATGACAAATAAAGATTAATTCCTAAAAGGGCTGTCTCCTGGCAAGATATATCTTTGTTTTACATCTTTAATTCAGATCATACACCATTTGAAAATATTCCTAATTGCAAGGGCACCCTATATAAAAGTCTAGAGTCTAGTCCTTAGGAGAAACAATGAACAGAAGAAATGTGGAAAAAGAATGAAGAAACATGATGGCTGAGCAACACTATGAAGGATAAAGTGCAGAACATCTAAAAGAAGGTGTTATATTACAGGTTCTATGTGAATTTCAGAAAGCTGAAACCACACTGTTGGTGATGTTAGAAGGCAGATTCAGAGTTTGATCACAGATGGAAAGGAAACAGATAGACAAAGGACTATATTTTGAAATGTTTTGAAATGAGTTTTCAGACTCAATCATATATTTAACGTATTGAACCAAATTTGACCTTATTAAGACTAGAAGGGAAAACATGCTTGCCTTTCTTCTGTTGTAAAATAAGTAGCTGAGTAAAAAGTCATTTATTCAGGGTAGGAAAAGAGGGCATAACTGTCCTCAATAGCGTAATACAACTATACATTAAGCCCTTAATCCTGCAAACAAATATATTGTTATAGATTTCTAATGCCTGCAGAGAGTATCAGTAAGACCCTTTAATTTATACTTGGCTAGCCCAACATACTGTGGGGAATAACTTGATTCAAATCTTCTGTGCAGAAACTTGCTCAGAACATGCAGCGTGCTACGGAAGGCAGCATACATGCTAAATTGTTTTTGTGGCCTCGCGGCGTGCCTTTCATACAAAGTAAGATATGTTTCTTCAGATCTTCATCTATGGTCAGTAATATTAGTCATACATAGCATTATGCCCACTCTTACACAGTATAACAAGAGACCTTTCCCTCTGCACCATATACATGGTTTTCTGTGGTCACATGACCTTCTTTACACCCTTTCTGTTCCTAACAAAGCAAATATACTCTTTCAGACCTTTACTTACATATTTCTGGATTAGGTGCTGTTGGAGGTTGTCTTAATGTGGGCAATGATGGTGTTTTTTGGGCAATGGAGCATTCAGTAGAAGCTGAGTAAAACTGCTCGGTAGGTAAAGGCTGAAAAAAAATTGTATCCAAAGAAACCTGTTTAAAAGAAACATAATTGACAAATATCTCATCCATATTGGTTTCCCTTTGTAAGATGTTTCCAGTAAATTCAGTGTGAGAAGAAATACAAGTTCAGAAACAAAGGAATTTAAATGATTAAGATATTAACTGATTTCAATATTTGGCCTGGAGAGATCCTATGTTTACCAACACTTTAAACAGAGAGAATTCTGGTTGGAAAAAACTTCTTGGCTCCTGGGCACTACAAATGTCCAAATATAAAGGGCTATGCATATGAAAGGCTAGGACTGTTGTTTTAAGAAGGGCACTGTCAGAGGATTTTCATAATTAAAAAATGTGTTTTACTCATTGTTAATAAATAATACCCCTTTGGAAACTAACATTGAAATATTTTCCTTAGTAATTTTTTTTCCATTCAACTGGTTGCATACACTGCTTGCCTTTGCATCACTCATCAAGAATGCTGGAATTGCTTTTTTTTTTTGTTTAAGAAACAAAAAAGCATTGAAATACTTGTGTTTTTATTTTTTTCAAAGAAATACAGAGAGCCAAATTGAAAGGTGACGCAAAGCCTGAATTTTTCTCTCATGAAAAAAAAAAATTGCAGTTGCATAGCTTGTGAAAAATCATGGTGGGAAAAACCAGTGAGACTAACAAGACTGCACACCCAAAGTTTCATTTGCGCTTCTAGGAACTCAGGAATTGTTATAGTGGTTCAAAACATTACTTTATCAGATGGTGACCTATACCTCATGTTTAGAAAAAGGAAGACAGATACCTCCTACCAACACTACCGCATCCTTGTCACAATTTACCATCAAAATTTGGCCTAAGAAACTATTGCATGTTGGAACTCAGATGCGCTTATGAACATGCTCCTTCTCTACCCTAGTAGGATCAGGCCCTACTACATCTAATATGTTGCATATTGATAAAACAGGCATGAGCAGATTTCTTTTTAACACACACAAGGGTCATAAATAAATCTTAAGAAGGAATTAGCAGAATTTCACTAACATATAAATGAATGTCATTCCATTATGTTTTTGATACAACTGCAGGTAAACGGAAATGATAGATATATTATTCCCAAATTAATGACACAGTCTTCAGAGTTTGCTATTCTTTTTACATAAATTAATATGCGATAATGGTGTTGTTTGCACTTAGGCCAACAGGGGATATCCTATACAGCTTAGCACAGAGAAGTTTAATATGTTAATTTTCCTGTAAAATGTTAATAAAGTAAGCTAACTCATGTGTAGCAGGCTAAAGAATCTATGGCATGCCTAGTTTAAATAAAAACATCCAAATTAGGCTAATCAAACACGGGTATTTAGATCATTTTGTAGGGCTAATTAGGAGTTTTACACAATAAGCTTTGTATCTGAGTCTGTGAAGATTTATCTCAATGCTCATGCAGTTGTTTTCGAGACAAGGTCTCAATTTATTTAAAAAGTGTTATGAACGCTGTTGATGTCAACAGGCCCAAAGTTTTCCTACAATGAAAATACTTAGCCAAATACAGATCAATTTAAGCAGGTGCAGCTTCACTGACATCAGCAAAGTTACCCGTAGCAGGCCTGAATCTGGTCCACTTTTTTATAACTTTTTTTTTAAAATATGGAAGAAAAAAACCAATCAATTTCCTAAACTGAGGGATTCAGTACACAGTATAGGAAATTCAAAACTCACCACCAGGTAACAAATCAACAATAAATATAAGGATCTGTGTGTTTTTGTAATAGCAAGAGTTCAAGCAAGACAACACTGGTACATGTGAAAATGGAGCCTCAGTCTTCTACTCTGCCTATTTGCCTCACTCTTACAATCAGGAAGAGTATCAAAATATGCAGGAACTCAGAGAACAAGAGGCTTGCATATTTCAATATCCTGCCTATTCATAAGAAGGAAGCAGACAGGCAGAGCAGATGGACAGCGTAATGTGCAAACCAAAACACAGATGGTAATCTAATTTTAGGCATAGCAGCCTTAGCAGCATCTCTTTAAAGAAGAGCAGTGATTTGGGAATATTGCATTTGATGCTTAAAGTAGTTTGAAGTACACAGCTACACAGTCATCAAATCAATTTCAGAACAGTTTTTTGATACCTAATCTTCATCTTTAGAAATAGATGCACTTTTTCAGATACACCATGTATGGATTTTTTGCTTGAATTGTACTCACAGAGTCTTGTTTTGATTCAGGACTATCCGGAAATAGAGGCTGCTCTGCTTCATACTCTAAAAGGAGACAAAACCCAGCACCACACTAAATGTCAAAAGGACTTCATAATTATTTTTCTGAAAATATACAAACCAATATTACTTATTAAACACTATTTTTATTTGCAAAAATGATAAACAGTGTATGATAAGCAAATACTTAACATAAAATCTAATTGATTAAAATGAGATAGAACTTTTGAGTCACTTGTTCTGGAGAATCAAGGGCAATATTTTTGTGATATAGGAAACCTTTCTTGAAATGGGGCCTTATGTATTAAGTAAGTAATTTAGCATAATTTAGGACTATAAAATGCTAGTTAAATAAATGTGGATACATGAAATTAATATTTCTTTTCACTTATGCAGTAGGTCTTTTCAAATGAGGGACTTTATAAACAAGTAAACTCCTGTGAGGTACCCAACTATTTATTATCTACAATTTATAATGGAAAAAATGGAAGTGCAGAGAGATTATGTGATATTTGCAGACTATTCCGTGAATCAGTAAAAAAGAGAGACCAAAAGCATCCTGGCCTATACACGGACTATTAGACAACAGTTCTACCCTAACTGCAGAATTTTCCTAGTACATACCAAATGCAGAATTCCACTTGGGCGGACTGATCTCACTATGGCTATGTCTATACTTGTTAATTTAAGTCGATTTAGCATGTCCACACTTAAATTGTAAATCGACTTTCAGGGGACCCTACAAAGTCAACCTAGAGTGTCCACACTGGATGCCTAAGTTGACTTCTAGGGGCTAGGTGGACCTTGGACAGGTCCACGGTGGCAGGGGGGCACCCCTTGCCAAGTACCAAGTACCAGGGGGCTCAGCTTTTGCCCCATTGTACGGGGCTGAGGGGGACAGGGACCCTGGCAGGGCATAGGAGCAGGGTGGGCAGGGCTCTGTCCTGCCCTGTGGGGGGGATGCCAGGCTGTGGCTGTGCCAGCCACCCTGGCAGGGAGGGCAGTGGGGAAGCCCTGAAGCCTCCTAAATTAAGTCGATTTAGGGCTACTCTGTGTCCACACTGGCTAAGTCGACTTTCTAAAGTTGACTTAGCCAGAAAAGTCGACTTAAAACTAGGTTTAGTAAAGTTCACTATAATTTTCTTTAAGTTGACTTAAGCAGCTGCTTAACTCGTCTTAAGGAAAATGTAGTGTGGACGCAGATTAAATTAAGTTGACTTAAGCAAGCTTAAATCAACTTAATTTGTAAGTGTAGACGCACCCTATATGCCCAGATTTTCTACCAATGTCAATGACAGATTCGCAAAGGTCTGGGGCTGGATCCAACTCCTACTGAAATGAATGGAAATCCTTCAGTTAACATCATTGATCTTGGATAGGCCACATAAAGTACAAGAGTATAGTTAAGATCCACCAAAAAAAGAATTTTGTTCTTAATTAAATTAATTTTAAAATATAGAATAAAGGGCCATGATAAAGGATTTCAATGGTTCTCTAGCTAGGAAGGCCTGACAAATTTCAGGATTTCTGCACATGAGCCATTTAATTTTTTTCCCCAACAAGTTTGTTTTATTTATACAGTAGGACTATATGGAACTGAGAAGCAAAATTGCTACCTTACAGAATATCATCTTAAAATATTTAGCGTATCTTCCATACCTAAGTTTACAAACAGTTGCAAATACATGGATCAGGCAGTATCTTGACATTAAAACTAAAGCTCAAGTAGTTAGTCAACATCACCAGAAACCCAAAACTGAATTACAAGACTTAAACCCTGATCCGGTGTTCTTTAAGGACTAGGGGTCCCTGCAGAGCCCCACTGACTCTGATGGGGTTATGGGAAGTAGCTGCAGCCTGCCCTCATACTACACAATTTAAGATGAGTGCCTTAGATATAAGACATGCCTGCAACCATCCAACCAATAACTTTGATAGTCATGTGCCTATGCTAGCATTGTGGCCTCTATCCACCATATGCACCCACTCATGTTAAATTGGAGTAGGTGGCATTTTATTCTAGGATTAAAAGTGGCCATTTTACTATGAAGCCCACTACTAGTGCACTCCACGGCATTATAAAATACTAAATAAATAAATAGTTAACTTTAGGTATAATAAAATGACTGGTGTGGGCTCCTCAACTTTCTGTATAGTCCAAGTTCCCACAGCTACCACTGCAAATGTTGGGAGAAAACCAGGACAAGGGCTTCTATAGTTGGAACTGAAAACAAGGCTTATTGTTTCTTTATTAATTAAACTTGCAATACCATCATTGCCTCTCTGCTTTTATAAGGCAATAAACTGATTCCCCCAAGATAAAGCATACAGCTGAAGTCACTTGGGAATCAGATTACTGTCTCACACAAAGAGCAATCAATATTACCACTTCATTATGCGTTGTTACTTGTTAGCTCTGTGTTCCTGGGGAAATCAGAGCATAGTATCCAGCTTCTTCCAAAGGGGTAGCCGTGTTAGTCTATTGCAGAAAAACAACAGAGTCCTGTGACACTTTTAAAAACTAACAGTTTTATTTATCACAGCTTCTGTGACTTACGCCTACACAACACACACCCCCACTCCCACCTCTGCTTGAACAGGAAACCAAAAACAATGAAAAGGCAATGGGAGACATCCTTATCTACCCACATCCAAAATCCATCAGCACATTAAATGGAGCTTTATTTGCACTGAGTATGGAGAACAAAGCTGCAGAGCAAGAACTGCACTGAACTCTGGGATTGAAGAAGCAGGGAAGCATGGCATGATGGGGGATCTCACACCAAGGCTAACTCATTCTAGAGACAACAGAGTCCTGTGGCACTTTTAAAGACTAACAGATTTATTTATTGCATGAGCTTTCGTGGGAGAAAATCCCACTTCGTCTTCAAAGCGTCTGACGAAGTGGGATTTTCTCCCACGAAAGCTCATGCGATAAATAAATCTGTTAGTCTTTAAAAGTGCCACAGGACTCTGTTGTCTTTCTACAATAGACTAACACGGCTCCCCCTTTGGAATCTGCCCATTCTAGTCATAGACAGGCTAATTGATACCCCAATACTGAATCTGCCTGATTGTATTGTGAGCGTCCCTGAACCATTACACCCCAGCCGCATTCCAAAGGAGTGGCCGTGAATGTTTATTGTCCACTGAAGCAAGTCAGTATTTACCCTAGAAACAACCCGAGTGTTCCCCATAAAGAACTTTCACCCACTTTCTAACAGTGCCCGGGACTCCTTGGTTGGCTGAACGAGGCGAACACGGCCACCCCCCCGCAGCGTTTTCTCGGCGACTTTCTGAACCCGCCGCAGCCTCAGCGCGGGCGGGGCTGGGTTTGGGGGGTGTTTCGAGGGGCCCCCGGCCTTTTGGGACCAGACTCGGCCGGAGGGGCTGAGCCGAAAGCCGGGAGCGAGGCGGGAAAGCCGGCAGAGATGTCAGTGGGGTGTCCCACAGTGAGCCCGCCCCGGCCGGGGGAGGCTTAGGGCAGCTGTGACTGGCCGAGGGGGGCCTTGGGGGCGCGTCCCGCCCCGCAGAGACCTGGGAGAGCCCCGCCCGAGAGCTGGTTGGGGGGGGGGGGGGTCCTCCCACCTGCACAGATTTCCTCCCAGAGGGTCCTGGCTCCAGCTCCAGCCATGGCCGAGGAGCGCGGTTACCAAGCAACCGCCAAGCCGCAGGCGGGGATGACCCCGGAAGCCAGGCCCTGCCTTGCGCTTCCGGGTCAGAGCCGGGGCTCGGCATGGGAGCACGTGGCGGGGGAAGGTAAGCGCTAAAACGCCACGGGCCGAGTTCGCAGCTGGCGGCGGGTGGGGGCAGGGCAGAAAACCGAATGACCGGCCGCTCGGACCCACCGCAGTGCTCGTGGGTCCGCAGGAAGGGGCGCTCCCTGCCCTGTGCTGGGGGGGCAGGAACAGGGGCGCCCCCATCCAGACGCAGCTCTAGCCCGGCCCCTCGTTGTAGCATCAGGCGGCTGGGGGTTCCCGCCCGGGAGCTGCAGGGAGACACCGACTCTTCCTCCCCAGGTTTTTCCCTTCTGAAGCCTCTTTCCACTTCCCCCAAAGCAACGGGAGCCCTGGGGCACCTGGCAGGCTAACACGTCTTCAGGCGTAAGCTCAGCCCGCCTCGCACTGCATCCTTTCTCTCTCCTGCAGAGCTGAGTCCCAGCCCTGCGGCTGGCTAGGGTGGGAAGCCGGGGGACCATTTTCATTCTGATTCACACGCTTTTGCAGTTGCTTGGGTTGGCCCCAGGTCCCCCAGGAGGGCGAGTGGGGGCAGAGTCACCCGGGGTTCTCTAACTGCCCTCTGAGTTCTAGCATTAGCCTAGTCCAGGATGTTTGTAGCTACTGAGGCACAGCTAAAGCCAATAAACACATAGTGTCTCTCATCTTAGAACCAGGTAAATATGTCGAATGCATCAGGAATTTATCACATGAAGGCCAAAATCTTGTTCGTTTCAAGAACCAAAACAAAAACAGCTTTCTGGTGAAGTGCAAGGATGGATCTCCACTGAATCTGTGATACCCCTAGAGCCCACACTCATGAACAGTGCAGTTTCACCAGTAGTAACGCTGGCAGAGTTTGTAGCGTGAATGGGTTCAAAGCATTGTAGCGAGTGTGTCGTCTAACACTAGACTAGGGCTTCTTTTGGTGGGATTATAGTTTCTGTTTTATTTTCTAATGTAAGTGCATTCTTGGAGCTGTTTTAGTATCATAGGTCTGTGCAAGCAGTGAGTGCATAGATCACTATTTCTTGCATGGAAGTATGTGTCACATCTCCATGGCAAGTTCCAAAGGGGTAGCCGTGTTAGTCTAGTTCAGGAAAACAAACAAGGAGTCTGCTGGCACTTTTAAAGACTAACACATTTATTTAGAAATAATTTTATTTATAAATAAATGTGTTAATCTTTAAAAGTGCCGCCAGATTCCTTGTTTGTTTTGGTCTCCATGGCAGTGTTCCTGCCCATTCAGCTGAAGCCCCGCACTCATTGTTAGCCTTAGTTTACCCACATTTTTCTCTCAGCTGCGGCGTCCTCTCTGGGTGGATCTCAGTTGCAGCAGCAGCAAATGGGAGTTCGGGAGCTGTGGTCACGGGCAGAGCTTGTTGAAGATTGACAGGCACAGGGCCTCTATGCAAATAACTTGTGCCTGTGGGATCTCAAGGGATTTGGTGGTTTGGGGGAAGATAAAATTCCTGCTGGTTTGTTGAAGGTGGATAATGTGTAGGGGAAAACTAGCAAATGAGGATTTGTTGTCCCCTGCTTGTGAGACACTCACCTCGGAGAAGATATAACCTAAATTTGTTTTTTAAAAGACCCACTTTTATGCATTGGTCCTGTTTTGATATTAATACAAACAACCATAAAATTTAATCCCCTGATCTGAACAAAAGGGCACGAATGTAGATCTACAGAGATCCAGAATTTGCATATATTTGAGTAGTATAGGTGCCCATATGAGAACACCAAGAGAACTGTCAGTTCTGTATTTTTGCCTAAATTTAGAGTATGACCTATCATTACATTTGAGAGTTGCATTAACAAAGGCTTTAAAAAGTTGCTTTGGCTGCATATTTTGGGCCTGCTCAGGCAGGGTAGTTGCCTGCAAGGAGAGAGTGCCCCCCTGCCCATTTTATGCTGCAGTCTGTGAGAGGCATGTGGACATACCACCACCTGAGTTGCTGGAGGTGGAATTCAGAGCCCCAAACATCTGTGCCAGGGAAGCTCATGTATAACACTTTGAAAGAGGGACATTTGATATGGTGATAGGATTCAACCATCTCACTTCATTCCTTTTTTAAATGCTTTTTTTCAGAACTGAAGCTGAAACTGTGATCTTCCATCTCTTTTTCACATTGGGAACAGCAAGCACTATGCTAACCACAGGGATGGTTCAAATAAATGTGTCTGTAGTCAACTAACATTTTCCCTAACTAGTGTCATTTTGTCAGAATCCCATTTGAGAGATAACCAGGGGTGGGAGGTAGCAAAGGAACTGGTATTCCCACCCTGCTCTAAACAGAGAATACAAACACTGTCTTATTCCAAAATTACCCATAAAACCCACCTCAAGAAGTGGGAAACGGAAACACAAAAGATAAGCCAAATCTTTGTCCCTACATTTTACTGCAAGAACTTGTTTGTTAGACCTCCTCTGTTCCAGTCTGTAGTGCTTTCTGTCCCTTCTTATGTTGTCGTTGGAGATGACTGACTCCATGCAGTGATTGCCAGCACCATCATGTTGGTTGGGAGCACCTGACAGCAGGATGAATCAGAAGATCCTTGTTTGCCTATATAGGACATAGTCTGCCCTCCTGGCACAGAGAGTTGACTGTCATGGGGGTGGCAACATAGTCCAGAAAAAAATCCCTACTGATAAGGCTCAGGAAAACAACACTAGCACCAGCAGGCTTTCAATGTGTGTAGGTAAATAATATAGTTCTGATTTGAGTGTGGACAGAGCCTCAATGGAGAGAAATAGCTGATGGGTTTAACCTTGTAAGAAATATTTATGGTCTGATCTTCAGAGCCGCTCCTTGAACTTTTACATGAGGCTGAGGGAGCTCTTGGTGCTGAGTATGTCTGAAAATTAGCCTGGAATTTTTTCCCCCTACTCCCTACAGTTCGAGGAGAATTAATGCTTTAAAAGAGTGTGAAGCAGGTAGCAGAAAGCTCTGTCTTGCAATAGTAAAGTGGAGCACTAACCAGTATTTTGTTTTTCAGAATGATGATAAAGGAAGAGGGAGGGAGTGTTTATGAGGAAATGACACAGAAAAAGAAAAAAGTGAAGAAGGCTGGGAGCCAAACTGTCATCAGAATTGAAGACCACCACCAATCTGACATGCAAGGAAAAGCTAAGGTGAAAAAAAAGAAATGCTTAGCAGAAGAGGATTCGGATCAGTTAAATTTTAATAAAAAGAAGAAAATTGGCTCCAAATTAAAGGAACGAGCATGTTCTGACAACCCTGTAAGCACAGGAAGCAGTTCCGATTCTGAATCGGTAAAAGAAATAAAGGAAAAATCTAAAGTTCTCAAAAAGAAGTCAAAGAAAGGCCAAGATCTTTCCTTATTAACACTGGAGAATAAACAGGACAGTGATCAGGACCTTCCAAAACCTCACAAAATCCATTCTTGGGAAAATACGGTAATTAGTGTAAAACACAGAGAAAATGTTGCCCAGAACTCAGAAGGTGACAGTGCAGTATCCAAGAGAAAGAAGAAAAAGAAAGAGAGAGATATTTCTTCCTTAGTTCTGATGGAAGATCAAGACAGTGATCATAAAGTTTCCAATAAAAACCTTAAGAAACAAAATGAAACCGCTTTACCAGAAAATGTTCTTGCTGCTAAAAAACACAGAAAAAATAGTGTCCAGAGCTCTGATACAAAGAAGAAGAGAAAGCAAGACAAACATGACTCCCTATCACTGGCAGGTACCCAGGACAACCATCATGGAATTTCTGATGAGAACCTTTCAACAAGAGACTTCAGAAAAAATCAAGAACCTAGTTCTCAGGAAAATACATTCAGAAGTAAAAAACAAAAAGAGAACATTGTCCGGAACTCTGAAAGTGACAGAGAAATAACTAAGAGGAAGAAGAAGAAAAGCAAAGACATTTCCTCCTTAACAGGGGAAGATAATCAGGACCAAAGTCATAGAGCTTCTAATAAACACTTTCCAAGAAAAAAAGAAGCCAAGTCCCAGGAAAAAGCACATGCTGGTAAAAAACACAGAGAGAATTCTGAAGATGACAGTGAAGTAACCAAGAAGAAAAAGAAAAAGATACAGAAGGAAGAAGAGGAAGTAACTGAGTCTATAAACCTTGTGGATGAAGGTGGGGAAGTATCTGAAGGTGAAAAGATCACACCAATTAAAAGTAATAGAAAGGAGAAGAAAAGGAAAACCAAACCAATGGAAGACCTCATCGTGGACAATGTAGATGAGGGATTTCATGAAAATAATAATGTGCACTGTGACAAGAAGGGCAAGAAAAGAAATAAACAGGGATCGCAGAACTCTGATGAAGAACCAAGATTGAAAAAGAAGAAAAAGGCCACAATAAAAATAGAAAGAACAGAAAATGAGGCAATGGTAAGCATAAAATATAATCATCTTCCCACTGAGGAGCTCAAAGCTTTTAATGTACACATGAAAAGTTCAATCTTGCAAGCTGTTTTGCCTGGATGGACTATGCAGAGGCCCATTTATGTCATTGGGGCTGTAGCCAGGTATAAGGTGAAATGGAAGAACAGCCTGCAGGAGCAGAGTTGAATGATCTAAGCCTCACAACAGCTGACAGGCAGAGGATCTATTGCTAGAGCCACTTAGTGCTTTAATTACAAAAATGTAAAACGTATCAATTATGTATGAAACCACCCATAGGGGTTGATGCAAAACCAAAAGCTGTGTCACTGCTCTGAACTTTCTCATATTCCTCTCACTCTTGATCTTGTTACAGCAATACTAGCAGCTCTAGTGTAGATTGGAATGCCAATGTTTTTATCATGCCATCTAGACCTGTGCCTACATGACGTAAAAATGCTAGCATCCATCAGCATCTTCTCTGTGCTAGACCATTTTTTCCCCTTAAAGGTTCTCCGATTGTTGCCATTGCTGGAGGAGCTGTCTATACTAGGGGAAGTGACAATGGAAATCCCATTAGGGAGTCTTAAAATCGTTACACTCTTTGGTGCATTGAATAGCCAAATGAACTTGCCGTGAGATGGAATGTACATGGAAAAATAGTCTTGTTCGTGAAAGGGCTGAGATGAGTAGAAACATTTATTTGATGTACTTGTAAAAATAATCCTAAAATCAAGAATTTTCAAATATTTTTTCTTTGAAGTTGTTCAAAATATTTGACGCTATGTAACAATAGTGATAGTAAGTTACTATTTATAGGATCATTTTATCATTTTTGCTCCATACCCTGGAAGTTATAGGGGCTGAGATCCTGTATCTCCCATTAAAGTCCATAGGAGCTGCATGTACTCATCACCTTTAAAACTCAGACCCTAGATGACAATATGACCATATGATACTCTGCACTTCCACAGAACCTCTCATCTAAGGCTCTACAAGGGCTTTGCATGTATTAGGCCTTAGTCCACATGTCCCGCTGTTTTTGGCAGCAGTTGAAGGGGGATATGCAAGTTACTTGAAATAACCTGCGTATCTCCCTTCGACTTCCTAATGCCTGGCAGGTCCATTGCACTGAGTTGAAGGGAAATGCCCTCCCTTCAACTCACGTGACTCCAGTTAAGGGGCTGGAGTTAATGGATCGACTCCCCAACCAATTCACAGGTGTCTTAATCGAACTGGGAATTTTGATTTAAATGGCAGCAGATTTGCCGCTGTCAGTCTAGATAAGCCCTAGGTCTCAACCACCCTCAAAAACAATCACTGCATCACCTGCTCACTAGCAGAGAAAACTTAGGTACAGATGAGCTACAATGTATCCAAAGGCAGATTGCTGGTAATTGGCCGAGTAGGGCATATAACTTACTGCTTCCTTAATTTGTGCTAACCACTAATTCTTATTCTATTACTTAAATGTGTAAAATTAGCATCCCTTGTGGCGCAGGTTTAGCTCTACAGCTGTGATAGTTAGCACTCAATGCACTCCAGCACTTGTGGGGAGACCGTGAGAGCTACGTCCTCCTATTAGTTAAACATTGACCATGTATTAGCTTCACGATGGACTTTGCAGGTTGTTGGGCCTTTGGACACTGTCTCCAGTTAAATCACTTCTGAGACAAAGCACGTTAGTAAAGCTGGGTACTGTGTTTTGGTGAGTCTACGTACATTGCTGTGGAAACCTGCAGTCTCCCAAGGTCCAGTACTTTCATATACTCATAGGGTTGGAAGGTCACGCATGAGGTCATCTAGTCCAACCCCCTGCTAAAAGCAGGACCACTCCCACTAAATCATCCCAGCCAGGTTTTTGTCTAATTGGGCCTTAAATGTTTCCAAAGATGGAGATTCCACCTCCTCCCTAAGTAACCCATTCCAATGCTCACCACCCGCCTAGTGAGAGTTTTTTTCCTAATATCCAACCTTGACCTCCCCAGCTGCAACTTGAAACCATTGCTCCTTGTTCTGTCCTTTCAATCATAATAGATAACCAAGTACAAATGGAATTGTTAGTTTACAGTACAGCAGGAAAATGGGCTTTTTTGGGTCACAAGTGTACAATGTTTGTGAGGGCATGTACATTGATCATGTAAGTAGGACAGTTGGGGCTGTAGCCTTCTTTATTAGGTTTTTTCTTTTGACCTTTCAAAGGACAAGATGGTTTTAATGCTGGGAGAAATTTTCTAATTAAACTGGCATTGGCCTGTTGAAATGGTTAAACATTATTTGGATTTCTGCAGCTGCTCTCACGCGTGCGCTGGCCAGATAAGCTTCACAGTGACAAAGGCAATTGCATGATGGTACTGGACAATGAAGAAGGAAAGCACAGCAAAGTGCTTCCCAAGCACCCGATGCAATGGAGGAAGGGAGACGTATTTTGTGTTTTATAGAGGACTGAACCTGACTAGTAAATTCATTAAAAAAAATCTACCCCAAATAAATTCCTCTGGAAGTTGAGAAGTCAGGTAGTTCTGGTCTGAAGAAATGTGGTCATTGTTACACTGCTGTAATAGATAGATGGTGGTTCTGGTCCCGTTTAACTGCATCACTGTTCTGGACGATTTTCTAATGCATGTCCGATGCCACATTATCTCCCTGAAAAGCCATTGCTTTACTTGTGCATGTAAGCCTCGCAGCAAGTTTTTTGGAGTCTATATATACAAGCAATATAGCTGTAGCTGAGATTCACATGTCTCCTTGAAGGTAGTTACTTATAATGAATTTAGCTTGGTTGGCAAAAATCCTTACTAAGACGGTGTGTGCAGGAGAGGGATGAGCCACCACTTTGGAAGTAAGGACCTTCATATGTAGAGAATGTTCTAGTTCCTTCATTGGGGCCCAGAAATAAAGGCTGAAACTCCAAGCTTCTAACTTTCTTGTAGGGAGTTGAGCCATCCCTCGTATTCCCTCCTTTGAGGGTCTGACTGTAATGACTTAAAACACTGACATTCCACGCTGCCAGCCAAATGAATACATAAGTGGACATATATGTAAGAGAGCACATGCCAGTGGTTACCAGGAGGGTTCAGTCCTGTTCTGCTTGAATGTATTTTGCTGTTGGTGTCAAAGGGAGTACAATTGGGTCCTCAGGTACCCACAGCTTTTCTGTACACTTTCAACAGGCAATAACTATGGTAGAAATAGTTACCATGAAGGCCAAAAATGCTGGCCTCTTTAATGCAAGCAATGTAGCTGTCGCTGTGTGGATCACAAGATAAGCTTGGGTCTCTTGCTAACAGAAGTTGGTCCAATAATCCCCCTTTCAAAGAGGCAAACTGGAGCGTCAGTCATGACCGAAATAGAAAAGTGTTAGCAATGACAGGCCCACCCCCACAACTGTAAACTGTGGTACATTAAAAAAAAAAAAAGAGAGGAGTCTAGGAAGAGTGGGCTATGTACAACTTATTTGCACATTCAAAATATGGTAACCGATTTTTACCAAACTGTTTAATGTGAAATGCCTTTGTGTCCCCATCTTCTGCACAATAGATTATTAATTGTATATCTCCCATCTCTTTATAAGTCCCTCTTTTACAAGGGTTTCAGGTGTCCCTGAAAAACAAACAAGGAGTGTTTTGGCATTTTTAAAGACTCAAGACTCCTTGTTTGTTTTGCTGAACTAGACTAACACGGCTACCTTTTTGGAACCAGGTGTCCCCGAGACTCTAAAAAGCAGGGTTTAGTTGTGCAAACCTTTGGTGGATTTCTCTCCCCATTGATGGAAATCTCTCACTTGTCACTTTCAGTTTAGGTTTTGCTTGTTTCCATTTCCCTGATTTTGCAAAGACAGTGTTCTCACACTTGTGATTGTCACTGTGTAAATTGCAGTTAAAGTGAGTAGATAGACATACTTACAGTCAGGTTTGTATCTTTGTTTTGCAGGAATCTGAGGATGATGTAACAATTGTGGAGGAAAGGAAAGGAAACTGCGATGAAACAAATATAGACAAGGTACAGTCTCATTTCTGTAAACCAGAGGCTTCCAAACTTTTCAGCATCATACCTCCTTTCTGATTTTTGAGAAACCCTCACGCCTCCCTACCTCTTCTTTACCATCATCCAACCCCCTTTTAACAAAAATTCAATTTGTAATTGTACAATTAAAAATAACCACAAATAGGTTTTCTTGACACACAAATTTTTTGCGATGAAAATTTCACAGCTTCACACCTCCCTTGGATTTTCTTCACACCCCCATAGGAGGGCATGCCCCCAGTTTGGGAACTACTGCTGTAAACTGTGTAGCTTTGTGTAAAGTCAGATATTCTAGTAATAGGTGTGTCTAGCTCTAACAAGCCATGCGAATGTGCACATGCTGTGTGCATATAAGAGGCTGCATTGATTAGTTTCAGCGTTTTCATTACCTTCAGTGGACTTCGTGCCAAGGAAATTCAAGCCCCAGGTGGAAGGATTAACTCTGGTACTTATCAGACTTTAGAGTTTTGCAGTTATTTGAAAGAAATGCTAATGAGTAATGGCTTTTCCTTCTGAAATCAAGTGTGCGAAAGGCTAGAGTGCTAACTTTTAATTAAGTTGCCAGGCAGATTCTCTCTCACTTACCATTTCTTGTCATCTCATTCTTATGTTGTGGATTCAATTAACCAAACTTTCACCCATAAACTGGTATTGTGTGTGTTTTATGTCTTCTAGGTTAGACGGCAAGCTCTGCAAGAAGAGATTGATAGAGAATCTGGCAAAACGAACGTTTTCAGAAACAAAGTAGAAACTGTACGTATGAACCTAGAGCTTGATCTAATGGGATAATGTGTCCAGTGCAACCCTCTTGAAAATGGACTTTGTCCTTCTCTGTATGCTAGTCATGTACACCACTTACCACACAACCCTCTTTTCTGATTGCAAATTTGAGGTCATACCACAAAACAAATTAGTTCAATCCCAAGAGACACTGGGAGCAGACTAGCCAACTCCAACAGCAGTGGGGATTGTATAGAACTCTAATTCCCATCATTAGTCCTGAAAAGTGGCATTTTCCTTGCTCCCCCTGGAGAATTAGCCAAGATGGATTTGCTGTAAAATCACTTTCTATTTGTTGTGGAATACAAATAGCACTAACCCTGCATCCAGCTGTCACTGGGATTAGTACTTGCATATAGCTTGCCCTGGTGGAAATGCAGAGCAGGGAGCGGCATCAAGTCCAACCATCTTATTTGAAGTTAGTCATTCACAAATAGGTGCCTGCTGTGCATGTTAAGGTGCAGAAGCACTTCTTCGGGGAAGGAGGCTCGCTTGGGGAGAGGGAATGGAGAAACTGACAAATCCATTTGAAAAGCTTTCTCCTGTAAGCAAATAATAGAACCTGGTACTTCGGCTCAAGTATATGGGAAGGCAGAAAGGGGAATGAGAAAATATAGTGCATATGCCCTCTGTCCCCATCAGTCAGCTTTGCACCTTTCGCAGTTCAAACCTACATCTATATAGGGCTTGTCTGGGTTCTTTGTCTGAACATTTTCCTGACAGATTTAGAGTGGAACATCTGTCAGCTGCTGTAATTGCTGGCCTTTAGCTGGGGTGGTGGGATTCAGAAAGGGGAGGGGGCCTCATTAGCATCCTGGATTATCTCTGTCTGTGAACTGCACCAGCAGGCTGCCATAGTTCCAGTAAAGTATAAATGTACATGAAACAAATGGCAGAAATCTAGAAAACATGTACATTTTCGGATGGTGGGGGGAGATTGGGAAGTGAACTCCCTGCTTTTATTTGAAGGTGTGCTTTGAAAGGATCTATCTAAATGTCTCTGAAGTCATTCAGAAAATGACATTTTGGGAGGGAATCCCAGTCTTTGATGCTGATCTATCAGTGGTTATTAGCACATAGAAGAATAGGAGCTATAAAGACTAATTAGTGAGCTTCACAAAGAGCAAGCTGGAAATGCTGCAGTGAAAGTGATGTGCAGTAATTACCAGCCGTTAACTTAAAAAATTACAGGGTTTGAAAAAGCTGTAATTGTTTCTGCATCTGTCCTGCTATGTATCCACCCTACAGAGAGACTGTTTGGGTCACAGACACTGACTTACAGCAACTGTATGGAGTGGTGTTGAAATAATTTTTATAAACCATTGCACAAAACTGAAAACCATGTATATGGTGGAAACTACTTCAAGTCAGCACCCCTGGCTGCAGGACAAAGCTATGAATACTTCTACAAAAGCTGAAATAGACATGAAGGTGATGTTTATAGCCTGATAGAAGTGAAACGTCTCAGTAAGTGTAAGGTCTGCTTTTAAAGCAGACGGACTAGTCTACGTTGAATTAAATACTCCTCTGCCCATTCTCCATGTAGAGTTTACAAAACCCCTCCCCCGCTTGTTCCTACTGCTGCAGTGTGTATAGTGTTCTGTATGTCATTTTGGCTGTTTTGCTGATGGTGGGTTCAGATGAGCTCTAAGTATTGAGTTCACCAAACTGCATTTTGAATTCATATTTCCCCTCAGTTTAAACCAGCTCATCCAATGCTTAATCAGTGCTCAGCTAACACGTCTGTTCCACTCATCTGTGTGTCATCCCCACTTCCAAAGAGGAAGACTGGCGTGTCAGTTATACCAGAAGTAGGAAAGAGTTAGCAGAGACAGTGAGACTCAAAGCCCCTCCCTTCCCCAGGCACTCTGTAAAGAGACTTATAGATGAGAGTGTTCTTAAATACTACGAAGGTGAGCACGCTTGCTGATGCTGTAACCTGTAGTGCGTCAATAAATACAAAAGATTGAATTGTGCTTTTACACCAGGACAATCCCAGAGCTGCATCTGGCCTATGTGTATCCCCCAAATAGTCCAGTCTGGCATACAGAAAAAATGCAGCTGGGAAGAGAGCTGTGTACAACTTAACTGAATATAAAGGAGATGACTCTGGCTGATGAGAAGCTCTATTGTTTAAAACCGACAAAGGCTCCAACCACTGGAGCAGAGCTCCCATCCCTTCTGCCTTTGTTAGCCGCTGAAGCATGGAAGGCTAGAGCGAAGGCATGGCAAACTATGCAATGGTTGTGTGTATTTTTAGTGTTTTGCCTATACAATATAGTCACTTAGTAGGGGAAGAAATTGGTGCTTAGAAGCCATGGACCAGAGTGGATGCATCTTCATTGTTAAGTTTTTATTAGAAAAGGTTGCTGAAATTGTTAATAACTATCTGCATGAGGAGAATGAAAAGGCAGGTGGCAGGTCTGAAACCTGTTCTAGAAAAGTCAAGCAGCCAATTCATTAGAATAATGAGGGCTAGCAAAGGCTTTTTATGTCTTTGGGAATTTAGCAGAGAAGCATCCAGATGGCAGAGGAGTTGGATGCCTAAAGATAAAGGAGAAAAGTACTGGAGACAAAACAGGAATGAACTGCAAATTCAGCTATGTAGATGTCTTGGTGGATTCCGGCCGTTGTCACTGTGATCCTAAATTGGACTATTGTGTAGCTTGTGCTGCAACCCATCTGACACAGCAGCTCTCTCTCTCTTCTGGTTATGATGGCTTTGAGGAAAAGTCAATGAACGTTCTCTCGCTTATCTCTGAAGGTTCACTGGAGCACCAGTCGTAATATAACAATGAGAAGTAAATGCTGTAATTGTATATACAGGGCTTATACCTCAGTTTATATTTACTGCATTGAGGCAAAGCAAGGGGGTGCAATATTCTGAAATGAATATCTGTGGAAAACGGTGCTATATTAAGTCTAGACAGATGTCTATGTAGTTGAGGCACTTAATACTAGAGAAAGCCAAAGTAATTTAGGCTGTAGCTTTTCTTCCACCCTACTGAAGTTCTGAAAACAGTGGGCGGGGATTTTAATTGTGCAAAACATGGTGGCGATATTTTGAATAATCTGTGCCAGACTAAATCGCAAACAGTAGGAAGGACTCAGTCCTGAGCACCTATGGATGCCCAGCTGTTCCCATATTAGTTACAGCTTCCGTTCCTTCTCCCTTGCTCAGCAGGGGCCAGATCATGCTGGGTGGGGTGGCGACCTACATTTGGACTCAAGGTTGCTGAAGGCTAGAGCAGCAGCAAAGCTACTTCACTGACTGAAGAAGTTAATGATTGGCTGTGCCCGAAAGATGAAACCACTGAAGTCTGCCTTTAGGGTAGCTGGAGAAAGGATTCAAAACTCACCATCCCAAATACTGCAGAGTTTTTAAAAGCCGGAAGATGTCGTTCATAGGTGTCATGAAATTCCTATCCCCTCTTTAGGCAGTGCACATGCCTTGTTCAAAGATGCTTAAAATGCCTCCCCACGACTTGTAGGTTTTAATGGCTGCAAAACCCAGTGGGATTGGGTTCCTGGCATCGTTTCTGATGGTGGGGAGTGAACAGGGCTTGGTGCACTTGGGTGCTGAGAACTAGCCCATTCAAACCTCCACCTCTCTCTGCTCCAGAGAAGTTCTCCTCTTAGATGGCAAGCAGGGCTGGATCAAGGCTCCCGGGGACCCAAGGCTGCCCACTCTTGTGCTTGGCAGCACCCAGCCTGGGGGTTGGGACGGTGTTTGAGGGCACTGGGGCCCTGGCCTGCAGACCTACCAGCCATGGGGGGCAAGCCAGCACTTGTTGGGGGGTCCAGGAGGACCACAGATTGGCCAGCCACAGGGGCCTGGCCAGTGCCGCGGGGGACCCACCAAGCCTGCAGACTGACCAGCCTGAGGTCTGGGCGGCAGTGATGGCCCAGCCCTGCACACGTGTGATGGGCGCTCGGGCTGTGGGTGCCCGCTATGTTTTTACTGGGCTGGAGGAGGTGTGTGGTCCCCTCAAGCCCAAGGCTGCAACCCTTAAAGCCCATTTATTAACCCAGCTTTGATGGCTAGGAGGCTTCTGAGCATCAGCTGATTACAGGGTCAGTGCAGCCAGTTTCTTCCCATGTGTTTCTCCGAAGAAGAGCGTGGAGCGGGCTAAGAGGTGGGAGGCAGCAGGAGGAAGAGAACAATTTCTCCTCAGCTCGTGCCCCCGGCATGCTGGGGCTCCACTCCAGTTTTGACGTCTTTGCCACAATCTTTAGTTTTAGCCGCTTGTACCTAAACATCTTGTTTGATTCAGCAGGATTCAAAGTTTGGCCAGTGGAGCACAGCAACTTTTGAGAGTTCGGATCAAAAAAGAAAATTCCTTAAACTAATGGGTGGTTTTAAAAAGGATTCTGCCTCAATCCCAAATCCACCAGCAACCACAGCAAAACCAAACATGGCTCTCAGCAGCGAAGGTGAGGAAACATTAAAGCAGACCCTGCAACTGGAGTTTGAGAAGGCAATAAACTTGAAGCAACACAGAGGAATTGGCCTTGGATTCCAGCCTACAGCCAACAAAAAAGTGCACATAGACAAATATGCTTCTAGCTCTGTTAAATTTGATGACTAAAGTTTGTCGCAGCAACAGGACAGGATGAAAAACATTCAGATTCGCTTTCTGCATTTTCTTCTTTGAAGTTCAACACCCAATTTGCCACTCAACAGCAAGGGAAGCACAAGTGAGGTTGTGAGGAGATACCTTAGTGCGCACTGGGCTATTTTCGTTGTTCTAACCTGAGGCAAATGACAGATCCCAACCTATCTTGAATGTTCTTTCCAAGTGAGGAGAAAATCTCCAGCAAAGGTTTGGGCTTGGAGCTGTAGCTTGGGGCAGTTTAAATCTTGTAAATATTTATGTAGACTCTTACTGCTGCCGATTGTGTAAACCCTTCTTAATGCATTTTAGTGACTCCGGGGCACTAAAATGTGATGAATGGGCTGTTTTTATTTTTAATAGTATCTTTTGCCATTTCTAAAATGCCACAAGCCAAATCAATTTCCCTTCCCACGGCCACACACCCAACATTTTATTTCAAACACCGAAACCCCAGTTAGTGACTGGGGCTGTAATTTGGCTAAAATTTCTGCGCAGCAGTTAAACATTGATAGTTATTATTAACAAGTCACTGTTTAACAGACATTTGTTGACTATTTTTATTCACCTGTTTTTGTGACTTTGCTTTAGGGGCCAAATTCTGGTCCCAGTAAAGTGGGAGAATTCCTGCTGGCTAATGGCACCAGATGAAGCCACGACTATTTCTTAGAACTGCACAACCCACAGACAGGTCAGTCACAAGCCTGGATGAACAAAATTCCTGTTTCTTAACCTTGGAGTTAACCCCTGTGTTTTCACTGGCTGTGTACAAGAGACCATGAACTGCACACATGCAATCTAGATTTGGAACTCCAGCGTGCAAAGCTATGGCGGAAGCCTTGTCTCCCTGAAACGCTGTGTCACAACTGGTTTAATATTTTCACTTAGCGTCCTGCCACTTGTTATTAAGATACAGGCCTGGGGAGCAGATGGTCTTCAAGTGTTACCATGGCTCTGAAATGATTGTAAATGTGGCAGCGTGACTATTACCTGTTTCCACAGCAATGTGGCTCAGTTTACAAGGAAAGGCCTATTTTCCCCACTTACCAGCTGATTTGTTCAGCAGTGCAGCTTCTCAGTTTCACATTGCTCACTACCAGGCAGGGTGAGGTCCAGCCAGGATTTCCAATTTGCTTGGCCTTCCTCCTCTGCTTCTCCAGCCATTGCTCTGGAACAGGGTTAGCTTGCTTTTCCCTACCTCCTCAAGAGGGCAGGATTGTTGGCAATGTCTGATCTGTGCGTACAAAAAATCCCAGGAGTCCTCCATGGGCTTTTTAAGTACCTTCTGTAAAGGGAGATTAAAGCTGCTTGGTAAGTAGGAAGCCCCCACTAACCCACTCCAGTATTTCAGACAAGGAAAAGGGGGTGTGGTGACCTCCCTTCTCTCACTGAAATGTTGAATCCTTTCTTCTGCAGGGTCTGAGGCTGCCTCAAATCAAATCCCTTTCCCCTTGCTGAGTTGCTTACAGCCCTTGACTTCTACAGGGAGAGCCTCTGTCCTCGCATTGGAACTCTCCCCCTGCATCCAACAAGCCAAGTGGCTGGCGTGTCTGCAGCCTGCTTCCACGCCTGCCTTGGTCTCCTCAGGGAGCAGCGCTTTCTCACGAAACAGAAGTCTAGGGCTGAAGAGCCAAACTTCTAACTTTAAGGTGAAGATACGAAGCGTGCTGGCTGTGCTGGTGGCCAGGCTTTCCTTTGTTTTGCTCTGAGGAAGGCAGGAATCAAACTGGAGAAGCAGAGGAAGGGGTGGGAAAACGTTGGCTGGTGATTTGGTCAGCGGAGGAGGGAAACCAACAGCAGTCAGCCCCAGAAGGGTGAGCCTGGGATCTGAAAGTCAAGCTGGCTTGAGGCAGGCAGCACGCCTCTCCAACAAGGGTGCTGCAGGCTGTCCCACTCTTAAACCGATCTCATCAAACCGTGGCCACATTCTCATTCTGTTTGCACAGCTGTGTAACTAGGGGTGTCGACTGAGAAGCTTCACGGGGTGCTTTGCCTGTGGGATATGAGGGTGTTGGTATGTGTGAGCCAGAACGTGAGTCTAGCGCACTCTGCCCTATCTGGGCTGGTTCTGCATCGTGGGTAGGAAAATCAGCCAGCAGATGGAATAGCACTGCTGAGCACGAAGGTGCCATTTTGAGTCACTTTCAGAATAGGTCCACACCTTCCTTTCTCATTTACTCAGGCTTGTTCTGGCACGTGGGGTGTGTAGAATTGCTCCACTCAGTGCTTTTCAGACTTGAATATTAAAAAAAGAGGGCAGGATCTGAACATCGATAGCCTTGTTCTGTGAGGAGCCTGCGCTCGCTACATGTAACGTGCACATCTTTCCTTTGCCTTTAACAGCTCTGTTTTATGAGATTTGTATATATTTATAATGAAAACATTTTATTCTTTGTACCGAAACTTCATTTTATTGTAGCTTTGAAAATAAGCCAATGGTTTATAATGAGGCTGGGTGCGTTCATTTATTTCCTGATGAAGCATTTATACTTAGCAAGGCAATTGCCTGTCAGTGTATGGCTGCCTGAGTGCTGAAACGCACAACTACAACTTAGACCAATGCCACTTATTTTGCCATATACTGCACTTGTGCATTTGACTTTCCTTACAGGCAAGTTACGAGGCAGCAGTGCATCCGGAGTTGTGGGAACTGCGACAAGCTGAGACACCATCCTTGCTTCAGAAATGTTATCCAGTGTTCCTACAACTTCTTCTTTCTCCCATCTATCGCCTACACAAGCCTGTGCCATAGCACGGGGTTCCAATTCAATTAACTTAGATATGGAGAGGAGATCCAGGAGATAACTCTCATGATCAGGTTGTAGCTAACAGGAAATGAGGCCATGAAGCAAGGAAAAATAATGCCTAATGATTTCTGGGACACTGCATTGCTTGCTATCCTCATGAGGGTATATAATGGCACGGTTTGTGGACCTGGCTTAAATCAGCTGCAAAACTAAGTAACCTTGGAAATGTGTAAATGCTCTGGGCAAGCTAAATGAAAGCTCACAGGCCTCATATTCTGAACTGTTTGATCATAAAAATAAATTGCAGAGCTGCTCAGGGCCTCTGTTCTTCTGTGACATTTGTGTATTAGTTTCTGGGGAAGGATTGGGGCATTCTGCACATCCATATATCACAGAAACCCAAATCAGCTGTACAGCTAACAGGACCAGCGTCCTTGCATGCATTTTCTACTCTGCAGTTTTACCAAAGATAGATCACCATTATCCCATGCATAAGCACACCAACCAATTAACAATGCTACTAAACATGTTAGAGAAGACATTTAGCTAGTGCTTCCAGAGGGATTGCTCCATAGGTGGCACACCCCAAGACAAAGCGGCTGCAGCCTGCAATACAATTAGGTGCACACTCCCACGTTTCATTGTGTGTGTAAATGGGGGGCTTAGCCCTTGCACACCAGCAGGTCAGTTCTTAAAAACCTTTAACTGCTAAATTAGTGGAATCCCTTCTCACAGACCACCCGGCGTGCTGGTTCTAACAGACCTCACATTGATGAATTCAGAGCATATGAGCAAAGACAGGAAACATACCAAGTCAAATATAGGCACCATTTCATATTGCATAGCTATGATATAGATACGATACCCAGTATCATTCAATACCTCTGAATGGAAACTCATTCCTAACCCTCATTCCTAACCCTGTACACAGGCAAGCTGTGTACAGCCAAGTAAATTACAAACAGCAAATGATATAGTGTGCATCCGCTGACCAGTGGACTCTGATATAAGCCCCATGCACTCAAAATATTTTGCAGAAGAATCAGTTGCCGGGCAACCAGAGCAGCCATTCACCTCAACTAGCCTACAGTCAGAGGTTTTTTGGGGGGGTTTTTAAATAGCAGTTAAGCTGCATCCACTTTAAACCCCAGCAGGTGTGATCAGACACAAATAATGGACAGCTGCATTTCTCAATACGCCACCCTCAAAAGTAGGAAAATGTTACTCACTGAATCTGCCGCAATCATCAACTGATTAGCACGTCTGCTCTCCAGCTAAACACGTTTTGGGGGCATAACTCCTTGTTTTTATCAATGAGGCAGTCAGCAGTCTCAGCATGACGGAGAATATTTTGAAGACAACCCCTCACATATGGTAGACCTTCTGCCATAGAGCACAGCAGCTATTTTATTACAGAATTTCACAAAATGCGGTCAATAGTACAAGTAATGGAATTTTCACTTTCAACAAAAGGCAACTTTTTGCTCAAAATTTGTCTAGAATATTTTAATCATTGTAGAGATTAACTCAGTAAAGTGCCTAAACTCCATCAAAACTAGGGCACATATGGCAGGAGCAGCAATCTCACATGCTAGCTCCTTAGCTTCTTGCCACAGGCTAAAAGTGGCAGACTGGATTTTGTTAAGCAGTGTAATAGCAAATGTAACAAATAATCACAGGATGGTCAGTCAGGTGATGACTGTGGTTGGTGCTATAAGGAATAAACAAAGATGAACTAAACCACATAAACAGTTTTTATCTGACAATATTGTGCATTTGGATTGAAAACAGGACTCTGAATATATTTGCATTTTCCTCTGAAGACTTCCCACTGATTGCCGGACAGAGGTTCCCTCCATTTTACACAATATTTTTAGACTAAAATGAAAGCATAAACATGTTGGTGAAAATGTATAACAAGTGATTTTTCAAATCCAGAAAACAGTAACATCTCAGCCATATTGGGACTGGCCACATGAATATTGGAAACAACTCTGTCTACAAAGAAGTCAGAGGCATAATTCTCATCTAGAAGTACTGCTGATCTTGAAATAGGATGTTATATCAACATATTGCTTGTACACAGGGCATATTCTTTCCTCCTAAATGGAATGAAGTTGGCTGCAGAAGGGAGGGGGAGAGGAGAGAGACACTCCTGAATTTGTTTATGTGGATAATTTTCTTCCTATATTGTTAAAATCACATCAAATTCAGCTCTGGAATGCTATTTCCCATCAGAAATATTTTAAGATACACTCTACTGAATCTAAACATTTAAATCAGATTCTAATGTTTAATGACACCATGGTAACCCAATTCTTTTCAAATGATTGCACTTTGTCAGAACAGCTTTACTGTTGTCCAAATCAATCTGTCATTCTCTAAGTGAAACTTAAAAATGAAAATATATTGAACTGTAATAAAAACCCAAGATAAAGTTTCTATTTTATGGAGTTGGTGATGCGCCCTTTCATACAGATGACTCAGGAAATGGGTAACATTAGTCAGGTCCTGGACTGCAGAGGGAGTCTTAGTGCCAGCTCTATAAAATGACTCATTTCAGGTTGTTTGCTTTGCCTCTTGATGTAGTCCAGTGTTTTCACCTGTAAGGGAAGGAGATACACAAACCTTTGTACTTTTTCTTGAATAAGATTACATGACTGCCATATGAAAGTTTTAGTAAAACGACTGGACTCCTCTGATTTTTACTTGGTTTCAGTATTGCAGTTCAATCCACGCATAAACACCACACACTCCTGACCCTACAGGTGTTACTGAACAAAATGTTATTTTTCAGGCCTGGACTGTGCTGTTTCTCCACTATTCAAGAAGGCAGTTTCAATTTTGAATAAAGCTGTCTCATGCACTGAAAAACATTCTCGTAGCACCAGCATTTTCAGTTCTTTTAAATCCAGCAAATGAATGACATACTTATAAAAATGCTGGGAAAGATACCAGTTATTCTAAATATAAAAGCTTGGCTATTCAGCATCCAGCCTCCTGTACAGAGATGCCACCTAGGTTTTATAGTGTACCACTGGCAACAGCAACCGGAACTAAAAATCATACTCCATTTTACTTATGACCTCGGACACAAGGGCTATGTCTACACTTACAAAAACTAGTTCGAATTAATTAATTCGAACTAATTCAAACTAATTTTAGTTAGTTCGAATTAACTTAATTCGAACTAGCATGGCCCCACCAGAATGCTAGTTCGAACTAGCCATGGCCATGCAGGGCATTTGCTTAATTCAAATTAGTCAGTTGCATGAAGGTCAATCTGCTGATTAGTTCGAACTAATCTGGCCATAATGACTTAATTCGAACTATTTCGAATTAAGGGTTGGTTTGAACTAAGCAATCAAATTTATTAGTTCGAATTAAGGAAGCCCTTAATGCGAACTAATGAAAGCCTAGTGTGGCCAAGGCTTAAGTTAGTTCGAATTAAGCTTCCTTAATTCAAACTAACTTGCAAGTGTACACATAACCAAGAACTGAAAGGCTAGCCCTTACTTCTGTTTTGAGCAGACTGATTCAAATTTGCCATTCATGTTACGTGCCCTCACATCTAAAATCGACAGTATGTTATTGGGATTCAGAGACACAAGATGTGCTATTTTTCAATTCAAAGCAATTTAAAAAGGGATATGATTTAAATGGACAAGTTTTTGTTGTAAGGAAATAAATCTAATTAACTGACCCTTTCCACAAGTAGGCAGAAAAGGAAGGGCACGTAGAACTAACGTCAAAGATGACGCACTTCATTTCAGTCTCAGTCCATGTTATCCTTACCATGGTCTTGGTGTCAGCAAAGCCATGCTTCTGTGCCAAATTCCAGAGATTAACTGAAAGCTGGTTTAGTTTGTTGTTTCGTAGATCTCCATGAGCTAAAATACTATTAAAGAAGTAGAGAGCCAGCTGGCTTTGGCGCTTCAGAGTCTGCAATTAACAAACAACAATTATTCTCCAGCCATCCTGGCATTCTGATGCATCAACACAAATACAGACATCCTGTAAATTATATAGAAACTCCAGAGAATTTTCCCAACAGCTTGACACATGCTCTGTAACACGCATTCATTCCTCGCATGTCAATGGTAGCCACGGCTTCGGGGCTAGTCCTCAATGCATTCATCCTCAAAATAGAACAGAGAAAACCCCCATCTATTTATTCAGCCCCATTCCAAAGTAGCATAAGTTACATCAACTGCTCCATGAGGTGTCAGTTTAGCTCAATGACTTGGTACTTGATTTGTAACTTTGTGTATCCTGGATACGTGAATGGCTGTAGCTATTGACACCACCCCTGCATACTCAGTACTGAACTCGAGCACCACTTCTGCCGGCTCACTTGCAGCTCCATCTGAAAGGTTCTACTAAACCCCTCAGCTCACCTGAGAACAGGATGGCTTTAAGGTCTATGAGGACTGAATATTAGCTCAGTTTGTAGGAGTCCAGCAGACTTGGGGTGATGTTCATGTAGCCTGACCTCCCTTTTAGCTCCTCACACCCAATGGCAGCTTCCACAGGCATCTCAGCACTGTCTTCACAGAGGTGCTCCCCACAGTTGCTTGCTGTCTTTTGAGTGCAGGGGGGTTCCTCTCCACCACTTTCTATAGCCAGGATGGGGGAGAGGAATACAAAGGCTCTTTGGAACACAGGCTAAAATTACTGGCACTGCTTCTTAACTTACTAGCGGTTGCAATAGCAGTCAAATTGTGTTTTGGGGAAGGAGGCAGAGGCAGGTAAGATACCTTACAAGATTGTGCCCCTGGAACTCCCCTGCCAGAAGAGGCCAAAGTGAAACTCCGTATCAGTATGCAGACAAGAGAGAATGCTGCCAACACTGGTGAAGGTTTGATTGCTGGAGGAGAGTACAAAAGAGTTGGTGACTGTCGTGGAAATACAATATCTGCGAGCAGCCAGTTCGCTAAGGAAGTGAAGACAAGAATGGTAAAGGCAGTAGATCATTTTCCCCTCTGTCAAACATCTGGAGGAGTGAGAAGATGAGACTAAACTGCTATTGTCCTCCCAACACTACTGTTCACCTTGGAAATGCACCAGATGTTGGAAATACACACCAGGAAGCTGAATGCATTTCACCAGTGGTGTTTAAGAAGAATCCTGGGAATGCTTTGGAGAGATCATGTAACCAATGAGAAAATATTGTGCTGCACAGGTCACCAGACTATGGATGCAATAATTAGAGGCTGCGTTGTCATCAATCTACTCAGTGGTAGAAGCACTCAAGAAACATCTTAGACTGGATTCCACCCAGAGGAAAGAGAAGGCATGGAGGACAAAACATGATCTGTTGCAGGAAAACTGAAAAGGATACTTCCATCGAGAAGAAACATGATGAAGGTGTGTCTTGCTCTGGACAGACAGCTGTAGGAAAATGGGTTGTCTCGTGCAGGATTTGGCACAGGAGATTCTAAGTCTGAGTCTGCTCCAAGTAGATACAGACTAAAGGGAGAGGGCTTCCTGGTCTCAGAAGGCAGTTGGGAAAAACCCTCATGGCAAGTTTAAAAACAAATAATTGCAAAACCTTTGCAAATCAGGTCTCTTACTGAGCAACTTTACGCAGCTACACTGCAGGCTCTCAAATTCATCAGCAGCAGCGGGCTTGCGTAATGGAAATGCGGACAGCACTCGCACTGTTATTTATGCCTATATTGCTAGGCACTGCTGTTATCAAAGGCCATGTCTCAGAGGAGGTATTTATTTACCATTGCTTTTCCAGAGCTGCACTTTGTGTTCAGCTGACTTGGAAAAGAGACCGTTGATTAAAAGGCAGAGTCTCATCTACAACAGTAATTGAATCAATTGAAGAGTAGTTAGAAGTAAGTGCACAATCCCAGGCAACCCCCCACATTAATTAACACATTTCATACTTCACTTGAGCTCTCTCTAAATTCAACCAGTAAATTCCATGGCCAGTAGACATTATTGCTGTGGCCCTGAAAGTAAATTAACGCTTCCTACCACTGCCAGCAGAACTAATTGCATATTCATGCAATCAAAAAGGAGAGGGCATGGACTGAGCAATGTTATTCCTGCAGCTAAATAAGGACAAGAGAAGATCCTCTCCAGCAGGGCAAAAAGTCAAGAATCTACACTCATGACGGTACCATCTGTGACTAACCTACGGACACACTAACCCTTTCAAATCAAATTCCAAAGGGGTAGCTGTGATAGTCTATTGTAGAAAGACAACAGAGTCCTGTGGCACTTTTAAAGACTAACAGATTTATTTATCGCATGAGCTTTCGTGGGAGAAACCCATTTTCTCCCACGAAAGCTGATGCGATAAATAAATCTGTTAGTCTTTAAAAGTGCCACAGGACTCTGTTGCCTTTCAAATCAGTGGGACTACTCATAGTAAAATGTAGGATCATCCCTTTACTATTTTATCGACTTTTCTCCCATTTGTGACTGTGCCTTTTATTGTTGTTGCACCTTAGTTTGGCAGGCTCTCTCAAAGTTAACGAACACCAAACTACCTTCGAAAACTTTGGACCATGCATCTGTCAGTGAAGCATCTAGCTATGAAAACATGCCACTGAGTTGTTGAGGCCAGTGGTTCTCAACCGTTTTTCTGTTGCAACACACCTGGCAGATGATGTTCCCCTGCGTGACACACTCCAATCTGCTGGTAATGGTGGGTGGGGGCAGAGTCAAGCCAGCGCAGGCTGGTTCCCTGGTGGTCTGGCTCAATGGGGCTGGGTTTATTTTTGTGGGGCAGGTGGAGCCCCGCCCTCCCCAGTCCAGGATCTCTGGGTTGCAGCCCCTAAGTCCCTTTACTCATTTGGCCCTGGCTGCTGTCTGTGTTGTGCAGCAGGAGCCGGCTATTGAGGGCAGGTGGCAGGAACTCCAAGCTGGCTCCAAGCTGAGCTGCCAATTTTCTGTGACACACCTCCTGGCTCTTCACAACACATTTTTGTGTCCCGACACAGTGGTTGAAAGCTGCTGGCTTAGGCCACTGTATTTTATCCATAAACACTTTTAGAATATAAGCTCTGCACATAAAGATTCTGTTCTTTATGTAACACGTTCAGCTGCTACATACATAGGAAGGTATTTTACACAACTGACAAATACGATACGGAATTTGCAAGGTCATGGAGCACTGGTGTATTTGACTATCACACTATTGAATATTTAAAGTCATCACACTGCAAAAGTGGCTACTTTTCAGTAGATTATTTCTATATTAGGAGGTGATGCTTGGAATATTGAGATGGCAGCTCTCATTCTTAAGAACTTTTATTACAAAAAGTATGGATCATTGAATCAATGTATAAATCCTCACTGACTAGTGTTAATGGGAGTTGTGTGCAGCAGTCATGGAGAAAATGCTTCCAGTTACATTTATATACTGCAGCACCTTTTATCCCATTGGCTCCCAGAGCTCTTTATGGCCTCAGCTTCAAGCATCATTTCATCATTCTTGAAATGTTGCCACCTCTGGACACAGAGACGTGGACCATCAGTCTGCCCCAGCAACACTAACAAGAAGAGCAGCAGCATATCCAGGAAACGACGAGTCGTTGGAGAATAACTATTAGAGTGGAAAAACAGCCAGGCACTACGCTAGGACCAACACCTTTGCACAAAAGGAAAATAAAAGAAAGAATACATGAGGAGGCGGCACATCAGCATGCATTTGAGATGGGAGAATTAAAAGATGCAAAGCTTTTATGCCTAGCCACCAAGAATTTTGTACTAGTACATTTTAAAGAACTTCTTTAGAACTGTTTGGAGCATTTAAACTGTTATCTGGACTATTTTTTCTGCTCCACCCTCACTTAACTACCTGTGCCTATATATTTTTGCTTGAATCCAAAAATCAGAGTGACTACTTGAAGCTGCTTGCGTCTTTATGATATTAGTAATAAACCTAGCAGAGCTAGCTTTTGAGCATAGTGTAGGAGAGGTGCTCAAAGGTGTCTCCCCTGGAATCCCTGTCGTGCTGTATTTCTGTGCAAGATATCTACATGTGTACATGCTCACACTCGGTTTAACACTTAAAAAAAACTGATGACATTTCAACTAATATGCAACATACACAACCTTTCAGGACAGTCAGAAAAAAGATGTAAATCACAGGTTCACAGCATTCTGAGGTAAGAACACAGTTGCAGGAAGAGATGGGAATACAGTTGTGTGTTGAAGTCCCAAGGGAAGAGATGCACAGGCCCTAAAGACAATGCAGTAAAGGCCACTATAGAAAAAGGAATAAAAATGAGGCATGCAAGACTCTGCATTAAGATCTACAAGAATGTTTATGTAAATGGCACTGACTGAAAATGTGTGTGAGAAATTCATATCAACATGCTGCCAACTTCACTGACATAACCAAGACTAAATTGGGGTGGGTGTTGCAAATCACGAGGCTGTATTTACGAGCAGCAAACAGAAAGGAATAGATCAAATTTTTGGCAGTCATGTAAATCATGAGACTAACAGCTCCCACACTAAAAAGAGCAGCGAGCACCCACTTGGCAGGGCATTTTTCATAAACTTTGAAATTTCTGAAAAAGTGTAGATGATATTGGAAGAAAGAAAGAACTACACAACCCCAGAAAACATGGATAGTTGTGCCCCATATGTCCTATCCCCTCCAGTAAAGAGGAGAGTGATATCTTAATTCAATATGGCATGATGGAGAAAAATGGGATATTGCCTGTCTTCAGTCGTATTATGCATTTTAACACCGCTAACAAGTGACTCAGCTTCCCAGCATGCTCCGGTCTTCCACTAATGTGTGCTTGCTTAGAGCTTCACGTGCTGAGGAACAAGGCATTTGGAGATTTAGATGTGCTCCTTCCTCTCAGGAGGTCACAATAGGCAGCTTCTCCTCTTCTCAAGAGTCCTTCAGGGGTCTTTACACATAGACGTTAATCAATTAGGGAAGCTCAGAAGAGGGCATAGGCAGAGAACATCAAGCTCTCAAAACTGCGGTTTTGCATTACACAGTTGTTGTCCTGTTTGGGATACTAAAGCACATGGATACAAGGCAAGTGACTTAAGGCCAGCCTGAGCACGGGGTGATGCTGACTGGAAGAGAAGAACCACCAATGGCCAACAGCAGCTCCGAGTCACCAATTCTGTACATGCAGGTCCCGTTTACTCAGGTAGTAAGTACACAGTGTTAGGGTCATAGAATCATAGAATAATAGGGTTGGAAGGGACCTCACGAGGTCATCTAGTCCAACCCCCTGCTAAAAAGCAGGACCACTCCCCCTAAATTATCCCAGCCAGAGTTTTGTCTAACCGAGCCTTAAAAATCTCCAAAGATGAAGATTCTACCACCTCCCTAGATAGCCCATTCCAATGCTTCACCACCCTCCTAGTGAGAAAGTTTTTCCTAATATCCAACCTCGACCTCCCCAGCTGTAATTTGAAACCACCCCAGCTGTAATTTGAAACCAGGTCCTCTTGGCCTCACACTGCTCTTGCACACCTAAATAGTGGCAGCAGGCAGAAATTCTTTTTTCAGATGGCCAGGTGACTAAATCCTTTCCTGTGGATGCAGCCCTTGAAAAAGCACTCTGTAATTTTGTCCGTCTCACTTTAGGAGTCCTCCAGCACACTCTACAGGGGAGCACCAGCTGGCGCAGTGTGCAGGATTTCCTGGTTAGGCAGATCAGACCAATAAGAACATAGTATTCCCATACTCCAAGTCCTTTATTAGCTATCTATCAGATTCAGGATTCACTTCAAGAGTGCTTCTGTGAGTATCACCCTGGGCTCCATCATCCATGAACCCCATATGGCCAGAGAGAAGCAAATAGCTGAGATACTCAGATGAGGACTTTAAAAGTTAGGACCACTTTGGCTCTATATATAGATCCACCACTCTGGCCCTAACTTTTAAAGCCCTCATTAAAATAAATCTGAGCATCTCAGCTATTTGTTGCTCTCTGGCCACATGGGGTTTATGGATGATGGAGCCCAGTGTGATACTCTCCAAAGCACTTTTGTTGAAGACCCTTGGTCAGAGAAATCCCTATCAGCAGAGTCAGGAGGTGTCCCACTCTTGTTACCACTAAAGAGCCGTACAAGACACTTCCCATTGTGCAGCCTTCCAAGATAACTGCAAACTGCAATGATGGCCTTTATATTTGTGTTTCTCAGACTGAGCATTTAATAAAAAGTAATTGCATTTCTGGACATATCACAACTGCATTCAGAAGACCACTCAGTCATGGAAGCACAATGAGATGCTGGAATGAAGAATCTTTACTGGTTAGACTAACCAAGTTGCTTGAAATTCTGAAAGCACTAAGTTCACTGAAAGGAAATCTTTGTCTTTGAGATGTAAGATTTGAATGAAAAGCAGTATCAAGTTTGGACTTTTTTAACAGGAGCTGTGCAATAAACAGAATTGCAGGTATTTGTTTTTGGCAACTCCTACAGTTTGCAGATACTTCCAAACAGTGGGGGAAGCATGCTCCTTGCTCCAAGGAGTTAACAAAGCCATTACTGTTTGATGGCTTTAGTAACAATATTGGAGGGGCAATGATAGAGAATTGTTTCAGGAAAAGCATTTAATCTTTAGCATCTTTAAAATAAAAAAATGGGGGAGCTAAGCTGGTAAAGAGGTGCTGTGGCTGAGTGCTTAAGGAGCCTGACTACAATTCTGAAGGCTGTGAGTTCAAGTCTCACTCAATTTTGCACAGAAAGGCACCAGTTCTACCAGCTGCAAAATGGGTACCTGATCCATCAGGTTTAAATCAGTCAAAGGTGGTTGCAAAGGATGCTGACCACTTCACTCCGTGCTATAACATTAAGTATGAAACTGCATCAGTCCATGGAATCATTGACGCCAGGAAACATTGACTTTTACTAATCTGGTGCTCTATATTTCACATAAAACATGACGAATCGACACTCTAGCAATCCTTTCTCGTTGAATGGAGCAATACCAAGTGACCATTATTCCCTTCCTTAGACTTACCGTAAAAAGTCAGTTGTCTATACAAGAACTGAAAACACCCTCATGAAAGGGTTTCAAGACAAGAATGGCCTACAGCAGAGCTACTGTAACACTTTGGGTTTGGATCAAAAGCAAATGACGCTGCAAGAAACATGCAAACATTTGACTGTTCAAGACTGAGTCTGACTGCAGCAGGCAGGACTTATAACATTTATAAGAATCCTACACAGAAAAAAAACAAAAACAAAAAATCCTTCCACACCACCCCTAATGAAACAGAAATGCAAAGCTGGGGATAGTGTGGTGCACACTCCTAAAACCACAGTTTGTATTTTTATAGGGTAGTTTGGGACTGTACATTATAGTTCAAACACTAACATCTCACAAAAGATATAAAATATATTTTAAAGTAATGTAAGAAGAAAGAAAGAGAGCATACTGTGTGAACATCATATTCGAATTCCGTATAATCATTTTGTTCTACAAAAATCAATTTCCCTATTATGGGTTTCAAATGAAATGAACCAAGGAAAACCAGTATCAGCAGAGGCTTGTTCATGTAAATGAGCAGCCAAGTAGATATATATCAAAGGTCGCCAACACTGAAGTGATCAAAAAATTTGAGGTGATTTTCTGCCAAGTCCTATTTAGAGCTGATGATGTGACTTTAATAATCATCATCATCCCTATATCCTCAAAAAAACTTCCTTAAAATAAAATACATTTTTATCTTTTTTTTTTTTTTTTTTAAAAGAGTGAAATATTTGTTTCCTACATAGTAACCTTCATCCATAGATCTCAAAGCACTTTGTAAAGGAAAGCAAATACTCTCTCATAACTGGGGAAAAATGAGGCATAGAAGTGAGCTGACTTGCCCAAGATCACACATCTTGCCAATAATAGAGCTAGGATCAGAATTTGTGTCCCTTTACTCCCAAGTCCAGTGTCCCCCTATCTACTGGACCTCAAGGCCTTCTGCAAATCTGTGAATTAGTTAGAGGGAAACTCAGTCATCTAAACATCAGATTTCTAAGCTAGATTTCCCAGAAACAAGTTCGAACCTAGGCAAGACAGGCTCAGTTTCTGCAAGGTAAACACACTGACAAACAATTTGCTGTATTTGGTATTTCACAAGGTATCTTAAAACTCAGTCCTATGTGCTCCGTGAGTACATCAAAAAGATCCCATGGCACTATGCATAAGAGCAGACGCTGCTTTGCTGTCCTTGCCCTATCTCCCAGGGTGCTGCTTTGCTTTTGCATCCAAAGATGGTCCTGTAATACATAGTTTATGCTGTACATTGGAATATACTGCTGTAGAAATGTGGGATTTATTAATTTTTAATCTCTACAGTTGTTTTATGAGAAAATATATGACATCAAGGGCAGAGGAATATTACTAACAGCCATGTTTGGACACTCTAGTGTGTGTTGCTTAATGAATCTTTGACAAGTTCCAAAGGGAGAGCCATGTTAGTCTAGGTCAGCAAAACAATCAAGGAGTCCTGTGGCAATTTTAAAGACTAACAAATTTATTTATCGCATGCGCTTTCATGGGGATTTCTTCAAAGACATCTTCAAAGCATCTGATGAAGTGGGAGTTTCTCCCACAAAAGCTCATGCGATAATAAATTTGTTAGTCTTTAAAAATGCCACAGGACTCCTTGTTTGTTAACAAATCTTGTAAGCAAACCATATTGGTCTCTCTCTCTTTACAAGTCTTTCTAAAAAATAATCCCAGCAGAAGACGGAGAAAAAAGAAACCTAAACTATTCAGCAAGAGGCCAAGTATGATGACAAAACAGAAAGACCTCAAATCTGTCTTCTTTCTATCAAAGACTCACTTAGTCCTGTGTTTCAGGCTATCCGCCATGAGACAATAGTCTAACAGAGGTGATTAAAAGAATCAAACTGTTTCTGTGTGAACTGAAGCTCAGAAATAGACATTACCCGAGGCGCAGTCTGTTCTCATGCAGAGGAGATGAGTTTGGTAACATGGAGAATGCTAGTCACATTGCCTCATAACAGACAAGCCCACAGAGCCGTTGAGTTTTTATTTTGTTTTAACTAGTGTAACTATTCTTCAAAATAGGGTCAAAAGTGAAAGGACTCCCTATAATTTAGCAAATCATTCTTCATTGCCCTCTGGGATGCAGAGCCTTTACAAATCAAAGCAACTTCCACTGTATTTAGCTTAGAACAGACTAATGAGCTAATTCACACTTTGTCCATTAGCCAATTCCAGGCTAGTCTGCTGAAGGAAGCGGCAGTTGGGACTGAGGAGAAAGCAGAGACTTTGGTTTCGGTGAGAAGTGAAGTGACAGCTGGGGGGGAACGGGAACAGAAAGGAGCTGAAGAGACTTATTACACTTTGCGAAAAGCAACAGCACCAGAGCAGCATCCACTGCCTAGAAAAAAACCAATTCTGTCTGGTGTAACTGACTGTCTAAGCCACGCACAGCATACAGCTAAACAATTCATCTCTCAGAGGGAACAACAACCAAGAGTGGGCCTATAAATATCACTGAATCTCTTTCCCACCACTGTTGCCTACATGATGTCAGTTTATTTTTTTTTAAAACCACAGTAAAACCATACAACCCTCTCTAGCTTCTTTAACATTCACGGGACTTTCCAAAAGCAGTGACATACTATATTGCACTCTCAATTGGAAAGGCTCATTTATTGAACTCTGCAAGTGATCTGGTGTTGCATGATACAGTAATAAGACAAGAAAAGGCATACCTCCTCCTGCCCAAGGATCTTCAGATGCTCCAGGATCTGAGCTATCACTGTCTCACACAGCTTGTTAATTTCAGCCAGGAACTTGGAGTCTCCACCATAGAGGGTATCATTGGAATCAACTGCAGAAACAAGCATGGATAAATCTGAGTTTAATTCGGATAATCATCCACACATGTTTACTGCAAAACAATACTGGATATTTATAACAGATTTGTCTTTGAAAATGGTAGAATATCCCCACCTGCACATGAAATCTTTCATAAAGACAGCTGTGTTTTTACTACAGCAAGCTGATATTAACTGTACACTGCAAACACAAAACAACATATAGCCAAAACATACCCACCATACAATCATATCCCGTGTTTCCACTGAAGCTGGGTAAGTTTTGCCATTGACTTTAAGAGGAGTGGGATTAACTGATGGACAGTTTATGCCTTATTCAAGGCAAGTTCTAACATATAGTGCTGCAGAGTGTTCCACCATGCCAACAACCACATACCTGAGTCCTCTAATATTACAATATCGCTTTACACCTTGCACAAGAGATAATGTCTCTGTTAGAGAAGTAAGATTCATGGAAAGGAAATTCAGAAAAAGTGATGAAAACTGAAAGGCCTGTGCCCATTTTGTGGCACATACCTCATCCACTGTACATTTAAAATGTTCACTTAACTGTTCCAAACCTTTTGTGTGTAATTTACTGTATAAATGCAAAGATGAAAATCTGGACAAAAATTTGGCTTATAGATATTTTCACCCCAATTTTGCAGATCATTAACTATTATACAATGTAAGTATCAGGAAATCAGGCATGTGCAACTATCCAAGTGACTCTAGAATTACATATGCATGTTGCTTACACGACGTTTTCAAACAGGTTAATATTTATTTATATACTTTAAAACATTACAGTGTTCTAAAGTAAAACCATGATTATCTGAAAGTCATGGGCAATACTGAGTAAATTCAGGTAATAGTGGGAAATTTCAAAGCAAGCCTATATTGTTTTAATAACTACACAGCCTTCTTTCACCTAGCCACTTTAAGCAACATCCATTTTAAAGAAAATAAATCACATGAAGTATTTTCAAATACAAGCATACTTAGACAACTCAGAGAGTGGGAAAGGAAGATCATCCCCAGCCCTCAGGGAATCTATTTAAAAGGTTTTGTTTGATTATTTTATTTCATTACTCTTTGGGAATTACTTTCCTTGCAAACTGACAAAACAACATGAGAAGTAAGAGCTTTGAATAAACAGGTTTGCAGGCAACCCCACTACTAATGCACTAGAATCAACTGGTGCTAGAGAACCTTTTAACCCTTGTTAATTGCAGGGTTTAAAAAAAAAATATTGCAGTGAAAAGTAAATACATGCTGAGCAACAACCCCAGTAACATTATTTTAGAGCTCATCTGTTCAAACATTTTATGCAGCCACAGACTCCTTTTTAATATTTGTGGCCTTTGTTCCTCAGCAAATATCTATATTATCAGCATCACCTGCAGCCCCAAATAAAAGGCCCCGTTCTGCTAGCTCCAATATGGATGTGCACACACAGCCACTGCACTAAAAGGGCACACTAGAAAGCTACAGTAGTGTGCTAGTTAATGTACAAAGCTTACTACAGAACAAAGAGATCTGATTCAGTCCTTTGTCACACAATATATGCATTCAGTCACTATGGCAAACATCACTTTATTTCTCTTTGCTGACCAAAAGTAATTTATGATGTTTTTATAGATATTTTTTATTTGTTGGGTTGTTTAGATTATGATCTAGGCCTCCAGTCTGCAGCCTAAGCGCTGCGTATCTGCACAAACAGAAAATCCTACAGCAGAAGCAAATAAGTCAACAGAGATTATTTTAAATACATTCAGCAAATCTTCGGTGCTATGGATTTTAATATTAAATTTAATATTGAAAACCATATTAAATATAGTATTAGATACAATTTTTTACTATCACCAACATTTACAACTTTGAAATGTGCCATGGATTTTGAAAACTAAACTACTCTGTAGAAATTGCTAGGGATGAAAAAGGAACTGATAGTTGGGCAAAGGACAGTTGTTGCTTTTGACACATGGAAATCTATCGGAAGTGGGGAGGTTGTTTTAAATACCAACAGGAAACCTCTCCTCTTCCTTCGTTCCTTGCGGGAAAGATACAGGGGACTTGAAAAGCTATAGTTTTGGGAAGACTGGAAGGCTTGGACTTCCAATTTCATAACTCAGCAAACCACGAGAAACAACTGGCCTCTCTATTTCTTCAGCCACCAGTGTTTACCAGTATATTCAACAATGGCTACTGTGCATTAGCTGGATATTCCCATGAGACGCTGAAGTGAGCAGCTGTCAATAGTTCAGGCTGATATTTAAATTGCCATTATTAGGTTTCAGAGGTAACAACCTTTTAGGTACTTGAAAACTTATGTCCCCACTCAGTATCCTCTTTTCCAGACTAAACAAACCCAGTTTTTCAATCTTCCCTTGTAAATCAAGTATTCTAGACCTTTAATCATTCTTGTTTCTCTTCTCTGAACTTTCTCAAATTTGTCCACATCTTTCTTGAAATGAGGCACCCAGAACTGGACACAATACTCCAGCTGAGGCCTAATCAGCACGGAGTAGAGTAGAAGAATTACTTCTAGTGTCTTACTTACAATAATCCTGTTAATACATCCCAGAATGATGTTTCCTTTTTTTTTTTGCAACAATGTTACAGTTCACATCTCTTCAACCTCTTGTTTCAGGCTGCTTGTCTGCAGGCAGGAAAGCAACACTGCATTGGTTTACATTCAGTTCATGTTTGCTGCAATTTCGCATACATCAAGACCACCTGGATCCTCCTCCACAAGTCCTTAGTGGCCTGAGATGGAAGCGAGGCTAATTCCACAGACTCAGAACAATGGGAATCACAGGACTCAGTTTCTGAAGAGGTGAAATGATAAAGAGCCAAAAAGTGGTTTGTACCGGAAGGAGCATGGGTAAATAGGCACATTAACAGGTTCTTCCAATATGTGATTATCTAAATCAGAATATAGGCCCACTTGCTATAAACACTTTTTACAACCTGGTGGTAAATGTTGTGTTCTTCGTGGTTGCTCTACCACATGAATGCAGTATTCCCCATTGAGTTAATACACAAACGCCCACTACCAAACACCAACTTGATTTGCATCATGGGCATAAGGAACTTTTAATTGCCGGTGCTCTGGGGCCCTGGATCTCTGGGCACCTTTTATCTATCAGTAAATGAAGTGCTGGAAAAACTCCACTAAATCCAGATGAAAAATTCCTATATTCATTTTACTTGTTACTGCTGCTATTTGAATGGTATGTGCACCTAGTCTGCTATAAAAGCTATTTCAGTGCAAACTGAACTCATTTCAGAAACCCACCATCATCTTTAATGCACAAAGCCAGCAGCTGCAGGAAGATAGTCTCATGTTTGTTGGGGTAGAATGAGATTAAAGTTTCTCTGCAAGTCTTGGCCAGTCCTCTTTGGCTGTGTATATTCAGTATCAGAACCGTCCTATTTCCTTTCACTATTCGCTACTGACTGTGTAATAATGTTATGCACTTATTTACGATCTGCAGGAAAGAAGGCATAAAAAGCTGTACTGAGGCAATATTGAACTGCTGCCATTGGTGATTTTAATTTTCTTCCTCAGCAAATTCTAGGTATTTCTAATAAATCAAATCCCCCAAGAGAATAAAAAAATCCAGTGTCCTCCAGACATCCTTTACAATCATTCCAACAGCTTCAGAGCCCAGTTCTGTCTCTGTACAAGGTACTCCAAAAGATCCACATAATCATAATGCTAAAACCAAAACAGAGAAGTTCTGTGGCACTTTTAAAGACTAACAAATGTATTTATCACATCAGCTTTTGTGGATGTGATCCCACTTCTAAATTTCATGCATCTGACGATGTGGGATTACACCTACAAAAGCTGAAGTGATAAATAAATTTGTGAATCTTTAAAAGTGCCACAGAACTCCTTCTTTGTTTTGGTTTTGCTGGAATAGGCTAACACAGCTACCCCTCTGAATCATGGCGCTGCTGTCTAAAATCAGAAATACTGCTCAAGAGCAAAAGGGAAAACAACTACCTCACACACAATTATTCATTTGAAGATCTCATGGGCCTTCACAAGCATTTAAACTTCAGCACATCCCTATGAGGTAGGTAAGTGTTATTTTGCCCCTTTTATAAATGAAAAAGATAGGATCACATTCACTTTCTTAGGGAGTCTGCAGGAGTCTAGGAAGATGTTCACTCCAGTCTTGTATTCTATATTGGCTCAACTGTAAACTTCCTGCGAGGCTGCTAAACCCATGAGATATTCTTGCTATGGACGGTGACTTTATCTTGGCATCCCTTCCACCGGATGAACTCAAGCATTTATTTTAGATTTGCCTTTGTTTGAAAATCAGCATACCATCAGCAGGAAGCACAGCCTAGTGGTTAGAACAGGGGACCAAAATTCCGAATATAGGGATTCTATTCCCAGTTTTAATACTAACTCACCAACACACTTCCAAACATATTCTTAAATCACTCTGTGCCTTCCTTTCATGGTTCCAGCTATCTAATGAAAAAAAAATATATAGAGAACTGGCACTGTGAGATCTGAGGCTCTAGGTGTAAAAACACAAGCAATTACAATCCAAAAGGGACATTCTTCTCTGCCACAGGTTTTAGCCATCTTCTGCAGCATACTAAATTCGCAGCATCTTTTTAATCGCTGTCAAAATGAGAATTTTTGTAACTGACCACAGCTTTTAAATTTTCCTTCAGAGAAGCCAACACTTCCTAAATGGGGATTTAGAAATTAGGAAACAGAAAACCATTGCAGATATCACTTAAAGGGGAAACTGAGCCTCTTTTTTCCTTTACAGGATCCTGAAACAGGACTTAAACTCACCTCCTAGAATGTTCTGAACCTTTATAGAATTTTATGGACCCTTCCAGACTTTCTGAGAACTACATTTTCCTCGAACCTCCTAGAACGTTGTCAGCCATGCTCTGGTGGGTATATAAGGGGTGGAGTGTCACCAGTCAGTAAGATACAAGACTGTTACCTATTGTAACAATATTTAATAATGTTGGTGCACGGTTCCATTTATTGATGTTAGTATATTTCATTTATCCATAAAATTAAAAAGTTTCTATAAGCTTAGTGGAAATATTTTTATTTGCTTACATAGGACATGAATAAATAAAAATTTACAGAGCCTAATGTGCACATTTATCTTCTTATATAACAGGGATAAATAATGTGTGCAAATCGCACATCAAAGTTGTGAAATAGGCTACAAATGTGATAAAAGATAAGGTTTCTAACAAGGTGGTTGCGCTTAAAACACTCTTCATCTGCGGTGCCATTTAGTCTAGGGCCAGTCCAAGGTCCCATCAAGATCACGATGGACTAAAGCCTCAATTAAAGATAGATTTGATCATCCTCACTCGCATTTTTCCTCACCTTAAAAAACAAAGCTTGGGATCCTTTGCAGATAATTTCTGCCAAATCAGCATACTCCAAGCAACTATGTGAAGGGCAGCCTTCCTCTCTTTCTACACTTTGCAATATTAGCATGATAGAAAGAATTTAGTAGGATGAGACTAATGTGGGAGTACATCTGAAAGAACTCTTGTGTGGTAGATGTAACCATAAAATTGTAATTGCATCGAAGTATGCAATGCAGACAGTCTTTGGTGCATTGCAGGGGTTAAAACTCTCACTGCTTAAAACAGAATCAGAACAAAACTTAGGCTGTGGAGTACGTTTCTCCAAATGGTACACCTTTTCCCTGAGTGCTGACAGTGGTAATACTTGATACATTTAACTTGATGATAAACGTTAACAGATCTAGTTTGGGTCATTTGTTATAATTAGAATAATCTGAAGCTTGCCACTATGAAATCTCAAGATACAGCTGAAGTTTTAAATAGGTGATTCCCACAACAGATATTAGCACTTACACTCAAATCCATATATATGAATCTCCTGTAAAACCGCCAACAGTGTCTGCATAATAGATAATTTTATCAGATGTATCACCCCACATGCTTGAATTTTAGAGCAGGACTAAGCTTTAAATTCCAAAGTTTAAAGCTGTTAAATAACATATGCATGCAAAGTGTGGACAAGCCTAAGCCATGTTCACAGTTCAAACAAACAGAAAAGACCCTCTATACATATAAATGCAAATAGTTTTAACAAATTCTAAAAGTTGTGAGAGATTCATCTTAAAAGTTCTCTTTACTTCTACGGGGAATTGCATTAATTAGTAGTCAGTCTGTATAATTATTCAGGCTGATTCACCCATCTAAAATTTTGGAAATTTTCTTTGGAAAGAAAAAAATTATTATTACTGTCCTTATAAGCTTTTTCTTTGATTTTAAAACGAGTTGTTTCACTGTCTCCTTTTTGTCTCTTTCACTACATATCAGAGAGCTAATCAGGATTAACAGCATAAAATATTTAATTTTTCTAATGAGTTTTAAGTTCTGAAACTACAAAACCAAACAGAGTTAAGCCCCATAGCATGATCGTCAAAACCAAAAGATAAAGCATAAAGATTAAAAAGCTAAAATCCATAGAAAGGAACCCAAAAGGCTAGAGTAGTAGACGAAGAGTCAGAAGTTTATCAGAAGTGACTAACAAATGCTCCTAATGGTTGAATGCCACAATAAGTGGCATCTTGAAAAAATTATTTTCTTCTTCCATTTCCACGTTGCCACAATGGAGTAATCCTGAAGGTATGGGCAGTCTGCAGAGAAAGACTTCACGAAGGGCTGGCAGAGAATCCTCAAGTTGTTGGAAAGAATGTCCATAAAACACAAATTTTCACCTACACATACCCAGTTACGCTCAAGTTCACCTCTGGATTTTAAACAAAACAAAAACAAACAAGCCTATCTTTACAACCTTTCTCTACTGCTTTTACTACAGCAGTTGGCAGAATCCACTCTATAGTAGGCTTACAACAGAACTAGCAGAGGTAAAAACAAGGCAAAAAATTGATTTTTACCCAGAAAGTAGTACAAAGACAGGCCAATAGATGGCAGATAAGATGGATCGGAATATGAGTCTAGGCGATATGGATTGGAGTTACAAGAGCACAGAGGTAACGTCCAAGGCTAAAAGGTACCCGGGGGTGACCCCGGAAAATAAAAACAGAAAAGAGCAGGGGGAAAAGGATAAAGCCTTGAGGCTCTTCAAAGCCAAAGATGAGGCATAACAAAAAGCTTCCACCAGCAATTGGAGTAGAGAGGAATGTGCTGGAGACATTCTTCTTATGCTGGCAGATAAGAGCACCTCCTTTCACAATGATAAGGTGTCCTGGATTGAGTTTATAGCTCACGATATTATGGTTTATATTTTTCCTGAGATAGGTCAGTTAGTTATAATATAGTCCTTTTACAATGAAATAGAGCGCAAAGTTAAATTTTTGGCCCTTTTAGATGCCATCTCAGTCTTTTTGTAAACACTGGAATCTACTTAATGTACCAGATAAACTTAGATGGAAAACATATTATTATAACCCCTTCGATAAAGTATGTTAGAGTCACACATGACACCATATCTATTGGGAAGCATAAACTCTACAGTTAAGAAATCAAATACACTGTTTATTTTTATCCTTGCTATGATCCTTTGGGGGGGAGGGAGACAGGAGGAAGAAAATGAGAACACTTTTAAAACTTCTGAACTGGTATGAGACCTCACAAAGTTGGGCCATCCCTGGGCTAATAGAACAGCTGCTATCTAAGTGGACATTGGGAACTGAACCATGGACTTCTAGAGCTAAAAGGATGAATGTCTAGCGTTAGCGTTAAAGATCTAGACTCTCCAACTCTGAGATGAAACAGTTTTGCATCATCTATGGATTGACAAATGGCTTGCACTAAAATACAGTACTATTATTTAAAACAAATACATGGAAGACACTAAATCAAATGTTTGAGGGGACCCATTGAAGAAAGCCAGTTTGGAATCCCAGGATTTGCACAGATAAAGCTTGAAATAAGTGGAATAAGTATAAATGCTCTTCGTGGAATATAGTTTTATTTTAAATATGACTTGGATACCTGCTTAGCAACTACAATGATCTCTTATGGTCGGTCTAGACTGTAGTACACAGATACGTGTAGGAAAATAACTCACCTGTATGAGGTCATTGCTTCAATTTTAATTAGCTAGCATTTATATTGGCAAATCACTGATACAATGCAATAGAGAAACTGTGTATGTGGAATGCTGTCAAGCCTAGAACCCACCATCACAGTTTACCTTTGTCTATGTGGTAGATATAGGTCTCCTGAGTCATTGCAGAGAGCAGATGCAAAACATTGGAGTAAATCCGGACTTTGTCATCACTATTATCCTCCCACGTATAATCCTGAATCACATTGAGTAGTCCTCGCACAAGAAACAACACCCCCTGTTCTGGATGGTCCTACAGAACAACCAAGAGACAGAAATTATCAGAGAGAGGTTTAAAGTTTTTGGTTTTCAAGATGCAGCAACAGCTTTGTGATGGCAATATACATGATTCTTCTGAAGTATGCTTCCTGGCAAACCCATTTAAAACACCTTCTAAGAGAAAATTATAACATCTTTTTGACTCATAATAGTCAACTAGGTCTAGGCAGCCGCAGCAGACAAATTTTTAAATCTTGTTCTTTTTAATCCAAGGGGGAGGCAAACAAAATTAGCTGTCAACTTCTTAACTGCTGAACTTCCAAAATTACACAGTCTTGCTAGTTGGGTTGGGTTGGGTTTTTTTAAAAACTCTTATTTCAGTATACTACAAAAACAAGTATATTACTCACATAATTATGAGCCTTGGGAGAAAATCTACATTGGGAAGGCACCAAAGCCACAGAATAACAATGGCCTTTTATTATTACACATCAGCTTTTAGAAATAGTCCATTCTTCTTGAGAGCAGTTTCAACACTACCCTGAGCTCAAGATGAGCTGGCATGTGGTGGTGTGACATGGGACAAGCACATTCTAACAGAAGGGTTCCTCCATGGAGGGAGAAGAGAGAGGACTGCAGGCATAGGATAGAGGCACTGGGGGATGGAAATTAAACACTCTGGATCCTAGTTATCTGAAAAGCCTCTCCTCTCCCAGCTAAGATCAGCTGGGTATTCAGCAGAACCATCCCCAGCTCTGAATGTCTGACAGTTTCTGAAAGAACTGCTTCAGTGGTCTCTGATTCAAATTCATTTCCACTGTCAGTCTGACTGAGACAGAGAGTCTCTTCAAAGGCTTTTGCCTTTTGAGGAATGGGGTGCACTGTTATGAAATTATGGATTTCAGTTAGGCTGACTGTGTTCCAATAATGTTGACACTACTGTTTCTATGCCTTAATACAGAACATCACAAGTATTTTTTATTTTAATTAAAAAATACATAACAGACATGGTATTTGTAATAAAACATGCAAGAAATACTCATTTTAAAATAAGGTCTGGTCTATAGTAAACAGACAAGCCAAAATATCAATAGCAAGCTAGAGCATTAAGAACTAAATGCTCCACATTGCAATTCACACTAATGTTACTTACTGGAACAATTAATAAAGTGGAAAAGAAATTACAGAGGAATTCCAGAAGGAATGGTTCGGAGGGCCGCATCTTTCCATCTATATTGATCATCTTTGGCACTTCAGGAACAAGGCTCACTGCGGCTTTAAAAAAAGCATCAGCTGCAAAAAAGAATGTTAAAATAGTTACATTATCACCACAGCAGCTGAATCTACAAACATGCCTGTGATCTAAAGATTGTTTAGTATCTGTTATAATTAAATGTGTCTACTGAACCAACTTCTGTTGGTGAAAGAGACAGGCCTTCAAGCTATAAAGAATTCTTCTGCAGGTCCTCTTCCTCTTGAGTACCTTCCCCAGTCCTGGGAAAGAGCTTTGTACAGATCAAAAGCTTCTCTTTCTCACAACAGAAGATGGTCCAATACAAACTATTACCTCACCCATCTCTGTCTGTCTAGTATCCTGAGAACAATATAGCTACACCACCACATACAATTAAATGTCTCAGTTCTTACATAAAATTTTCAAAAAACACTCAAGTGATTTAAAAGCATTTAAGGCAATTTTGGAAAAAAATTTCCATGGTTTCCACTTTCCCTCAACTAGCAGAGCATCAGATTAAAAATGACAGACTTCTCAATTCACATCCAGCCATAATACAGGACATAATTTCTCAATATTTTCAGCCTTCCCTTATATTCCGTTCTGTTTTAGCCAGGAGATAATGGACTGAATTATGTAGTAAGAAGTTCTATTTCTAACTTCTGTGATTTTATGAAACCCAATACAGAGGCCCATGACAATCAGAAGTTAAATGCAGTTATCATTGTCTTAAATGTTTAAAGTATTTAATTAAACAGGAATATCAAATGAAAAGTAGTACCAAAGCAATCATAGTACAGAGATTCTTGAGATTTTCTTTGATTTGTTTCCATGAGTTTGAAGATGGACCTATTAATGGTATAGTAAAGCATAGCTATGAATAAATTTCACCATAATCCCAAACAAAACCAACTAGAATTTCTACACTTCAAATATCTTACTAAAAAGTACTGAAATGATTAACTCCCATCCCAAAGTTGTTTTGTAAATTGTGTTGGGTTTTTTGGGGGGGTGTTCTTGCAAGCAGCAATGACTTTTCACTCTCTTTTTGGTCCCAAAGTAGTTAAGTGCACGTTTCAGCCCCATTGAAGTTAGTTATCCATGGACTGCAAAACACTTTTCAAAGTTGATGCTATTCCCATCTCCATCTTATATAGGTGGGACGCTGAGGCTCCTAAGCGCCTAAATCCCTTCAGAAATTGAGATTTAGGTTTCTAAATCAGTTATCGCTGTGCACAGCAATGCCTAAATACCTTTTAAAAAAAAATCTGGGCTGCAGTGACTTGTGCAAGGCCAGAAAGACAATTAACAGCAGAGTGAAAACTGAAGGCCTATTGATTCCAAGGGAAGGAGAAGAGCAGATATTCAGGGAGAAAGGATGGAAAAAATTGCATAACAGAGATGCCATTGAAAGCACGTGTTGTTGCTTCCAGGAAAGAAGCTTGCTCCAGAAAAATTAACTTTAACATAAGGCTCTAAGCTAAATACAGAGCGACATGATATCAACACTAAGTTTGTGAGGAATACCAATGAAACATTTGCTTTAGAAAAATGTTAGTTCTTATGATCCTTGTTTCTTTCCAACACAGACACACGTGACCTTCCGAACTTGCTCAGAGCACATGCTTCCCTTTTAGCTTGCATATATGTTTCTAGTAAAAGGAATGTTTTTATTTATTTTGAAGATATATTAACTTACACAGTTGGCCTAATGGGAGAGAAGTAATCTGTCTCAGAATGTTACTTAGAGAGAGAAAGCAGGAGCAGATGTTCATTCTAGAATAGATGAATTGCTATTACTTCTACACTTGTCCTGTCCCTAAAAAAATCCATATGCACCATGTCACCACGTAATCAGAATGCAACATGATAAATGAAAATTTATCACAGAAAAAGAGTCTGCATACCAAAGTATCTATTTCCATGTGCAGCATATTCTTGCCTTTATTATTTCAAATGGCGTAGTGAAAATCTGTGTAGTATTTCCCTAACCCCAACAAATAAAATAGAAATATTGCAAACAAATTCTGCTTGGTTTACTTTCTCCCTTCCTTTAGAAAGAGAAACTGGTCTGGGAGCAAATCTTCCAAATCAATACACTAGCACCAAAATACATATCTCACCACTTTGACCCTAGATAGCTGCAGTTTGAATAGATCCACATTCTACTATTTCAGAGAACGAGAACCTTCTCCCTATAGAATAGCCATTGTAAATAACTGTATCTCCTGCTTGAGTTTCCTAGATAACACTTTAGATACTTACTTGAGCCTCTGGTAAGGACAGGAAGTTAATCTCTGTTTTCAGAAAAATACTACTTAGAGTGACAATATGTTGCTTTATCCCTGTCCCACCTGAGCATTTCTTTGCAGAACTAGTGGTGTTTAAATACCAAAAAAAATAAAAAAATGGGACAGTGTTTCTAAACATAGAAAACAGCAACAGAAAGGCTGAGTAGGTGATTAATACAAAACACAGAGTTGGCTCTCTTTTTTTCTTGCTTAGTTTCTTGTATAATGTGCTTACTTGGCTATATTTTAAAATCCTATGTTCCTTACTGGCTCACCTTTTTAAGAGAAAGCGCTCAAACTGTTCGAGTTGTTCGTTGTTTTATTGCTGGGAAAGGAGAAAGAAGTGTAGTAAGAAAGGGGGGGAGCAATCAATCAACCAACCAATCTAGTTTCCTCCATTTCCCATCTCCCAGCCAGAAGGCTCCAACTATATTCAGTCCTTCCATTATATCCCTATTTAAAAAGAGACTTGTACAATATTTTATTTCTGCCGTTCACAGCCTCAGCAGAGTGACAGATGACAGGGTATCATTTGTGACCATCTGTTCCTATAACTGGCCTGTCCAAATTACAGAGCATAAAACAGTTCTTTAACTGGAACACTAAGTTTACATCTGTAAGCAAATATGCTTTACAGGGAGCAGGAATTAAGCCACTGTCCAAAACATCCTAAGAAGGTGTAATTTATTGAGACACAGGATATTCCCATTATTGCAAGAAAAATAAAAGTCTTCAGAAAAAATCAGTTCTCAAAACTACTCTGCTTTTTTCCCTTTATAGAGGGGAAGTTAAACGATATGAATTTTAAGGAAGGAACACACACTGAGTGTTCAGTTTGGAGTAAGATTAGGGTAAACAATATGAAATCAAGTAAGTGCTAATTATTCCCTTAAGAAAGAAAGAAGTGTCAATATGTATATTTAGATTTAAATTACCATAATTATGAAGCCATATAATTGGACAGGCCTCATCTTTACAGCCGATTTATTTTTTAAATTTTTAAATTTTAATTTTTTAAAGCATCTTATTGTGTAGCTGTTGTAAGATACAGTTTAGGGGATGCTCCAACCCTTTGGCTTATGATGAGATACACTCAGGAAGCACAATGACAAGAATATGTGCTCCATTTTTGAGGACATGGGTTCCATACTGCTCTATTCTATGCAAGATCAGTTTCTTCTGTTCAGATCCTGTTTGCTTCAGCCCTGCAAATAAAAATATGCAGAATCCTTTTGTTCAAGAAAGTTTCTCACATTCGACAAGCATTTAGTTCTGCTCCTAAAGTGAGCCATTGTAACAGCAGATGAGGGTAGAGCAGAGTGCTCATGACAATAAATCATCATGATGTAGTCTTCCTGGACTGCAGTTAATATTGTGTGCACTGCACCAAACGCAACATACTTTGTGCTTCCCTGAATTTATCCTTCCACGGTAGCTCCTTCATGTCAGCTGACCACAATCTATAAATCAGAGATTGGCGTGCTGCTGTGAACAGGCATGTGCGCCATCTTTGCCATGTGCGCCAGGGGTTGCCGACCCCTGCTACAAATCCTTCCTCCTGCACATGTGTGATGACTTCAGGCTAAGCAAACCAATGACCAGCTCTAAGAGAGTACTTCTGACAATATGTCACCACAGAAAAATGAAATTCCTTTGTGGATGTTTTCTTTTAATAATATCCATGTGACTGTAAAAAAAGCCTGTAATTTGCAAGGGTGCATAAAGTAATTGTGGCAGTCTGAATTTCAATCCAATTTGCAATTCTATTTCTTGTATTGGTGATAGGCAATTAAGCTGCCTGAATATAAAATGTGAGGCAAAAACAGTGTGAGAATTAAAGAGATGAAAAAAGAATTCACATCTTAAAGACACATCCAAGGAGAGAGAGTTTGAGGTTTACAGATCCAGTTATCTATTAACAAATACAAACTATATTAAATGATAGCTAAGACTGCATCAGGACACACATGTCCACTCTTTCCTAGAACATTGTCAATAACACACTCCAACATGTCAAAAGGTTTTGCTTCTATCTCCAACAGATATTGAAAAGCAATATGTTCCTCAGCTTTATTTAATTTAGCAATTACCTCACATGCTCTTGCATCAACATATTGGCACATCTGACTATCATACATTCCAAGTATGTGGGAAGTTAGCATCCTTTAACACAGCTGAGGTCACCAGAAAAGTTTTGTAACCTCCTTGAACATTACACCCCTGTAATGTGTTTTACTCTTGCACATTCTGATCCTTAACTTCATCTTAATGTTGCTTCTTTATGTCTAAAAACTACGAAGAGGAGCTCTTTGAAATGACAGGGTATAGGAAAGAAATGGAAAAACTGAATATTTGTATACTGGAACATATAGTGGGAATTATACACAGGTAAAAATATAATAATGTGGAAGAATCCTGTTTCAATGCTAGTTGTATAAGAAATTTGATTTTAAATCTAACAAGAACTTGATACCACAAAACAAAAGGCTCACTCACATAGGCTAAGTGGAAGACACACTGAATCATGAGGAAGATCTTGGAATTTACTACCACCAAAAACAATACAGGCCATTTTTGGGATGCCAGAATTTTAATCCTTTACAATTAGTTGATAGTCACTAAAGATGCAGACTGTCGTATAGTGGGGCAGAAATACCAGCTTCAGCATGCTTATAAAGCACAAGAAGAGAGATTGCAATCTCCCAAGAGGTACTGAAAAGCCATTAACTATGGTCCTTGAAAGAACAGGAAAAAATCCTGACGATCAGAAGGAATATCCACCTCAGGAGAGTTCAGTTTACCGTTAATACTCCATCACCATCACAACAGCAATTTTTTGCAAGTAAAGAGAATCACATTCTAAATCTTGCTTATCTTTAATTTTCTTCATTCAGATTCTGTCACCCTATGGAAATAATAGTGTTTAAAAAGAGAAGGGGGGGGGGGGGAAATAACCTGATAGGGACCCAAGGAACCCCTAAGTGTTAATCCTAACCTTAACACCAACTTCTCTGATGACTTTATGCCCCCAACTCTCTTTCAGCTTTTTCATGTGTAAATATGGGAAAATACCTACTTAGCCCACATCTCTAAAGGCCATGGAAGATCTAAAAAGCTGTAAGTGCTACCTATTAATTATTACTCTTGATAAGAAAGCCTATTTTAACACAACAGGAAAAACAGTTTAGACCATAAAGTCTTTTCAAAGGTACTTATTGCTAAAATACTTTCACACTTTGACACATTCACTGCAAATGAGTGAGGCTTAGCTTGGCTATAAAATATTGACACAGAAGCAATATTCTCTATGGAAAAAAAACATCGGTTTAGGGTACTTCACAGTCTCCATCTATCTAAACTGCAGTGAGCTTGAAAACTTTGCAATTCACTAGGGAAACTGCTTTTTAATGCTTGCATTTTGATTTATTAAACTGCAGAAAACCAGACATATTAAATCAATCTTGGCAATATGCACTTTTGAACTCTCTATTTAGATGTGCCTAACAAGATTAAGAACTTTGAGCAAACCTGGAAGACCTCCCCACCACCACCCACCGCATGCAATTTTCATTTTTACTAATCCCTTAGTGAATTTAGTCATACATTGGTTGGATTGCTCAGCTCAAACAACATGTTATGCCTAAAGTGAAACAAGGATTTAGCAGCCTTAGGGATAAAAATGTCATTCAACTCCATTAAGTTGTTTTATCATCACCAACTCACTGAATGGTAAGAGACCTCTGGTTAAGAATAATAGAGGCCACAGCACATCATCTCCCCGCGGGGGAAGATGTAATTAAAATATCCAGAGTTCTAAAACCCAGAGAAATGACACAAGACAGTGCATTTAATCTCAGTTAGGTCCAAAGTGCTACCCATGACAACAAGCATGTCTGATAAGGATCTGGTTTTCAATTTCGGCAATGTGCCTCTATAGAGAATGATCAATGAGTCAGTTAACTGAACTGGGATATGTACATACTCTGAGTCAGTATTTTGCTTACTAAGATGCCATTCAGTGGGTCCACAGAAATAAGTATCATGGTAATTAAACGATCTTTTTCTTGGTGCAGAGTTTAATTAAAATATCCTTCCATTTGAGTACCTCCAGCAAGGACATTGGGGAACTACCTATATACTTGGTAGAAAGCACAGGCTAAAGAAGGTTGAGAGGATTACACTCGCCTAAACATCATGGAGCTCCACCATACCCTGCTTGGATGAAGATTTGCTAAACTGGCTGGACTTCTTGTGCTTCTCCATCTACATAGACTGCTCTGTTCCTGGGGCCTAGATCAGCAAAAGCTATATATATGTTTTTAAGTCTCAGGCCTCTGTGAGCTTTGGAGGGAAATTGGCCAATCCATAGATCTCTTTCTCATCCACTCTGGAAGGCCCACGTCAGGTCCTGCAAACAGAAAACTTTCATTTTGAGGGCTTCAGTGGGTGTTAGAAGGCAAACCTTGCACTGTGGTGCTGGTAGGAATCTTCTTTTGTCACCATCTTGCCACTTGCTACACAGCACCTTCTAGATTTTGACTTCAGGTCTTCGTGCTGCTGAGAGCAGTAGAAGTAAAGGGATAAGGACAACTCAAAAGGAAGGCAAATAGCTAAAAGAACTGCTGGAATTTCCTGGAAGAAACAGCTATTGAGAACACTGGAGCTCAGACTTTGCCATGTGTTGCTACTCTAGAGGCAGAAACTTCTAAGCACAGAATGAGTAGCCTTTGCCTAGCCCAGCCCAGCCCAGCCAATCTAGCTGTCTGTCAGTACAGGAAAAGGCCTGCAAGCGAAGCATTAATGGGCCATTGCAATGGTAGTGATAATGTCTCCCTGTGCAGACTGCAGTAAGAACACCATAGCATTCCTCTGCATAAAAGTAACTACTCTCTACCAAATGCACTGCAAATTAAATTCCAACACATATTAGGATTCAACAACTCAGGCCAGCTTTTACTCCCACTCCTCCCCAGAAGTGGCTGCCGAGGCCTCTGAGGAGGATCGGGGGCGCAGCGCATCCCGGAAGCACTGCCAACGGCACCAAGCTCAGCTTGGTCGGTGGCAGGACGCCGGGTGGGACGCAGGAGGCCGCAGCATGGCTGCCGGCTCCCAGCCAGCGGGGGTGTGGGCCTCTTTTGGTCTGCGGGACAGGGGTTGGGAATCCATGAATTCTGGATCTCATCATGGGCCGCCTGAAGTAACTCTGGCTCGCGGGCCATGTGTTTGAGACCCCTGGACTAGATGATCTTGACGGTCCTTTCTGGCCTTAAAGTCTATGAGTCAATGGGTATTCTTGCCCAACCCTGTTTTGTGAGATTTGTCTTATCATTGCACATGCTAGCCAGTTATCTGAAAGCAACAGAAATGGCATGTATCCCATATTTAAACACCATATGCCTAGATCATGAAATTGTAGAGACCTTTATATGAGAAATGCAAAAATTCATGTAATAACATAACATCAGACTTAAATACTGGAGGATTTGTATGAGTGAAACAAATTATCAAACCAAGTCATCTCCGGCATACACTTCGAATACGCTGCATGTAAAGAAGGGAAGACAGTAGATATTACAGAAGCAGAGTTAATGTAGTCCAACTATAATTCTACATTTTCTGGATCTCAGATTCAAGGGGGTTTGATTTTAAGAACATAAGAACATAAGAAAGGCCGTACTGGGTCAGACCAGAGGTCCATCTAGCCCAGTATCTGTCTACCGACAGTGGCCAGTGCCCAGGTGCCCCAGAGGGAGTGAACCTAACAGGCAATGATCAAGTGATCACTCTCCTGCCATCCGTCTCCATCCTCTGATAAACAGAGGCTAGGGACACCATTCTTAACCCCTTTCTGACTAATAGCCATTTATGGACTTAGCCACCATGAACTTATCCAGTTCCCTTTTAAATATTGTTATAGTCCCAGCCTTCACAACCTCCTCAGGTAAGGAGTTCCACACGTTGACTGTGCGTTGTGTGAAGAAGAACTTCCTTTTATTTGTTTTGAACCTGCTACCTATCAGTTTCATTTGGTGACCCCTGGTTCTTGTATTATGGGAGTATTTAAACAACTTTTCCTTGTCCACTTTTTCCACATCAGTCATAATTTTATATACTTCTATCATGTCCCCCCTCAGTCTCCTCTTTTCCAAGCTGAAGAGGCCCAGCCTTTTCAATCGTTCCTCATACGAGGCACTCTCCAAACCCCTAATCATTTTAGTTGCCCTTTTCTGAACCTTTTCTAGTGCTAGAATATCTTTTTTGAGATGAGGAGACCACATCTGTACACAGTATTCGAGATGTGGGCGTACCATGGATTTATATAAGGGCAATAATACATTTGCAGTCTTATTTTCTATCCCCTTTTTAATGATCCCTAACATCCTGTTTGCTTTTTTGACCGCCTCCGCACACTGTACGGACATCTTCAGAGAACTATCCACAATGACTCCAAGATCTTTTTCTTGACTCGTTGTAGCCAGATTAGCCCCCATCATATTATAGGTATAGTTGGGGTTATTTTTTCCAATGTGCATTACTTTACACTTATCCACATTAAATTTCATTTGCCATTTGGATGCCCAATCGCTTAGTTTTGTGAGATCTTTTTGAAGTTCTTCACAATCTGCTTTGGTCTTGACTATCTTGAGTAGTTTAGTATCGTCTGCAAACTTAGCTACCTCACTATTTACCCCTTTCTCCAGATCATTTATGAATAAATTGAATAGGACTGGTCCTAGGACCGACCCTTGGGGAACACCACTAGCTACCCTTTTCCAATCTGAGAATTTACCATTTACTCCTACCCTTTGTTCCCTGTCTTTTAACCAGTTCTCAATCCATGAAAGGACCTTCCCTTTTATCCCATGACAACTTAACTTACATAACAGCCTTTGGTGAGGGACCTTGTCAAATGCTTTCTGGAAATCTAAGTACACTATGTCCACTGGATCCCCCCTATCCACATGTTTGTTAACCCCTTCAAAGAACTCTAATAGATTAGTAAGACACGATTTCCCCTTACAGAAACCATGTTGGCTATTGCTCAACAGTTTATGTTTTAACCTCCCAACAGTCATGAAAAGTGATATGCACTCAAACACTGAGATGTTCCTGCAACATTAATAAAGATATCTATGTGGGTATTCATATTACTTGTCTAATGACTGCCCTATGTGTTTATACATGTGGATCAAATGATAAGAGTACTCTCATTTCCAAGTTCTCACATCAGAAATTTGGACATTTGCTGCAGTGTCCTGAGGAGAAAGGAGACGGTTTCTGAAGGTGAAGAGGAAAAGTTAGGATCTTTAATTCAGAGATGGAAAAGGCTATTAGATAAACGAGCCAGCCCCTGCTAGTATAGGACATAGCCCTTAGAGACAAGATAAATCAGATACTGAAATGATTTTATTTCTAGCAAAAGATTCACTACTAAGCAGCAATGAAGGGTATACAGAACATGGGGCCAGCTATTGAATTAACAGAAAAAGACTGGTGGGGAAAAAATGACTTCATTTTTGGGTCTGTACATAGTTTATCTGCAAACAAGCTGCACAAACTCAATTGCACAATTGACTTGGCAACTCTTTTGTTTTTAAAACATACTTGGATATAACAGCCAGCTTTTCTCTAAATCCCTCTGCCCTGATTATACATGCAACGTCATGTTCAAACAAAGAAGTCTAACAGAGGGTCTTGTGCTAAAAGCCTTAGTCAGCTTCCGACACAGTTTGTTTGTGAATGCAGCTGGAATTTACTAGTGAATGCCCAGCTCAGGCAACATTATAAACTGAAAAAGGAAGACAAGGTATACGCAGATGAAAAGTTATTCTTCCTTGCATTTACATGAAATCACAAAAAAACAAAGAGGCTAAATGTGGTGTTCTATCTCCATACAAGTGAAAGATTGTTCCCTACTGCAATTTTAAATGATGAGTAATGAGGCTTCCACCACTTCTATTGAGAGATTATTTCACAGTCTAACAGATCTCATCATTACAGGGTTTCTCCCACTTGATATTCAGTCTATTTTTTTTCACTTAATTCCTTCACTTTATACAAGTTATATCCCCATGAATCATTCTAAACTATTTCTTTTCCTCCTTGGTGTTTACATCTGAAATTTCTTGTAATCTTTATTATGAGCCTCCTCCTTTAACAGTCATACAAGCAAATGACTTATTTGTGCTTGTGTTTTTTACAGTCAAGCTAATAGTTCAGTTGCATAACTTACAGTAACACCTTCACTTCACCATTATCGCCTACTGGTCTTCAAGTTAAATATATGCATGCCAGATTTTCCTCCCATGGCATAATAACCTGTTATTAGGTGGGCAGTCAGACTGCAAAGTAATATTCTGACACAGACTGTTAGCAAGACAAGGAAAAACTGTGTTTTGCTCAAAAGCTTGTCTCACCACTTGAAGTTGGTCCTATAAAAGATATTACCTCACCCATCTTGTGTCTCAAATATCCTCAGACTGACATGACACATCAGTGCATTCAGAAAAACAAGTGTGCACTTTAAACTTCAACTAATTTTGTAGGCACAAGTGCCTGCACCTTTCAAGCCAAGTTCGTGTTGTTCAGAATAAGTTTTATTGGATTTGTAGACTTACGTGCAAAAGCCACCCTGATTTTATCACTTGTCATCAGCTCTCTTGCTCCTCACCCAAACATTCCTGGATATTTCATAGTAAGTTACGGTGTCAGTGACAGCAATATGAGCCAATGCTCTTCCATACATAGCATGGTTAACATCATTGCGACATGAGCTTCTTTAATTGTTTTATGTACATACACAAAGCTGATTTTAACATTCCAAGACATGCCAAGAACTAACTGCTTAGTTCGAACTAATCGGCAGATTGACCTTCATGCAACTGACTAATTCGAACTAAGCAAGTGCCACGCATGGCCATGGCTAGTTCGAACTAGCATTCTAACGGGGCCATGCTAGTTTGAATTAAGTTCATTCGAACTAAAATTAGTTCGAATTAGTTAGTTCGAATTAATTAATTCAAACTAGCTTTTGTAAGTGTAGACATAGCCTATTACAGGTAAAGAGAAGCCCATGAAAATCCCTAAGCATTATGAAAACCATATACAGCATATAGGAAGCACTTCACCCCTCGAGGAAATGCAGTAATCTCTGAGGTTAACAATTTAAGAGCACATAGTAAAACTGAAAAACAGTTAAGACAGGGAATGTGGGACACTGTATTGAGACAAAAGAAGAGGAAGCTGCTTTTAGGCAAGCTAGAATGTGAACAGGGCCCCATGGCTAACACTCATAACTTGCCATGGGATATTTTTTTAAACCACAAGTGATCAGAACTTCTTTTAAATATAATGTAAAAGAGATCTAGTAAAACAGAGTCCCTGACTGAACACCACGTTCAGGCATTAATTTGATAGAAATACAGTTCAAATGAGCACATTCCTCAATACTAGTCATGTTTTCCCTGGAACACATGTGAAATGTTTTTATTAGCAAAGTATTTTTTCATGGCATATTCCTTTGGTGCTTTGACATCTATCTTCCAGTACCAAATATGTCACCACAAACAATGATTTAGGCACCTAACTGAAATACTTAGAGCTTTAATTATTTCCTAACAGTTTTTATAGGAATATCAATCTCGGTGCATAATCATTTAGCTGGTCTAAGCTTCATCCTCTTCTTCAAAAAAAAATTATTTAAAGCATATTCTATGATTCATACCAGTTGTACACACGTTCAAGTCCCTTATTTAAATCAGCACTGTTTTCTTTGAAGATACGTTATTTCTAAAAATCATAGGTGGAGACTACAACAAGGAATAATTTGGATCACTCTTTTCCACAGTACTTCCTATACTTTAAATATTCTATAATTTACAAAAGTATTTTTAAAATTATTTTATTTTGAGATATGCTGTCGTCATAAATTCTGACTAAAGCAACATAAGTAAGAATAAGGAGATGAAAGAGTTAGCTTTAGTTTCAGATTGAATCAATATTATCCACAGCTACAAATATTCTGTTTTCTGGCAAGAAAGAAATATTGTGCAAATGAAACAAACAACTGTCTTACCTTGTGAAAGGCATTGGTTTGCCAGAGCAACCTGTCCAGAGTTCAGGTACAAGTTAAGACGTGCGAAGATACTAGTCAGAGATGGAATTGTAATAAAGCAGAAGGCAACACAAGCCTGAGTGAAGAAGGAAATATATAAAAACATGACTTAAATCATTTCTTAAGTCAGAGGTATAGCAATTTTTGGGCTATGCTTATTAACTACTATTGGATATGCTCAAGCAACAGCTTAAAAACATTACATGAGTATGTTTCACACCATCACCTAAAAAACCACAGCCCACAAAGTATGTGAAATTCAAACTGACCCAATTCTTGGGGCTTCTTTTTATTAGCAGTGAAAACAATAAAATAAAGATTAGCTCAAAACTTCTTTGAAGGCTTTGTTGCTCCTAGGATTCCTCCTTAAGGAGTGATCAATCCACATCCTACCTAGAGCCTCTCTCTTTCCAGAAAATCAATCCTACTTCCTGTATATCCTGTTGACATGAGTCCATACAACTCACTTAACCTTCCCCAGCAAGAGCTACATTTTCTCAGAGGGTGGGATACTTCAGGGGAAAAATGGCTGGCTGATACATATGAATCATGTAGTTCTGGTGTAAATACACACCTGAACTAAGAAGCTAATATGTTATTTGAGATTTAAATATCCACATCATCATGCCATTTATCTTGCAGCAACTATTTTTTCCCCTCTATACAACTGGCTTGGATCCAATGACAATTTGGAAAAATGAAATTTCCTTAAAGGAGGGCTTAAAAATTGTATTGCAAATGAAAAGTATTGAACCTCATTTAGGGTCCGAATCCTATCACCCTTACTCAAGCAAACTCTCACTGCATTTGGTGGAAGTTTTGTCTAATGAGGATGGCAGCAATTGGCTGTTAGTGAGTAAATATCAATGCCCATGACGGAACGGGAGTGGATAAGTAGTATGGAAAGAACAAATGTATTTCTTCTGTATAAATTACAACTTTAGGCTCCAGCCTATTGTAAAGTCAGTGCACGCAGGATAAACAATCTAGAAATATGTTTGACTTTTGCACCTACCCTCACAAATGCAGCCGTCTTTCTGGAATGATTTCCTTTCATCACTTTTCTCGTTTCCATTGCCAGTTGGTTTACAGACTATATATAAAAAAAGAAAAGTAAGGCACTAATAGAAATAGAAAAAATGAATAGAACGGCACTAATAAAATACAATAAATAAAAAGGCTCTAAAGTAAGGCACTAATAGAAATGAACAAACATACAACATACAATTCTTATCATTCTGTTAAGTAAACATATTATTAACGGAAGCAGCCATAGGGATAATGTGCTCACCATAACTATATTTAGCGGGTCCTGGTCTGGCTGGTTAGACAGAAAGGGCTCCCCTCTGCAACTTGGGCAGAAGGGGAAGTTTACATGGACAGATGGAATAGGCGGGAAGAGCAGGAAGCATCTAAGTCAGGTCAAGAGACCCTTTCTGCTGATGAGAAGAGGAAGTAGGGAGATATTTAGACCCTGTGCAGTCCAGTTGAAGACCTCTTTATCTGGATCAGGCTTGCAGCACCCACTCTAGAAAAGACCAGATTCCTTCATGATCTGCTTTGGACATTACACTAGTTGCCCTGTTTTCCTTGGGAACTGAGAAGGAATTTTTCCTTCACCATGAAACGCTCAAAGTAAGTCTGGGATCCTGCAGAGTTGAGAAGGGATGTTAGGTTATAATGTTGCAACTTAGTATGTAAAACTCCTGGCAGATGTCTAGTGCAGATACTTGTAATGGAAGGGGATGGTCACTGGATAAAATGAATTGGAAAAGCATTTGAGAGAAAACATCTCTTGGGAGAGTTGAAGAAGGGGACGGTTGGAGATCCTAGGCCTGGAACAGTGGGGAGCTGACCCCTTCCTCCTTTTCTAGCCCTTTTTACTTCATGCAAGAGAAGAGGGAAAGGGTCTCAGCAATCGGATGGCTGGGACCAGGTTGGGGATTATGTGGAAATGATTATGAAACAACGATGACCTTTATTGTACAATTTATTGCTGTGTACTCCAAGATATTTTAAGTGAATATATATATGGCCTAATTAAACCGTATCCATTGTCTCCTGTCTTTCTTCAGATGTGGCTGGACAATTACACAAAATACTGATTTGTAGTAGGTGCAGCATTTGGCCTAGGTCTCACTTCCAAGAAGTGAAGTGTTTATCATACCTGAGTGTATTAGTGCTTTTCTAAATTATTTGTTACATAAAAACAAGAATAAAAAATGACATCTGGTTACATTTCCACCCAAGCCTGCTATAGGAGATAGCCAACTATAAATTAGGAGGATTCAGTGAGTCAAATCAGCCTCTGTTTATAACCCCCACTTAAAAAATCAATCTGATTTGTAGCAGTGGATTAATTCTCTCCACTTCAAATACCACCAAACACCATAATAGTCATACTGATTACATTGCTATTATTTTTCAGTCACGCAACAATATGTAAAATAATTAAAACTTTTAAAAATAAAACAATCAAAATATGAAATTATGCTTGCACAGTTTGTTTTAGGGATGCATTCAAAGGCTAAACAGCACTTGTAAATTATGCACTGAATCGTTGTCATGGCATTTAAACTTTTCCCATTCCTATTTTTTCTTGTTTCCTTGATCTAAGCAAGAATGGGGAAATCCCTATAACTACAAAATCATCTCACCACACTGATCTAGTTATACGAACTCAGCGTATCTTGATAGTTTGTCAAGCTGATTTCTGGACATGGGCTGTTAGAACAAATACCTAAGCTTGAAATGGAGAATCTTTTCATACACCTTATCAGGTAGGTTCTTATTTGTGCTCCTAGATTCCACAGGTCCACCGAAGTCTTTTATTTTTATTTATTTTTGTTAAATACTTTGTTTCTATCTTCAGTATAATAATCATTTAAAAATTAACACAAAATAAAAAAACCAACTATGAATGATGTCCTGTTTCTTCTAAAATTCTTCTAAACAATTCTTTACCCAGTTAGAACACCATTAAATTTTTTCAGAAGAAATGTGCAGAAGGTATCTATCAAACCATTTTATATTGCCATCAATCACTGTGGTATTTCAGCACCTTTCCCACGCAAACAGCCAAGCCCCAGTGGAATTTATGACATCTCTGGCTCTTACCCTTTATACAGCTATAGAAAGGTCTGCTTTTGTGGGGGGTCAGGAGGGAGTGTTGATGTCGTGAATGTTTTTCTGCTTTGGTGGAAAAACTTGATCAAACAGGAAAATTTTGCAAATCCCCAAAGGTGACCCCTTATTTCATTTGTTCCAGAGACAGATTCTCTCCTGGAGAGCACTAATATGCTTCCTCCTGTGACTATCAGCCTAAAATTTCTGAATGTACAGGAGGACCTTGTACTGTTTGTTCAATAAGCCAATGAATCTAATCATTACTATGGTACGAAGTATGGAGATACAACAGAGAAATTTAGTGAGAAAAGAAAGGCAAAATCAGAGTCTGCTCTTATTGAAATAGACTAACACAGTAAATATAAGGATTGGCAATCTGGGAGAGAAATCCCACCGAGACAACATCTTCAGTTACATTTTTGCTTACATGAATCAGCTGGACAAGGACAGGCTCCAGATTGCAAAACATTGACCTGGCTTCAACATAAAAACTCAGCTGCTGCTCAAAGTCACGGCCAAATGAAACCTGGGGTTAGGAAGATACAAAAGTCACACGTAGGGCTTGTCTATACAGAACTATCTGATCTTTCTGTAATGTGTATTGCGGTATGCTCTTTCTTCTTTTGTTTATTCCAAAAGGGTTGGAATCAAGATCTTCCATTGCAGTCAAATTCAGTAAATTTCAAAGTAATTTCTTAACTGCTATATTAGGGATATAAAAGATTCTCCTTCAACTGTTCACTTTCCATAATTTAGTTTCTAGGGACGTCTGCAAGTGGTTTTTAGTTTTTATTAAAATAATATGTGGTCTCCACTTTATGGCCTGAGTATTTCTCAAGCATACAACACTTAACTTGCTGTCTTGTGGAAGGGGAATTGATATCTAACAGAATTCCTGAAATTTTAAGCTAGTTTTTAAGCTAGCTTCAATTTTCAAATGCTTGAGGGCTCACAAAATTGATTTTTTTTAACTTTATTTTTCTTGTTAATTTTGTATCAATTCCCCTCAAGTATGGGTGGTGGTATTAAACCTACTAATCTTACTGTTCACTACTGCTGACCTGTGACCTTTCAGACTGTCACGATAGGCAAGACATTATTTAATATTCAACATTAAAACATTTTTAGATTTCATAAGGTATTTTAAAACATGGAACAGATGATTTTGATGCACTGTGCAATATCTACACTTTAGACTGAGCCTGTGATACCAAATAAGGATCAGCAGCTGAATGACATTTCTTCAAAATATATGTATGTGTCCTTCAATAAATATACTGGGTGAGATTTTCAACAGACTCTGAGCAAGTTGGACGTCCAAGTACTATTGAATTTCAGTGGTAGTTGGATGCTTACTTCCCACACGGGTATCTCTGCCACAAAAGGTTTTCATAGACAGGAATGCTAAGTACTCACCATTTTTATAAATCCATTTATCAAAGATGCTAATGTTCTCTTTTCATCTTCAAGTGTTAATGCACTACAACAGTAAGTTCACATAGTCAGTATAAGACAAGCCATCTTCAAAACACAAATAAGTTTATATACTTCCAACTATATGCATATTTTACACATTACTATTTCTTTTATGGCCACATTATTTAATCCACTTATTATAAGGATACATATTAATCTTATACTCATTATTAGACTGTAATGTTTAAATTAACTTAAAATCATACACACTGTTTATGATCATCAGCCATTTTTTATAATACCCTTAAAGGTATGTTGACAGATCAAGTTTGGCCTAAAATGTAAATTCTCTACAATTCGATTTTATAAAACGTAGAGATCAATAGAAAAGTTTCTGTGAAATACTTTGAATCCCAACGAAAAAAGATACAGCTTTGAATCAGACTAATATTCTCAAACAGCAATTCTGTGGGTATAGCTTTGTACAACACCATGAGCACTAATTATAAATAAATAAGTTAGATTAGCTAATACTATGGTCATGTTCCTATCTGAAACACACATTTAAAAAAAAAACCTTAAAAGTGATATTGAATATTCTTTCATCTTTAATTCTCTGAGGTATTATTTATAACAAGGTTTTTTGTTTTAAGATATGATTACTCAACTGTGTCCTTTTAACTCTGTTAAAGTTACTGCTACCTCATTACAAAGCTCTTTAGTGGTTTTGCTGTCACAAATTGTACTAAACCAATATATTTACTTTCAAAATTACCACAAAAATATCTGATCTTTCAGAAAGCATAACCCAAATTCAATCTGAGACAAATTTACATCACGTGGAAATCTAATAAACCAGATCTGTTTTGATGAAAATGGATAAACAGAAAGTTTAATTACAATTAAATAATCCCATTTAATCCTTTTAACATTCTGTACTTATCTCCAGCTTTGACCCCCCCTATGTATTATTTTACAACTTTCCTAGTGCAGACACCAGATGGAAACTGGACAATACTTTAATTCAGTAGAGAAGGAAGGAAAAACCTTGGCATGATTAGCTCATTAGTACATTAGCAGTCAAAAGAAAGAGCTGAGGGTCATCTGCCTGGCTCAGGAGACTTGTAATGGGTTTTACAGGACAATTATATGGGTTGCCAGTCCAAATCTGACTCATCTTGGTACTGGGGCCTAAAAGTTGTTGCCATTCAACAGCTGTTCAAGTGCCCTTTGTAGTGCTTAGGCTAGACCCTGGGATGAAGTTTGCTGAACCAAAGTGCTTGAAAAGTGGAAATAGGTAGTTTTAACTTATTACAATGTTATATAAAATGGTCATTGTAAGAGCTGGCAGAACAGAATCAAACAAATGATGTAAACTAACTTTGCCTAAACTAAAAGAATTGCTAATTAGGGAACAAGATGGGAAGAAGTATCAATTCTCGACAACTGGCAACTGTTTTGATTCTTTAATAATGAATGTTATTTTTAATACATTTTAGCGTCTAACGGTTGAAAAGGCATTAGTATGTATGTAAGCCAAAAAGACCACATAATCTAGAATAAAGCATTTGGACATAACAGGCCAAAGCTGATTGCCTCTATTGACAGTGTATCTTGCATTCAGTGAAACTACATGATCTGAGGAAACTTACAATAATATTACTAAAAAGGTTCAAAGCGCAGTAAATTACCTCTACAATACTGGTACTAAATTATAAATGGCACTTGGTTGAGAACACCATAAAAATGTGCACTTACAATTCTATTCAATCCACACAGAAAAAAGGAAGGACAGCTTTGTGATTTAGACACAAAACTTGGACCCTGGAAACCTTGGTTCTATTCCCAGCTCTCCCAAAGGTTTCCCGTATGATTTTAGATGTCACAATCACTGTGTCTCAGTGTCCCCCTCCTCGGAATTGGGATGTAAGACAGACTGCTGGGCAGCAACTCCTTAGCCAGCCCTCTGCCACGCCAATCCCAGTTGAGGGAGGTAACTTGGAGCTGGCTAGGGACACTTACATCTACACCTGCAGGTGCAGGGAAAATAGCTGTCCACCTAATTAACCAGGGGCTATAAATGGGCCAAGGTGAAAAAAGGAGGGGGAAGGAGAAGCCAGGAAGTGGAAAGGGCACAGAGGCACTACCTGCCTGGCTGCAGAAGCTCTTGAAGCAGCTAGCCAAGGTGTGTGTGATAAGAAGGTGGCGGGATCAATAAACCACATTGGATTACTAAGCACGAGGGTCTTGGAGACAAAGATGGTGGCAAAAGCAGAGGAGCAGTGGCAGAGAACCCTTACAGGATAACAACATTTCCCTACTTCACAAAGGGTGTTAATTGTTTGTACAATATCATTAGTATTAGTACAGCTTAATTACTAGTATCTATCTAGGGCTTTAAGACACTTGGATGGAAGCTGCTACAGTAGCAGTCAAGAGTACTGTATCACAGTAAAGTTGTTGGCATTGTGCAACTCTTTTTTCTATTCCTTAAAATAAACTGGCATCTAATCATGGCTAAAAATTATGGGCCAGGCTCTCACCCATGTTTTATGAGGACTCAGCACAGCTGAAGGGAGGTGCACAGAAAAAGGAACACTGTTCTCAACTATTCCAGCTGCCAACCGCTGCAGAGAGCCATTATGACAGCCGGGGATCACTGGGACATCCCAGGCTATGTACACACTACCATTTTTAACGCGCAATAATCCTCTTCCGCATTAATTCTCCCGTGGCTGTTGTTGCGCGAGATCGCGTACACACTATGCTTGCTCTAACGGAACAAAGCCCCCCCCCTTCTGAGCGCAGTCCTCCAGGAAAGCGAAGGGGATTGTGGGTACGTATCCCAGAGTCCCCAGTATCATCTCCCGTGGTGCATTCCGCTACTGACGCTACCCAGCGGTTGCCAATAGCAACGAGCGCGAATTTCAAATTGAAGCAACCTTCTTCTCGGCACTGCCTTTTCAGAATCGACATGGATTCAGCTGTGATCTTGAATGCTGCCTTCAGCATTGTGAACACAGCCCAGATTCTGTTGCGGTTTGCCTTTGGCTATGATTCGGAGCATGACACGGATGACTCGGTCTCGGATGATGACAGCATTGAAAACCAAACGGACATTCTGATCAGTTTCGCGGACCAGCAACACAGCCTGAACCGCCGTGTTTGGTCCCGGCAGACGAGCACAGACTGGTGGGAACGAATCGTCCTTCAGCTGTGGGATGATGATCAGTGGCAACAGAACTTTAGAATGCGGAAAGCCACATTTATGGAGCTATGCCAGGAGCTTGCCCCTGCCCTTCGATGCAAGGACACGAGGATGAGACCCGCCATGACCGTGGAGAAGCGTGTGGCTATCGCACTTTGGAAACTGGCGACTCCAGACTGCTACCGCTCGGTCGCAAACCAGTTTGGGGTTGGACGCTCGACCGTTGGAGTGGCACTGTCACAAGTATGCAGAGCCATCAACCGTATTCTGCTCAGGAGGATGGTGACCCCGGGAAACGTGAGGGAGATCATCGCAGGATTTAATGAGTTGGGCTTCCCGAACTGTGGGGGTGCAATAGATGGGACTCACATCCCTATTCTCGCTCCCGACCACCTTGCCTCTGAATACATCAACAGGAAAGGATACTTTTCGATGGTTCTACAGGCACTGGTGGACCACCGTGGTCGCTTTATGGACATTAATGCTGGCTGGTCTGGAAAGGTGCACGATGCACGCATCTTTAGAAACTCTGGACTATTCAGAAGGCTACATGCTGGCACATTTTTTCCAGACGAGAAAATAATTGTGGGCGGTGTAGAGATGCCAGTGGTGATACTTGGGGACCCCGCCTACCCACTGATGCCATGGCTCATGAAGCCGTACACCGGGAAGTTGGATCCTGACAAGGAGCGTTTCAATTACCGGTTAAGTAGATGCAGAATGGTTGTGGAGTGTGCCTTTGGCCGTTTAAAAGCGCGCTGGAGAGCGCTGTATGGCAGGCTAGATCTCCACGAGGACAGGATCCCATTAGTTATTTCGGCTTGCTGTGTTCTTCACAATATATGTGAAAGCCGGGGGGAGAGATTCAGGAACTCTTGGACCACTGAGGCACAACGTCTGGAAAATGCCTACCAGCAACCAGACACGAGGGGTATCCGGGGGGCGCAGCTAAGGGCAGTTCGCATAAGGGATGCGTTAAAAACACATTTTAGTACTGTTGGTTAAAATTGTACCTTTGAATATAGTTACTAACCATTTCCTATATGTTTCAACTGTTAAAAATTAAGCTTTAGAAATTTTGTGTTTTTCCCCTGTAAACATTCATTGAATCAAAAACCGTTAATGTTAAATTAATGAAACAAATAAAGAAAGTCTGATTAAGTTTAACAAGGATTCAACTTTATTTAATTAACATTGATCAAAACTCGGGTTTGAGGGGAGTAGGGACTAAAGGTGGGTGTAGGTGCGGGACTCAACTACATATGTTGGGGGAGGGGTTCTGTTAGGGTTACACCATGGATGTCCATGGTGGTCTAAAAACTGTCTGGGGGGGGAATGTGGCGTGGATGCACTGAAAGGCATATGAGGCTGATGATGGGGGGTGCGAGCCTGTAGCAGACCGACCATGGTCTTGAGGAGGTTGGTCTGCTCCTGCATGATGCCTATCAGGGCATCCTTCTGCTGCTCTCTCCTCGCACTGCTCTGTCTCCTGTCCTGCCTGCACTGCCTCCTCCATTGCCTTGTCTCCCTCGCAGAAGCCTCATGGAACTGCATGAGCTCCTGGAAGACGTCTTCCTTGCTCCTGCGAGGCCTCCGCCTTATCCTCCTCAGACGCTCAGCTGCAGCTGTAGACTGTCCACCGAAGGTCATTCCTGTTCAGATATGAAAAATGTAGAATGCCGCTATTGTTCTCGCCACGGTCACGAGCAAATGATGTTGTTCTCCCCACACATTCCTTCAATACACAAGAGGGGACCTATGGGGGGGCGGTAACAGATTTCCCAAAGCTTGGTACGGGTTGCAGAGCTAGTACAACGGAGAGTTGACTATTGCCACACCAAGTTCTGATCCCGTGCCCGAGATGGCTGAAATAGAGGCAGATCTCACACTGCTTAGAGTGCCTCTGCAAGCGAGAATGCACCTCCTTCATGTTGCCGACTTCAAGCCGGGACCTTACGCTGCAGGACTGTGCGCAGCAATGTTGCCCGCAGGAGTGCTTGCGAGTCTGAAAGGAAGAGTGTCCATGAATGGTGGAGTGCAAAGGAATGCTCTACCATGTAATCTCAAGAGAAGACTCTGGAAATATTTGGATGACGCGTTCAGTGAGTTGAAAGGGAACGACTACTTGGAAATCGAGGCATACATCGATGACCTTTTTAAGTAATGCTAGTAACACCTTTACAGTTCTGTAAGGAACAGAACTGAGGACACCGAAAACAAAAACCCCTTGCAAAAAAACCATGTCTACGCTGAGCTGTAGCACCTAGAATAGAGGACATTGCGAACGGGACTTACCAGAGCTGCCTTCTGATGATTCCTGGGTAGGCGTGGAGAAGGAATCAGTGGAGCTTGTTTCTGGCTGGGTGGAAAATAACTCCTGGCTCCCCGGGTCAGTGGCTCCGTTCTCTCCGTCCTCGTAGTCTTCTTCTTCTGATTCCTCGTCCACAATTGCCTCGTCGCCTTCTGCTTCCTTCTCTGTTTGGGGTGCAGTCTCCGAGGTGTCTACCGTGCAGTTCGGGGTGGTTGTGGGATCGCCGCCCAGGATCGCCTCCAGCTCCTTATAGTACTTGCACGTTGCTGGCGCGGAGCCAGAGCGCCGGTTAGCCTCTCTGGCTCTGTGAAATGTTATCCGCAGCTCCTTCACCTTTGCCCGGCACTGCAGGGTGTCTCGCTCGTACCCCTTTTCGGTCATGGCTTTGGATATTTGACCGAAAATGTCAAAATTCCTCCGGCTGCCACGTAACTGTGACTGCACGGCGGACTCTCCCCAGATGCCGATCAAGTCCATCACCTCTGCTGCTGTCCAGGCTGGAGCTCGTTTGCTGCGGCGCGACGACATTGCGAGCGAAGCACACAGAGGCAGCAGCACCGAACAGCGAGGCAGAAGGGAGAGTGGTGAATTCAAAAATTCGCGGGACAGAAGAGGAGGTCGGGAAAAATGACGTCACGACGATAGAGGACAGGCGGAAGTGCAGAAGGGATGGAATTTGAATTGTGGGCCATTTCCGTTATATTCACATTGCGCGATAAGCGTACACACACTGGCCATCGCGCAACAACTATTCCGCGTTAGCAGCAACCACGCTCGTTTAGGTGGTTTACATTTTGCGCAAAAAGAAGGGACTTAACGCGGAATAACTGTAAGTTGTGTGTGTACGCTCTGTTTGTTATTGCGCATTAAAGGGCTTTATCGCGCAATAACTTTGTAGTGTGTACAAGGCCCCAGTCTCACTTCCTGCAGAGCCATAAGGTGGGGCCTTGATGTAGGAGTTTCAATACCACCCAGCGATCTCCCTACCCAAGGGAAATCCTCCACTATTCTGCCAGATTTAGGGCTGATTTCTGATGGTCAAATAGCTGAAAGTGGCTGGAGGGCAACTCAGTTTTTGGAGCACTGTTTTTGATGGTCAGGTGCATATTGAAAACCTGTAAATACTGTATTGTTCACTGTAGTTCCTGGAAAATTCTAGCTTCTTTTTATCCACTTTTTGTGCTGTGTATTCATTGCACAGCTCCCCTCGGTGCAAAACACAGTGTCATGCAAAAATCCATCCTGAAACATTAATCTCCAAAAAGTAAAACTGTACATCAGAACATCCACCATTTACACGTTCTATATTATAGTACAGGTAAATTTGATCTTACTTCACAGAATCATGCATGGTCTTGCACACGTGTAGAAGAGCATTGAGTATGACAGGGTCTTTAGTAGCTTCTTGCTGATGTCTAAAAAACATTTTGGAAAATACTGATAAGAATCCTGAAGTTTCTCCAAGAAACAAAAGAGCAGAAAAGGACTCACTCTGAGCAATAACCTCCAAAGGACATTTTTCAAAACTACACATAGTATATTTATACCTTCACATTTAATACACAGACAAAAATCAAAGACAACATTGGGACTTATATTTCGTAACTATTTGGCAGTAACATTATCAAGTCACGGACATTTTAAGTCTTGTGGGTGGTGTGAATGTAGTAGACAGATTGCCCACAAATGCCCAGCTAAGAACTTGAAAGCAAAACCAATAAAGAGATTCAGAAAGGAATCTAGTTCCTTGATTCATGTTACATTGCACAGAATGGGTGATGTCCCCTATCTAGGCATGCAGGCACTAATTACAGAATCAAGTATATACCTTGAAGTTGCATCACCTTGAGGCGTTAATCCTGCCACAGACAAATATTTATGCCCAAAAATGGAATGAGAAATGTGACTATTTCCTAGGTACTACCTCCAAAGCCATTTTTAATCAGTATTTTCAAAGAAACAATTTGCTCTCCTGTATTGTGAGTTCTAAAGGAGAAGGAGAAGCGAAGTGCCTCAGCCCTACCATAGTCAACTGCTAAGGGGACAACAAAGAAGCAGAACACTCAGTATACTGTAAAACAAGGCAGCCTGAAAGAAATAAAGGGAGAGACGTCAACCTGATGAGCAATGCATTGCTCTATTCTGTATTAACTTAAAACCACTGTATCTTTTACTGTAACAGAGCATTTGGAACAGTCCCTGTTAACAGACCAAGTCCCACTATACCTTCTCACAGCAAGACCACCCTGTGCTGGCATTCAATTACATCTTTTTCCTGACACATGGCTTTGCTGACAACTCAAAAACACTGAAGCATAAAACTTCAGTCTAAACTCTCTCAAAAGTCCCCTGCATCTCCTTATTTCCCAATGGCCCAAAGAGACACTCTAGCTCCTTTTATGTGGAGTTAACCAGAACTACTTGCTAGTCTGGTCAGCTGTTAACACAGAAATTAAGCATCTGGGCTTAGAGTGACACAGCTGAAGAGCCCTGCATTCCAGTATCAGGTCTTGTATTCTAGTAGTCCCTAAATAGGAAATATTAGTAGAGCAATTAACTGTTCTTTTTATACTGAATATCTTTTTTTTTCTGCTGTACAAATGCCCAGTGATAAACTATAGATTCATTTGCTGTACAGTTCAGTGATTCTCAGACTTTTGACACCCTCCCTCAGCTGGGGCTGAGGCAATGGTTGGGCTGGGGTTGGGGGGCTGTTATTGTGACCAGAGCTCTATCCAGGGATTCCAGGGGCCCCAGAGACTGTGATGTCCAAGGGCCATAGTGGGCCCTGGAGGCCCAGAGCCGGGCATTGAGGCAGGGCTGGGCACTAAGACTTTGGTGGAGATGGGAGGTAGAGAAGAGAAAGAGCCCAGGGCAGGCACTACAGCTGGGGAGTGGAGGGCCCAGGGCCAGGCTCTGTGGCTGGGGTGGGGGAGAGGCTGGGTGCCATGGCTAGGGGTAGTGGGGCCCAGGAATAGAGGTTAAGGTTGCAGCCAGGTACCAAGGCCAGGCCCAGGGATAGAGGCTGAGGCCAAGACTGGAGCAGAGCAGATCTGAGTGGTGCTCCCTCCCCAGGGTCCGACCCATGGACCCAGCCATGCCTCACCTCCAAACATTTTTCCACACCCTCCTAGGGGGGCCTGCGCTACAGATTGAAGACTTCTGGCGTACACTAATTAAGTGTTCTTTGCCTATGTAGTATTAAAAGCTCGCCACTTAATATAATGTCTAACAAAAGGGCATTACCAAAATGGTGCTCTCCAGATATCTGGAGTAGGTCCAGTCACTCTAAGTAGAATAGAGCAGGAAATGTTTTTCACCCCCAGCTCTGTTCTAAATGGAGTTAACCCTGGAAACGTCACTAATAAATGCAATCCTGGGTGTTTCATTGCCTTCAAGTGGCACCACTGGAACTTACCAGTGCAGCACATGGACATGCAGAAGTGGACAGAAGGGGCCAGTGACAGCCTGTAATATCTGCCTATATGATAAGAACCATACCTAAAAGGCACAAGAATTTGGCATTCTGTACTAACAACAACATTTCTAATGGATTTCAGATAAAGTTGTCTGGGTTTGGTTTTTAAATGTAACCAATATGCATTTTCTTCATGGTCAAACAACTTCTGCAGGCTTCTGCCCATTACGATGAACTCCATTTTTGAAAAATTTAAATCTGGGAACAGAACACTCCAAACCTGGCACCATCAACTGCACAATCTGCTACAAACAAAAGCCTTGGGATATATAATTGACAGAATGCAGTACAAACCCATTAAACAGAATCTGAATGGTTAATGTTTCTCAACCATGTGACCAAGAAATCATAACTCTCTGCTATTTGTGGCAGACTAATGGAAGTTGCTCTAGCCTGCTTTTCACTATTTTTTCACACCGGAATTATCGGTCCTTAATATTTCTGATCGGAATAAAACTAATTAAAACTCAGATATCTCTCTTAAAATATGTAGTACTGCTCTCTAAGTAGCTATTTAAAAGAAAAAGGTAAAAAGGGAAAGTAATGTTTCAAAAAAAAATCTTTTATTTTTAATGAAAATTACTGTTCTGTCTCTGAGAAACTTGAAAATGAAATCTGGTTTTCTGATACTGTTTTCCATTCAGGAAGCTTTCATTCTACTGTAACAAACATACCAGTTTGTTCCCTTCCTCATTCATACTGAAGAAAGCACAGAGAACAATTAATCTGTGATGGAATCAATAACAAATTTAACTGGTTCATTAAAGGGAAGGTTAAGTTATATTTCTAACATGAGTAGGATGAGGTAATATCTTTGTTGGATCAACTTCTGTGGGTGAGAGACACAAACTTCAAAGCTTACATAGAGATTTTCTTTAGGTCTTGTCTCTCTATCCTGAGACCAATATGGCTACAATACCACTGAATACAATTTATATTTCTGTCAGACACAGACTGGCAAGATTACTCAGATACTCTGATTTTCACTGAAAACAATTAATATGCAACTGATGAATAAAGATGACTAATTAAAAATTATAGGTTTATATTTTTTTCCTGGAGCCTGGAAACCCTTATACATACTGAATGGGCTAAAAATACATGCATTCTTTCTCCCCTAACAACCTTTCAGATCCTTTAGAGTGCCCTTAATCAGAAAATTTTCTACTTACTTAATAAAAGCTTCCATGATGCACTTGCAAACCTCCACTCTCACACATTCTTTCTGGAACATATCCAGAAATGGCAAGAATTTTTCCTAAAAATACAAACAACAAAAAGGAGGTATAGCAAAGTATTTACACATAAAAGCTTTTGGTCTCTGTGTTGAAGATTTATGTCTGCATAAAGAATCAATAAGTATAAATATTTTAGAAACATTTAAAATAATTCACTTAGGGACATGTGAAAATTTTAGCCTTAACCAAGTTGCAGTAGTTTAAACAGATGGTCCTATATTCTCTTGGTAATATAAACCCATCCCTTGGCCTCTCTAATCTTTCCTTTCACCCTCAATCGGTACCAGAAGAGTTGATCCTGAATTCTTTGCTACGACACATTATATGTATGTATTATATTGAAACACTCATTAGTTATTATCAGCACAGCCCACAAATAGGCTATATATGAGTCAATCTGAGCTCCATTTGCTGGCTGGCTAGTTCTTTCTGTGGCATTAAAACAAAAATGTTTGACATTTAGAAATTATTAGAGAATTCTATAATCTAAGAAGAAAAGAGTACGATAGACTGGAATGTAAATAATGGATTTTTAAAGACAGTAACAAGAGAAGACTTCCCATGGTGTTTTAACAGTTTTATACTTGACAAAAAATGCTTCTCACCATGTGAGCTTTTAGAGGACTTACATAAGCAAACTAGGTTAGCGTTCCTTATAAAAACAATGTGACAAATTAAAGACAATCTAGAATCAAGTTCTAGAAAACAATGCAAAGATGTGACTTACCACTGAAAAAAGTACAGAAAAGTCATGAAAATGGGTTATAACTTTCTGAATAATTGACTGGAGCTAGTAAAAGAAGAAAAAATTACGTACATCACAAATTGCATGGTAAAGTACATAATGACGACTTTGGTGCAAATCTATCCGCAAATAATTATCCAAGTCTTAGTTTATTGTTTCAGGTTAATGCCTAGGAAACAGACTTTATATATATATAAATATTTATTTATTATTTTATTTTGTTCTAAATTATTCTAGATTTAAACAGTGACCTCCCGGAATAAACCTGGAACACTATACCACAGTTTCACTTTATTCTAAACAGCTTCCTGAGTTACTAAGTGCTATAAGAAGGCATCAGTGAGTACTCTGCTTAGGAAAGAATCCATTGAACACATACAAAATAGGCAATGACTGCTTAGGAAGGAGTACTGCAGAAACATATCTCAGTATCATAGTGCAGTGGTTTTCAAACTTTTTTTCTCGGGACCCGGTTGGAAAAGGATAATTTATGCCCATGACCCAACAATTACATCTTTCAGCAATGTCTTTCAGTAGCAGCAGCAGGGGGTGCCGTGACACAGTACTGGGTCCCGACTCAGTCTGAAAACCACTGTCATAGTGGACCACAAGCTAAATATGACTTAACAGTATAACGTTGTTGCAAAAAAACCAAACACCATTCTGGGATGTATTAACATGAATATTGTAAGTAAGTAATTCTTCCACTCTACTACGCCCTCATTAGGCTTCAACTGGAGTACTGTGTCCAGTTCTGGGTGCCTCATTTCAGGAAAGATGTGGACCAATTGGAGAAAGCCCAGAGAAGAGCAACAAGAATGATGAAAAGTCTGGACCACTTGACTTACAAGGGAAAACTGTAAGAGCTGGGTTTGTTTAGTCTGGAAAAGAGGAGACTGAGAAGGGACATGATAAAAAAGTTTTCAAGTACCTAAAAGGTTATCAAGAGGAGGAGGGAGAAAAATTGTTCTCTTTAACTGCCAATGATAGGACAAGAAACAATGGGCTTAAATTACAGCAAGGGAGGTTTAGGTTGGACACTAGGAAAAACTTCCTAACTGTCAGGGCGATTAATCACTGGAATAAGCTCCCTGGCAGGTTGTGGAATCTTCATCATTGGAAATTTTTAAGAGCAGGTTGTGGAATTTCCATCACTGGAAGTTTTTAAGAGCAGGTTAGACAAACACCTATCAGGGATGGCTTAAAAGGGTACTTGGTTCTGCCATGAGTGCAGGGGACTGGACTCGATGACCTCTCACGGTTCCTTCCAGTTTCTATGATTAGTGATCTTTAGCACCCTCTGTGCTTTTTCTTGGAACAAAATTATTTATATAGAGAGTTGATAAAACAAAATAGTCTTTTACCTGTGGATAGGCATCCTCAAAAGCACGATCTGGAGTCATGTGTTTTATAACATCTGCCAAAACAGTATTGACCTCCCGCTTCTATGTAATGAAAATTAAATGCTACAGCTCAGCATCAAAAACGGTGCAGAATTCAAATTACTAAAACACTTTGTTAGTTCAAGTTAAGGTTAATTTACTGTCATTTACAAAAGAAGAAATTTTCTACAGAGTTGTAGTTGAAACCAGAAAATTCTTATATAAGATTCCTACAGCCACTGCTGTACCACTGCCCGCTTCTCTAATTATGTTCTAAATACAAATTAGAAAAATGTTCATTTCTGATCTCCTTTTAAGCCTCTAATTTGTGTCTATTCAGCTCTCACATTAGGAGATAATATGGTTTCACAAGAACAAATGTAGCCTCTAAATGATATTAATTACACATTAAAAAGTCTTATGTACAGATACCATATACAGAAAAGTTTGCGGCGTATTATGCTTATTGCTTTTCACACTGTAAACTGCTATATATCTACTTACTATCTACACGGTTAAAATTACAAAAAAATTCTTATAGAAAATTCCTACATACCGTAAAGTGTCTGCAAGTATACTCCACCCACACTTCTGCACAGTTAATATAATCCTAGAAATATATATACATGTTATGGTCAAAAGAATGCATCACCTTCAAAATCTGTATCAAGTTTCAGAATCTCTATTTCCCTTTCAGTAGTCTGCTTAACTAATTACTTTGGCACTTATCCTGAACTTGGATCCAAGAAGGCACAAGAACTTATCTACATGATCACAAATTTCAAAATAGGGCCCTCACACATGCATACAGAATACAAGAGGTAGGGTTCATATGAAATATATGACGGTGGACTTATTGATGAGGCAATAATTTAGTAGCTAGGAATGGTGAACTAGGCATGATATGCTCAATGTGTATTAAAAACATGTAATTTTGTAATATTTTAAATATCATTTTGAACAACTACCTACATCTGTGTCTGAAATAGGCTCTTCAGTTCCAACTTATCAGAGTATTCATCTCTTGTAAGGACCCACCTGTGGGTTCTTCAATTTTGTGATAACCTTCCAGGCTTCATTTAATATCTGAAGGCGATCACATTCAGGAGGATCAGCCAGGCCCAAGTTCAACCCCAAAGAGCGAAAGAGAAGATGCTGAAGAAAGATCAGATCATCCTATCAATTAAAGGTTCTCTCTAAAACAGATAATACTTCAAAATACTACAGTTACAAAATTATAAAGCTGGATAAGATAACATACTTTCTAGCTCAAAAATTGAACTGTAATATATTTGTGTTGAAGAACTATAAGCAATTCAATTTAATTATCAAACACATCGGAGCATATACATTGAAATGATATGCCATATTACGATCAGTTGCTTTTGATGGGCAAAAATGAGAGCACTACGTTGTGTCCTGCTGTTTAACATGCATACTTTTTTGGCAAATTCCTGAGGAATGATTTATCAATGTGCTAGTTCAGAGTCTGATACTGCTCCCATTGAAGTCAACAGCAAAAATCCCATTGGCTTCAATGGGGCAGGATTAAGCCCCTTAAAACAGTATAAGTCAATGGGGGGAATAAAGTCATAAGCTTTGTGAAAGAAGCCACAATTAGTTAATTCCCAGCACTTCTTTCCAGTGCTGGGACTGACTGACTAATAAGAGCCCCCAACAGCAACAACACACCTCTTTTAGATCTATCTTATACTGCTGCAAAAGAGATAGCTCTTGTCTCCATTCTCACTGGCCCACTACCACTTATAATGGATTCAGAATGAAACAGGAATAAGAATCACTTTGTGTTCTAGACTTTAAATCACCTTATTGCACACAGAATATAGTTCCCATTTTTTAGTCCTATGTGAATTATCTAGACCACTATCTAAAAGTATAAAGCACTCCGTTGCAAAAACTTACCTTGGGGAATCCAGATTCATCACATTCCTTAATCATGCCAATAAAATCCATAGACCTTGCAGCAATAAACTCAGCTCTGAATGCTGACATCACGGAATTCAATAGCAAGGCACTAAAAGGAACAAGACACAAATCAGTGCAGCTCACCATAAATTAAGCCACTTTTCATTGTCTAGCTTACATTAAATTGGACTTCAAAGAATGAATAGCTACCATTCTATTTCTACATTTTTTAAAAAAAGGTTACCACCTGTTTGGGTGACTTGTTGATGAAGGTTGTAATTCGTTGGCCAAACAAGGAAATATAAAGTTTGGCAAATTAAGCTATCACTACCTGAGAGCAAATTTCCTTATAACACTGGCACATCACTCACCAAATTGGAGACTATTGGATTTTCAGTAAAAAGAAACACTAATATCAGAACAGTCATAAATCCCTATAATTATAGTAAAAGTGATTATTAGTATCTACAGATTTAATAATGTAAACCTAAAATATTTATTTGTAACATAGCTGTTCAAGCGGCAATCCAACTTCAAAAAAAGTAACTCAGTTTAACATAACATTCTAAAACGAACATTCAGGATCAAATTCTGCCCTGAGATACATATGCACACCTTTCCTGTTGATTTGTAACCCCAGCAGAGTTGACACTCAATCCTTTATTCTTCTGAAGTCAATGAAGTGACTACTGGTCAATGTATTGTGTGGGGCCCTTTGCAGAACAGACAGTGGACAGGGTTACAGATCATATAGCACTTACTAGGAATTTGCCTTTGGACTTGTCCACACATTTCCATGCCAGCTGTTGTCCACAGCAAGTGCCACAAGTTGGCTGCTACCTTTCACCCACAGGTGGCTGAATTCTAGTGATATGACATGTATGCAGTCTGTGAATGGCTTGAGATTCAAAATTCAGCAATGAAAATCACTACATAAATCTAATGTATCATTAAATGATGTGCACGTAGGAGGGCAGAGCTTTGCCTTTAATGTCATTAACCTACAAAATACTTGTCAGAGCTGGGTTATTCAATTTCCACTTAGCTAAATTCTGTAAGTATTTAAAAGGTCAAAAATAGACAGAAATTAACACTCCATTTAAAAACAGGACATTTTTCAGCTCTCTCAGGGCTACACTGTGAAATCTGCCTTGTTGCAAAGCAAAAAACAGAACTGTGCACAGACTAAGCAGAAAGTCTGTCTTCACAATCCAAAATACTATAAACTATTTAATTTAAAGACAAATGCTGCAGAATGGATAAAAAACCTACGGATAGACTCTAATACAGTGGTGTTTAAAAGGATGATTTTTGCCCTCATTATAGTAATGCAAGAGCCTCCTCACCTTTGATTTTTATTCTGATTTCTCCACCCCTTAATTCAGTGACATAAGATTGGTGTTACAGTTATCTTTCTTTTGGTTAAAAAAGGTTCTTCACTCAAAGCAGATAGCAGATTATACTAGCTGAGTGCGCAGCTGAAAGATTAATCCTGATTGCAAGTAATTTTCACAAACCTTCTACCTGACCAACTAATAAATCAAACTAAAGCCAGGCTGTGTACATCACGCTAGCTAAACCATGCTCATGCAATTGAGAACAAGGATTCAAGACTAGCAAGTGACCTTTCAGCATCAGTCAATAAATGCAGTTAAAAGCTTATGCAGATCAGGCCAAACCATATTCAAGTTCAGGTTAATGTGTGGAGATGGGGTGAATTGTGTTTGAAAACCTTTTTCAGTTTTGTTTTGTTTTTTAAAATTCAGACAGGAATGAATGCACATCCTTCCAGAGCTAAGTGTGGAAGACTATTCTCAGCTTTAAAATGGAAATTTGAGTCCCCTAAACACACCTGTCCTTGATCCAAGTCAGATACTCTGTAACCTCCTTTGCAGTATGCAAATATTGGCCAACTGGAAAAAGTAAAAAAGAGGAAAAGAAGAAAACACAGCATGTGCAGAGCCAGCCAGACCATATAGGTGAACTAGGTGGTCACCAAGGACACCAGGCTTTAAGGGGCACCACATCAGATGGAAGTAATTTTTTCTCTCTATTTAAATAAATATATTAACATGTTATCTCTTATAACCAAAGTATTGCCCTCTAACAGGGGTCCAAAAGTGATTGTTCGCCTAGGGCACCACAAATCCTTGGGCCGGCCCTGAGCATGTGTAATGCTCAAAGGAAATGTCTGGAATCCCAAAGCGTCAAGGGGTTTAAATCTTAGCTGAACTCTGGCTCATCTGACAATTGGGGTCAATTAACTTTTTTGCCTCAGCCAAACCCCACTGGAATTTTGGGTGAAGAAAACCTCAGGGGGCACAGATAATCCATCCCAGTTTTAACAGTTTAATAAGTTAATTCTGCAAATAAATACAATGAGAAACATATACAAACAACTTGAGTATAAGAGTCTAATATAAGATTTAGATTTCTGACTTATATGGTCTGTTATGTATGCAGCACTTACTTGTTGCCCAGTTTCCTGCATCTCTCCATCATCTCGGTAAGCAGAACCTGTAACAGTAATTTCATTTTAATTAAGAAGTGTGGATCACCCAAATAAAACATTCTTACAACTTTTGGAAGACTGTACCTGTAGGAATTTCATTACCTAGCTTCTACATTCCAATAATCTTATTTAACCACTACATCTAGTCAAAAGAAAATATTGTGCGGTACATTATAAACCAAATATAATGCATGAGTATATTTAATCTGATATGCTACTTTATTTTATAAAAGTCAAGTTTTCAGATCTTAGTTATGTCTGAAAAAAGTTATCCCTCTGAGAAATGACCAGATCAATTACTTCTGGCAAGAGAGGGGACTACTACTAGCTCTTTACTGCAGAATGCAGATGCACCAATTGAAATTTTAAGTAGTTTGTTGGCTGTGTAAGCAATTACAAAGCTTGCGGCTTACCCAATTTTTCCACACTAGTTTATATCAGTATGACAGACAGAACTGAATGGACTCAGAACACTAAGAAAGCAAGATGATACCAGCCAGCATGACAGCAAGAAAGAAAAAGCAGTATTGAATATGAATTTCAATGTTCTCATCCATGCTTTCATATTATTGCTTATTATTAATTCCAATACCTATATTTTCCCTGTGTATAACATTTTTAAAATGTACATTCATATCTATTAGGGTTTATTCTCTTCCTCTCAATATGAGTAAGAAAAGATTTCTAACAAGGTATTTTTAAACAAGTCTTTTCACAGCAGATTAAACTTCTCCCCATGACTGGACTTCCTTTAGTTTTTCTCCCAAATGCCAAAGTGTTGTAATGTTTCATTAGAAATTAATTTCTGTTTCAGACTATATTTAGGCTGGTTATAACCTGTTGATCATGTTTATAAATAAAAAGGTGCAATTTGCACCATTAAGTTGGTAAAGCAGTGTGAAGAACAGGCACATGAAGTTCTGATGCAGAATGAAAGGGCTCTAGATTTGTCCCAGGAGCTATGCTATGCAGAGAGTCTTGTACAAAGCAATTAGAGGTGCATTTTGGTGTGGATAAGGCTTCTCCTTTAAAAATGTCTATTGTCTTCCACTATTTAAAATCATTTACATTATTTAGATTCTACAAAATCTGTAAACATGTATTATAACAAGAATGGCTTGATAGTGGCATTACTCATTTGATTATCATTAAGGCTTACTAACGCCTCTTTCATACATACATCTATTACGCCTACGCTGCCCTTGATTTACATTACTTGTACCTTGCTTCTTGTTGGAGTCAAGCTTATAAAGGGCAACATTTTCTGGATCCATTTTTCACTCAAAGAAATTACCAGCTTCCTTCATTTTCAGAAAGCCTTTTTTTTTTTTTTTAAAGTCAACTTTTATTATTTACACGTTCCTCAGAATTCTGCATTAGATTGAGATTGTCTCTGATTCAAGTTTTGTTGGGCATTTAAAGATCTTCTGGTAGGATCACCTTAGAAAATAAGACTTACTATTATTGTCATTGAGGTACAATTTCCCAATCACTTGTTCTTGTGCAAATTTCGATTTCCACTTTTACTAATTTTTACCTCAAGAGTCAAACTGTAGATCTTTGCCCAGCAGCTGTTCTACATCCTTCCAAGTGATTGAAAAAATAATTTTAGAAAAAGTTAATTCTGCCAGATGCCATTTAATATCCTCTACAAACAGCTTTTTATTATATGCTTGAAATCATTTTCTTGTTTTAAAAGGGATATAACTCACATCAGATCAAAATAGATTACCTATAACAAATAGTAATAATGTATTAGTAAACTATTGATTCCCTCAACATGGTTGGCTGGGGGCCTGATTGGGTAAAGGGAGTGGAGAATAAGAGCAGCGCACTGCCAGATGCATTTAAGCAATTACGGAATTACTTGTACTGTACACTTATCTGCTAGGTACTCTCTGATATTTAGCAATAAAATAGCAGTCCACTTAAAACTACATCCAGTGTCTCCTGATTGTTGTTCTTCCAGCATAGTTGGATAATGTCAATTCCATTTATTTTTCCTTAAGCCATCTACTTACATATACTTACATATAGCATAAGATCTGGACTGAATAAGTGGACATGGAAAAAAATTGTACAAAAGCACATAGCACTCTTTATATGTACAGGACCCAAAAGAAGTTGCCTCTTATTTATTTATACCTATAGTTTCTGTGTGTTCATTTATATTTAAACTATGAAATGGAAATCTAGAATTTAGCTTTTATAAGAAACTTCCGAGTTTTCATCAGCTTTGAGGCATAATGAAGTTGACTTATGTAACCTTACATCCATTCTTCAACTTTGCCTTAAAATTTTACACTTAATATCTACACCTAAACTAATTGTTAACCCACTTACACCTTCTTCACTTTGATGATGTTTATCCTCTTCTTAGCCCTTTCAAATTGGCCATTTTGTCTTTTCAAGCACTCCCACTGGAAAGTATTTATGGCTACTCTGTAGGCATTTCAGAGCATTGCATGTTATCTTAGGTAGCTATGTAAAGCCAAATGCATATTTGCAGCATTATAACTGTATGTTAATAACATTACTCACAGAAGCTTTGGTCATTTTTCAATTCAAGTTTGAGTACTGCACTCTACATCCAGCTTCACTATGTACTAAATAGCCAAGCAATGACCAATTTTCAAAGGAATCTATCATATTTTTAAAAATCAGATATTGTATATGTTCTTTGTTCCAGTTAACTATCAAGCATTTATTTCCATGAGGAAGGCGTCATTTACCTCAGGAGCACGGTATGCGATACACTGTAAAATCCAGTCTATAGCAGGAGAATAGAGTGTCAGATACAATGGAATCTCCACACACTGTACTACCAGCTGATTCTGAACAGTATCCCCATGTATCTGTAAAGAAAAGCGGAAAATGGCACAATTGGCCTGGGAGGAGAAAAGTGTCTGGATGGGGCTGTGAGAAACTGGAAACAAAATTCAACTTATAGGTTAACTGAAAAGTTAAGACACCAGGGTCACTGAATTATACAGTATGCTCAAGAGATGTACAAGTATTTTTCACATTTTTCTGTATTCAGAAGATATATGCAGTGGACACTATTTAAAATTTGAGTATATATTACCTACAGAAGCTAATTTACCACAATATGTGTCATATTTCCCATTCTAAGTATAAGAAATACCACAGTAAAGGTAAAGACCGCAGTATAGTGAACATCTGTATGGTGATTGTATGGTGAAATTACCTCCCCCCCGGATTCACAGTTACAGAAATATTTACAACTTTAGATTCAAGAACTTTTAAAGGGATTTGTAAAAGCATTTTTCATCATAGGTTGGTCAAGGAACATACTTATTTCATCACTCAGTCAATAGAAACATATTTGCTTACTTGCTTAAATGTTAGAAGGAAGTCAAAAACATTCTTGTTAAGGCTTTCTTTAAGATGAGGAGCCACTTCCATCCCAACCTGCATTCAAAGAAAGAGAAAAAAATGTATCTGTACCACTTATCCTCCCTCAACTATAAAATAGAGTTATTCACCAGAGAATAAGTATATTCACACACCTATCAATAAAAGGAAGGTATAGCTAAGTACGGAGCAGAGTGATTTTTGCCCATCATTATCCCTGCCTTGCTAAGAAGTGATATTTTGGCCCTGGACACAGAGACCAGAACTGTGCTAGACACTAAAGAATTTGAATGAGGTTGTTGAGAAAAAGTCCTAATATGGTGTTCTTGACCACCAAGGACATGGATTTCCATCATCACTGCCTGTACTATACGAGTACATTCAGTTATATACAGAAAATTTATGGTAAGAGAACAATGCAAAATAAAATAAAAAATATCAAGCATTCAGATGTTTGGAGAAGCCAGATTTATGATTGCCCCAAAGTAGGGGTCCTGTAATGCACAAACACATAGAGGGGTAAATTAAGGGGACACAGGCAATTTTAAGTCTGGCATTTCCTAATTTTTAAGTGCTTGACTTTGCAACCTAAATAATGTTCTCATAATGCAGGGCTTTTTAAAAAAAAAAACCAACTGTTCTCTCTCTTTTTTTTTAAAAAGGTAATAAAAATTCCGTTATGTGCAACTGTTAAAGAAGAGAAAGTGGAACAAATGACTCATGAAAAGAGTAAGAGAATTCAGTCATAGTTATATTTAAAAAGCCCCACAGCTTCTCAGGTCATGTCTATACATACACTGCTGTATTGGTATAGCTACGCAACCGCAGCACATCTGGTGAAGATGCTCTATGCCAATGGGAGAAAGTTCTCCTATCATAAAAATCCCACCTCGATGAGTGGCAGAGCACTTACGTCTGTGTAACTTATCTTATTCAGGGAGGTGGAATATTCACACCCAAAAGCAACATAAGGTTTGCCAACGTAGGCTGTAGTGTAGACATACTCTCCTACCCTACTGATCACCCAAGGCCTGATTCTGAGAGGCACCTGCCACTCATTGACTCTGTCAGGAGCTGCAGGTACCAGTAGCCACCCAGCCATTGTCTCTTGCCTTTCTTTATATTTTGTTTCTAATTGAGCCATATGAGCTTCAGAGAAATACCACTTGCTCTATGAGCTTTCTGTAGAAAGTGCACAGAAGAGATACCTCTATTCAGCTATGGGGTTGCTTTACAGATCTTATTTGTGTCTGCACTACAGTTGCCTTATTTATAAACAATTACTTTTTAGACAGTTTTTTTCCCCACTGTCTTCGCTGGAACAGTTTGAAATTTTCCTGAACTAATTAGGTCCCAACTGTACGTAAGTAGATAACCAAACACACAGAATTGCATGTCATAATTTTACCTCCTGCTAGGAGGGACTCTACTTCCCAAACTTCTGCCTTTCATTCCTGACCAAGTTTTCTTCTCTTATTTTAAATACCCTCTTGCAGACTATGAAGGCCACAACCATTCAGTATGGTAGTTAGTACCAGGAACATTTCATCAGCCCAACTTGCCACGGCCTTACACCCAAAGTAACAGCACTGGCATTATACTCAAATTGACAGCGTATGTAATACATGCAGCTGATCAATTCCAAAATTTCAGGGAATGGTCTAGACATTGGTGTCAAGACCCAGCTGATTTCCCTGCTGGGGAAATCTGAAAGGGGGAAAGAAAGGGATACATGAAGCTGCTGCCCTCTGACTAGCAGAGGCACAGCTTCAAGCACCTCTGCAATTGTCTAATTGATCAAACAACTCATTGATGACACCCATCATCACCTTTTAGCACAACAGCATGCCCCACATCACCTCTTCTCATCCTCCTAAAAGAGTTTAATATGCAGACACCCTAAATGATTATCTCCCAGACAGAGAGAATAATAAGGATGGGGAGGGGCTGAGGGTGCACCCACCTGGCACAGGAAGAGGGAAAATGGGACACACAAAACTCCATGGGAAGCAAGGCAAACAGAGACTCTGGCATGGTGTGTGTGTGTAGGGAGTAATGGGGGACCCTTGTATGATGAGAGGACAAAAAGGGGAGGCATAAAGAACCCCTGGCACAGGGAAAAGGATGTTGATCCTGGAATGGGGGGAGCATAGAGCAACTAGCATCGAAGGAAAGGGGGAATGGAGAGGTATGTAGAGGTAGGGGAAAAGGGGTGCACAGCTGCTGGCACAGAAGGTGGGAAAGCAGGACCAACGCATGGGAGATGGGAGGAAACTCAACTGAGTTGCAGCGAGTCCTTGAAATAGACAGGGAAGGGAGAGTGGCACACAAGGAGATTATACGGGAAACCAAAGAGCCCCTAGTTTATGTAATAAAGTTGGCCTACGCAAGATACAAAGTGTGCAGTGCCCTACTTTTTAAAACCACACATCAAAATAACTTTTTCATCATGAAGCTCATCAAGCCACCCCCCAAAAGCAGATGCTCTAGTGGCAGGAACAGGGAGACAGTGAATTCAAACAGAAGGAAACCTTGTACATACCTCTGAAAAGCAATGCTTCACATTCATATAGCAGCTTGTAAAGCCACAAAGCTACAAACTTTCTTTATGACTCAGTCCCCAATTTTCTCCTTCTCTAAAGCTTGGAAAATTAGTTTTTAATTACTATGATTATTATAGGCACTTATGCAGCGGATTTTCAAATTGTGATTATAATGGAAAAGTTATTTTGCCTTGCAATTTGCTAAGAGGAAGAACAAGCGCTTTTTAGGTCAGAGAAAAGCTGCAGATAATAGACTCAGACTCTCAGACTCTAAGGTCAGAAGGGACCAATATGATCATGTAGTCTGACCTCCCGCACAATGCAGGCCACAAAACCTCACCCTGTAATGAACCTCTAACCTATGACTGAGTTATTACAGTCCTCAAATCATGATTTAAAGACTTTAAAATACAGAGAATCAACCAGCAAGTGAGCCATTCCCAATGCTACAGAGGAAGGCAAATGAAAAGCTTCCTTTTGGTGGCAGGTGAGGCTGCACCAAGAGAGAAATACACCATTGATATATAAGCTCACTTTAAATAATGTTAAATGGTAGCCTACCCTGCACAGGTACGCTCTTGCATAGATGGCAACCAGTGGATCTCCAATTCCTCTAATCATAGATGTTAGTCGTGGAAGACATTCTGAAATTCCCCTGTTAAGATTTTTTAGAAATTAAATTTTGAAGTTTAAGAACTGATCAGAGCATCACAACACATACTGATCACTTGAAAAGCTGCATTAATTTACATCCAAATAAGAATTAAAGGAACGAGGGCAAGTCATATTAGCACAAAATCTAATTTAGAAGTAAAATTTAACTAGTACTCTTAACAACTGAGATATGAATCATGCTATTTACTCTTAGGAGCACCCAGGCCATGTACTGGAGAACTGCAGAAGAACTGGGGGACTGAGAGAAGGAAAGAATCCTCTCCTCTAGACTGGAGAAGCAACGGAGCTACTCTGTGGTTACAATGCTACTCTCAATGGTTACAAAGGAACAGCCCCAAAGCCTCAGAGGCAATAGATCTACAATGGCCAGGGAATCTTGTAGTCAATCACAGATCCACTGGTCTCACTTCACTCCCAATCTCACCTGCTATGGTTATAACAGGGCCTCACTACACAGCCGTTATATGCAGGAGGCGTGGAGCACCTACATGGTTGCTTATATTCCCCCAGCCCATCTAGGACACAAATGTGGTCAGGCCCATATTAAGAGGCACAAATATAATCCAGCTGTCATTGCAGTAGCCATGGAGATGACAGTATTAATTTTAGCCATTAACTGAAAAGGCCCATTAGTCTTGAAGAGCTATTTTTAAACAATATAGATTCAGTACTGCTTGGAGCTTTTCGCCCAGCTGCTTTCCAGACTCCTTGGCTCTACCTCGTTTCTCCACCTTGCCTTTAGCCTGGTTATATACTTACCTATTCCTCTCAGTGTGTTGTCCTCTCTTTTACCTTCAGCCACATCTCATCAATTTTGCTTTCCTTTCAGTTTCTTAACCCTTTCTTTCTCCCCCACAAAATGCTTGACCATCTGTTGCTTCATGCTACAGTTATGCAAATTGTCTGCAGTGGATGCATCAGTATGTCAGCAGCTGTGCAAATATTCTGCCTTTGAGGGGGTTCATATCAGGAGCCCCAAGCCCTCAATACTGCCCTCTCCAAAAGCACAAAAGATTCCTGCCATTATTGATAATGGAACTTGCATTCGCTACTCTCTACAAACAACTTTTAAAATGTACCCATTCATTTACTGTCCACACTTATTAACTGCATGTTAGCCTTACGTTTTGGACAGAAACTTGTTGCATTTCAATATTGCTGCTTCCACATAGCTACAACAAAACCAAAGTTAAGGAAAAAGACTTCAAGATGTTCTCCTAATACAAAAAAAAGTCAGTGACAGATGGACAATATCCTGAATAGAGTGAACAAACCTGATAGAATTAAAGAGAACCCTAATTCCGTAAGGTTTAACACAACACCTTTTGGAGTACACCGATATGTTGTTATGGCAATGTCTGTACCTGCTGGAGCCAGGGCCAGATCAAGGCCTGGAGAGGGGCCCGGGGCTGCTCACCCCACTGCCCCCCCCATTGTGGTGGTGCCCTGCCTGGCAGGCAGGGCACCCGGCCAGCTGATGCTGGGGGGCTGGACCAGGGGCCCCGGCTGGCACTGCTCAGGAGGCTGGAGTGGCTCAGGGAGGGCACAACTGGAGGAGGCCCTGGGGAGGGGGGGAGGGCTGCGGCCAGTGCTGCTTGGGTAGGCTGGGGGGCAGCGGGGTGCGCCGCTGCTCAGAGGGGGTTGTGGGAGTCCGACGGGGGGGGGGGGCGGGAAGCCCGGGGGGTGCAGCTCAGGCAAGCTGGGGAAGCCCGGGGCCATGTGACTGGGGGGGTTGGGCGGGCAGGGGCGCACCTCGCGGGGGGGGGGGCCCAAGCCTGGAGAGGTGAACCTATCTGCTGTGGGCGGCTCAACTCCAGAGGCCATATGGAGCACGAGCTGTCCCCCACAACGCCCTCATCAGGAGCTGAGTCAATAGGGCAGGCCCGGGGCAGGGCAGGAACGCCTCCTTGGCTCAGGAATCCACTCCCTCCCCTAGCACCAGCAGGGCAGGTGCTTTTTCAGCACCCCGGTCCCCCCCGGCACTGGGGGCTTAGCGGGGTGGCGGATTTAGCAGGGGCCAGAGGGGCTGGAGCCTGGGGCACCCTCTCAGGCCGGGGCCCAGGGCTTAAGCCCCTATAGCCCATTTCTTAATCCAGCCCTGTCTGGAGCAGGGAAGAGGAATATTAATCTCAGTTCTCAACCCTTTGAAATCACCCCCAGAGGAGAAATACATATACTCTACTAGATCAAACTGGATTACCCAAGGACCAACAAACAGACAAAGGAAATACGTTTGGAGAAACACCTGAGTTGAACCAACCTCCAGCCTTCCTCCTTCTCCAGCAAGAAGACAGCAGTCCTGGCCCACTGCAGGGTCCCAATCCTTAGGGGAGGATTGGAAAGACCTGGCTTATGAGGCCTCATAAAACTGGGGGCTTCTTCTTAATGGGGAAGCTCTGATGAATTTGTAAACAATCTCAAGAAATACACAGCCCCCTTTTATTGCATTTCAGTCTCTGGCTTGCAATCAGCAACTAGGTCCAGTAAAGAGATAAATTATTTAAAAACTTGATTCTCTTTATCAAAATATTCTCCAGATCCCCAAAGGCTCAGCCACATTAAAAATCAACATGGGTTTGGATCTTACCCAAAATACCACACTGCCAGCCAATCTTTTAGGAACTAAAACTACAGCTTCATTATAAAAGGGAAGAAACAAACAAGGAGAGAGATGTTAAATGATCAAAGCAATCAGTTACATATAAATGACTTCAAAGTCCATATATATCAGATTCTTAGCAGTATTGGAGTTTGCAGAGTTGTACAGTTCTTTCTGGACCACATCTAGTATCTGGACGGTCTCCGTCTTCTTTCATCGCTTCAGATATAGAATCATTGATTCAGAGGTAGGTAGGAAGCAGGAATGAAGACCATATGGAGATGGTGCTGCTGCATTTTATAGTTTTTGCAATTAGGCTTGTATTTCCTTTGTCCCAAACAAAGCTACATGAAAAAGCCTAAGAGTCCCCTGGCCATAGGCATGTTCCTGCATGTCCTGGTGACTCATCTGCTGTAGCCCCTGGGTTCTTTCAGTAGATTGATTGGCCAATTGCCAGAGGGGTAGCCCTTCTCTGCATTTATACATCCCCTTTCATATTGTAACCTCCATTTCATGCGTCTGATCAAGTGGGATTCTACCCACAAAAGCTCATGCGATAAATAAATCTGTCAGTCTTTAAAAGTGCCACAGGATTCCTTGTTTATTTTATTGTACAACTGAGTTCCTTTAATGGGCAATTAAACAGCCTTGGCGCTGCTGCAATCCTGCCTGGGAGTTTCACCCAGAAACACAGCACAAGTCTGAAACAACTATACCATCCATATTTAGAACTCATAATACAAAACCAATATAAACATATAAACATTATTACTATACTTAGTGTATGTCTACACCACAGAAATAGAGGTCCTGAACATCTGTATGTTTAGCTTTCATGCAGGATGTGGCCTGCAAGCTCTTTGTATATGAATCTAGGATTTTGTTACCAAATTAAATAAATACCAAATAAATACTAACCACATAAGGAAACATATTCACGAGGAAAAGTATAGGTGCAAGCAAGCAAGGTAGTTTTACAAGTATAGTCCTCACCAGGACCACTTCCACCAACCTAAGGGGCAGCGGGGGGGGGAGAGATGAGAGAGCCATCTCTTAGCTCCCTGCAGGTGCCAACAGGCTTCCAGCTCCCACTATGGGTCTCAGCTGGGACACAGGGACTTCCCCGGTCCCAGGCAGGAGCCAGCTACAGGCCCCCTGTGGCTTTCCCCGTCCAAGAGCTAAGAGATAGCCACCCAAGCTCCAGCTACCAGCGGGGTTGCAGCCACCTGTGGCTGGATTGTCAATGGGCTGGCTGCAAGCCCAAGGCTGAGATGCCAGCAAGCCCCAGGCAGCTGCCACCCAACTGTGAGCCCAGGCACAGGCAGCTGCAGCAATCCACTGCTTACTGGTGTCCCAGGGGATCTGCAGCCAGAGCCCAGCAGCTCTGCCCCTTCCCCCCCGTCAATATCAGAGTAGTGACACTGGCAAGAATGACAGCCCCTCCCCAATTCAGTGTCTACCCTGCTGCTGTGTCGCCCTACCTTTGCTGAGAAAAACCCTAGATGCCTCTCCGCAGGGTGGTTTTATTTTGCCAACAAAACAGGGCAGTTTTGTGAATAAAAGGGTGACTGCAGTGTGTACATCAGGATTGTTTTATGTAGACCAGGCCGTAGCAAATTATACCCTTTCCAGTGGTCCCTGACATGACATTTTGTAAGACTCGTAATTTTGCAATACTGAAATCAATAATATTATAAATGATCACTTATACTACAGACAGCATCACGGTACTATTTTGACAGGGAAATTCATTTGAAAGGATACAGTCTGGAAATGAGCTCTCTGATTGAAGCAATCTTGAAGAACCAGTTTAAACAGGTTTCCTTGGCAGTATCATTAACACTTTCTGGAGTGAAATTATCTGTAAAAACAAAGCCAGAGCCAAGCATATTACATTCAGTTCTGAAATAAATTACCTTAGCTACAGTTATTTAAAACTGCTCTGAATATTTCCTTTAAAAAAGAAGTTAAACACATGGTAATGAAGTGGACAATATATTTTAATTCTAGGATCTCCCTCCCCGCAATACAGCTCACAGCTTGACTGCAGACTCAAGGGTGAGCAGCAGTGCTGGGTAACCAAAGCTCCGTTTCTATTTTACAGTGATATTGATTTATTTCATTTGGTCCAACTCCTGGTACCACCCCAATAGCTCATAATATGCTTCATTTAACAAACCAACCAACCAACCAGTTTACCAAATAACTCCTATGACGTTCTCATATGAAAGAACTGAGAAGTATTGTTCTTTATTGTCCTCGCTTTTGTCCTCTTACTCCTTCCCTAGTAGCCTAAAATTCTCCCTTTTTGAGTAGTGGGATTGACACTAAAATGTTGCCCCCCCACTTTCTTCATTTTCGTACTGTAATCCTATTAGATAAACAAACTCTGTGAAGTCACTCGGGAGGGAATATGGTCTAGTTCAACAGTTAAAGACTGTGACTGGCAATCATGATTCCTTAGTTCTATTACCAGAGATGACACTATATATATATATATATATATATATATATATATATATATATATATATAAATAAATAAATAAATAAATAAATAAATAAATAAAATCCTTTGCCTGACATGCAACCTCAGTTATCTTCCATCAACCAACATTACCAGAAGCAAACACCCAGAGCCAAAGCTCTGAGTCAACAAGTGACTCTAACACTTAAGGACCAAGATCTACAAACACATTAAAGTGAATATGCAATGTTCCTGACAGAGACAGAAATAAACATATTTGTAAGACCCTCTATAGTTTAGTTTTTAAAAGTACCCCCAAACATAAGGGCCCATATGATATATAGGTATAGCACCTATATTTGTGCTAATACAAGATGAATGCCCTCTCCCCAAGAAATCTTGGATACAAAAGTGGCAACAGAAGTCATAGCTATATGTGAATTGAACATGAGTCAATGTGAGTCTGTGGCTAAAATGGCAAATATTCTGGGAGGTGTTAACAGCAGTGTCACATATAAGATCTGGGAGGTCATAGTTCTGCTTTATTCAGCATTAGTGAGGCCTCAGGAACACTGTTTCAGTTTTGGGTGCCATATTTTAAGATGTGGAAAAAACAGAGTGAGACTAGGGGAGAGTAACAAAAATGCTAAGAGGTTTAAAATCCTACATTTATGAGGAAAGGTTGAAAGGACTGGCATATTTAACCTAGGGAAGAGAATAATGAGCTGGGATCTGATAAAAATACTCAAATATGTTAAGGGTTTTTATATAGATGACAGTGATCAATTGTTTTCTGTGTGCACTGAGGATACTACAAGTAGTAATCTGCTTAATTTACAGGAAGAAGATTTAGAATAGATAATAGGAAAATCTTTCTAACTAAGGATAGTTAGCACTGGAACAGGTTAAGTAAGGAGGCTGCAGAATCTCCGTCACTGGAGATTTTTAAGAGAAGACCAGATAAATTTCTTAATTCTGTCTCACCATAGGGGCCGGGAGGGAAGAGGAGGGGGTGGACTAGATCAGTGGTTTTCAAACTTTTTTTCTTGGGACCTGTTTAAAAAAATAATGTATGCCTGCAATCCTACAATTACATCTTTGAGCAACGCATTCCCGTCTTCTGGTGGCAGCGACCCAGTGCCTGAGGGTCTTGCAATCTAGTACTGGGTTCCAACCCTAACTTTGAAAATGACTGGATTAGATGATCTCTCACCATCCCTTTCAGCCCTATATTTCTATAATTTGAATGTTTCTGTAGTATCCAGAGACTTTCTGGCCTTCCTATCACCTCCCATAATCTTCCTGATAAAAAGTGTGGGGAGGAAAATCTTCTGCACTGAGGTACGACTTCATCAAGTAAAGAGCCACAAACCCAATAGTCCTCAGCTCAGTGCATGATACTAGCAAGGCTGTGACCACCCTTGAAGGTGAGAGCCTATTCCTGCTACCATTAACGCAAAGCAATCTTAGCAGAAATATATTTGCAGCAAGACTGGAACCTTAATTTGCACAATAACCCGACTTGGAGCTTGCTGTGTGTTCAATTTGCGCCCTGGTGCTTCACAGTAAATCATTAAAAAGTACCATCTTCACCAACCTAGTGATTTTAAAAAGCACAGGCAAAGTCTTCTCAGGGAAGAAAACTTCATTTCTTTGTTGTTTCTCTTTACATTTCATTCTTTAAAATGTCCACCATTAAATGGATCAGCTTTTTGCAGTATATGTAAAGTATTTCTGAGGGCCCTTCTCTATCTGCACAGCTTTAAATAGATATATTTCTCACTACAAGGTATGTGTTAGCCAAAAATAAGCAATAGTAATAGACATTTGCTTTTTCTTCCCCCAATTTGTCCAATGGACTTGCAAATTCTAAAGAAATGATGGGGGAACAAAGGTCTATGCATAATCTGCATGCCCTTCTATCAGGAAATATACATACAAACAAAGTCTTTTCCAGTTCTTCTGATTACTCTGCTGCTCTGCTTGTTGCTGTTCCTAAAAATACAAGCCTGTGTTGAAACTTTAGACCAGGGGTAGGCAACCCCCGGCACATGTGCCAACAGTGGCACACGAGCCCATTCGGAGCAGCACTCGGCATCCTCTGTGGTGCCACAGAAATTGCCACTCCTGCCACCAAAAGACACCCCAAGTGGCTTCCTTCAGGGGCGGCTGCAGTGCGGAGGTCCTTGCCATGTCCATGCCCCAGGATCCCACGTAAAGAAGCCACCCAGAGCAGCTCCTTTCTGTGGTGTGCCACTGCCAAAGGAGTCACTCCAAGCAACTTCTTTCCATGGTGTGCTTGGGGATAGGGGTCCCCAGGCACGCTGCCGAGAGGATCCGCTCCAGGTGGCTTCTTTCCACGAGTGGGCCATCGGCCCCAGCTGAGGGTTGAGGAGGAGGGGCCGGCAGAGGGGTCAGCAAAGGTTGCCAACCCCTGCTCTAGAGAAACAGTGCAATTCCCATCACCCACAGCTAGCAGCCTGTTACGTAATACAGCACTATGCGAATGTGATATCTTTATTTTGAGTGTGCTGTAGGGTGACCAGATAGCAGGTGTGAAAAATTGGGACAGGGTGGAGGGCAATAAGCACTTATATAAGACAAAGTCCTTAATTTCAGGACTGTTGCTGTAAAATCAGGACACCTGGTTACCCTAAAGCTGCCAAGACAGTTAAGAACAGTGCTAACCTGAACACAGCTGATATTAACATAACCTTCAAAATGCTAATCCCTCAAATTATAGCAAAAAGTCACCACAGAATTACTGATCTTGAAGGTACTGAAAATAAACTTTCATCATGTGCTTAAAATAAAGGCAATGATTATTAGTTAAAGGAAGACCAGCTGTGTTGACAGGTTCTTTTCTATCAGATACTGGTTTTCTTAGCAAATTCTCAACCAATTAAGTTAACTGAACAAAATCATTTGCAAATCGTGCCCTCTCAGACAAATATAACTCAGATATCTTTCAATGAGCAAGGGCCACATAGCAGTTTGGTTTCCTGGAAGCAGAGAACTCTGGTGTTAAATCAGAAACTCTAACCTTATTAGAACAGAAAGAATGAGTACAAATACCAATGACTTTGTCTCATTTCACACAGCTGCTCAAGACAGGGTTCTGCACAGGAAATTGTGAGTATGTGTATGTTATTGGAAAATTTCATTCCCAATATCACTGCCGGTAGAGGTTTCTTTCAAGGTATTTTGACTCGACACACCCAGACAGAGCTATCCTTAGGGGGCAGAGTGTTAAATAGCAATGAGAAAAAAGAAAACTGCTCCAGTAGGGAAAGGGTTAAAATCCCTGCACAGGGGAACAGCCCATGGGAGCAGGCAGCTGCTGAGTCAGTCAGGGCCCAGGAGCCCAACAGGCATACACTTAAGCAATTCTCCGGAACCATCACCAGGAGGCACCCATCTGATGAGACCTGTGCTAGTGAACATCTACACTCACCAAAGAAAATATTATCACAGGTACAAAAAAATTACAGCACAGGCTTTCTGACTTCTGTCTCAGAGTGCTTCTGATTTAATTATTGCAAGCTATTCATGATGAAATCTAAGGTTTATACTTTTATTGTATAACAAATTAGCAGGGGCTACATTTAGGCCTCATGTACAACATTAAAATAACCATATTTAAATATGGTTGTGACCATACAATGTAGTAATATGGCTTAATCTTGTCTCTGAAGACAAATAAAACCATGTTTTCATCATGCTGAAAAACCGTAAGAAACTCAGAATAGGAGACTGTGAGGAGGGAAGAGAACAAAGATTTTTTCCTTATTTTATAATTGGGGTGAGAATTGTAATCCCATCCTAGACAACTCCCAACAATTATCTTCCACTTCCTCCTGCCCTAGAAGTTACCCCTCCTTCCCCAAACACACCCTATACATGTCCAGGATCATTAAAATTGAGAACTAGTACATTTTACTGTAATGAGTTTTATGCTGGGTTATTTATAGTAAGGAAGAAAATGTATGTAAAGTTGTGGGAGTGTTGAAAAGAACCTATTATGGATATTTTCTTTTGTTAAAAATTAGGAACAGCAACTAGATCCAAATTCAGCACACATGAGCTGATTTTTTTTTTTTTTTCCAGAGGACATTAACCAGGTCATATTTTTCTACTGCATCATTGGCTTGGATCCATTTAAAAATTGTAGTCGTCCCCCATAGGAATCAAATTGGGCACAAAATTCTTCAAGCATACTTTTTTTTAATAAAGCTTGGAAGCAAAACTGAATTTGTTTCAGAATATATAATGGTGAAAATCCAGTTTGTGTTTAAATTCCTCACAATCCCAAAACTAGTTGATGAACATGGTAATTTTACACATTTCTACAAGACGAACAGCACAAGGCAGGCACAAAATTACCTGGTAAAGAGCCACGATTATCCATACACATAGATAAAATTCTCTCATATACTAGTTTTCCTGCAAAGAAAATACAACATTAATCTTCAGCAAACTGTAAAATACTGATTTTTTTCTATAGGCTCCAGGAATGTCATCTGCAAAGGCTCCCTAGAACTCCATTATATTATGCTGCCCCCTAGTGAATCAGAGATTTGAAGGTCTGAACACAGTTTCTCTAGCTCAATGGTTTTCAAACTTTTCTTGGAACCCAGTTTTTAAAAAAATCATTTATGGCAGTGACCCAACAATGATATTTTTGAGCAATGCATTCCAGTCTTTCTGTGGCAGCAGCAGGGGCGTCACCAGCCAGTACCTGAAGGTCTGTGATCCAGTACTGGGTGGCAACTTGGGGTTTGCAAACCACTGCTCTAGCTTACCTCCACTAAGAACAGAGACAGCAGACAGGTCAGATTTCTCCAACCATCTCCTGTTGGCAGGAAATAACTTCTGGTGCCCTCTCTTTACTGAGCAGGAATCATTGGATTATTGTTAGCAATTTGTCAGTGAGTAGAAATGTACATAAAGATTCAATAAACCTGGGAAAACAACTACTTCTGAGTTATATAGCATGTCCTGTTTTTTGGGTTTTTTTTTAAAGAAAAAACACCAACAATACATTTCAAGTTTAAAGACTTTAAAAAAAATCAGTTCCACACTGTTACAGAAATCCAAGTTCAAATGAAGTATATGACAACTTCCTTTGGGATTAAAAATTACTATTTGATCATTTCATAGTCCATAGCTAATTGAAGAAAGCTTTTATAGTTTAACTGTTCCACATACAGGAAGAGATGGAACAAAACATTATTACAGTTTAGGAAGCTGAGAGGGGATAGAGTGATAATTTCCTAAAACATTATGTAACTCACTACTTTAACTCAAGATACAGTTTGAGATTTCAAAGTTCAGAGATCCTGACGCTTCCTGTATTTTAGCCTCTTTTTGTTAAACCCACCTAGGAAGTGCACTTTTTCTCTTTGGGAGATTTAAAGAAGCATGTTTTGATTTTTTATATTTTTAAAAAAAAAAACACTTCCACTAAAGTATTGTTTAAAGAATGATGTATCTAATCTGTCTGTGTTATTGTTTGTCTAAATGCTTATCTCATCTACTTTTGGGATCCTACATACAAATTATGGAGTGGATAAACTGAGAACACTTAATTTAATTAATGAGACTCTCCTTCTTGACCTCAGGAGTCAGGTTTCTTCATGAATTAAAAGAATATTAAAATGCATTGAGTAAATTAAGAGCTTCCCATCTGCCCTCAATCAAAAAAGCCCCCCTCCCCCCGAGCACAACGCACACTCACTCCATCTGCAATGCGTGTCTAACAGAGCTAGAAACTATGTTTGAACTTTGTTCCCCCTAAGCCAGTTTCACATAGTTTGGCCAGTCAGCAAGCTGATGGAGTCAAATCATGTTCAAACTTAGAAATGTTCAGGCATAGTGCATTTGAAGTTGACTTAACTGGAACTGTATTTAAATACTAATTCTGCTCCCCGCCAAGTAAGAACAAGGCCAAATAAAATGGCTCCAGAAAGTGTGATGGGGCATAAACCACTAAAAAGAGCAATATATGGCTATTATCTGCAAATCCAAGTATTGGATTTGATTGGGAATATAAGGATTTAAAATTTATGAAACTATAGCATTACATTTTCCAATTCAGTTCAAGTCTGCTGACAGTTATGGCCAACGGAAACCACCGCCACCTCCAGGGGCTTGAAGAGAGGCTTATTATTTATACATCCATAGAGAAGCAAGACATTTTAAGCACAAACCTATATTTTTATTACCTAACAACAATTTTAAAAACAGCTATGTCCAGCCAACAATATTTTCCAGTTCTTCTCCTGCTTGCTTAGAATTATATGCAGAGCCCATGTTAGGTCCAATCTTTAAGGCCTTTCCACAGACTTTAGTGCAGCTGATGAATGTTTCATCATGTTGATAATTCACAAAAATCCATTCTAAAATAACTGCCATATCATTAGATTTACTTGATTTAAAATGCTTTACTGATAGCAAGAGACTCTACCTAGAGATCTGATCCAGAGACACATACCCAGTCTCCAGCTATCCTTGAAATTACAATTGTTTCTTTTGTGAGAGCATCCACTTATAATGCAAACTGAGTACTGAAAGTGCACAAAATTAATCTTTTATTTGTTGTGAAATGTACTCTCCCTAGGAGCCAACTGAGAATCGTTTATGTAATAATAATAAAACATAGCCAACTATTAATCATGTCAGTTCTTTTTCTCCCTCAAATCCTTAGTTTTCTAAAACTGGAGATTTGTACGCCCATAATAAATTGTGTTTATCTCATGACTTCACTTCAGTGGTATTCATCGTATTACTGCCTTTTTAAAAATGTATTTATGATTATTCCTCTTTCAAGGTTATTCTGTGAAACAATATTTTACCCTGCAATAGAACTGATTGTTGGCTTTCCGAAGTTACTTGGATAACTATTACATTTCTCGCAAAAGCCACAAAGTAAATGTACTTGTTTATTTTTGTTAGGGGTATAAATTAAACTTGTTTACTGCCAATATAGAAACAAACTTAATAGAAAAACATTGAGTCCAAATAGTGCATTAAAAAGGAAGTCAACTATTTTAGGTTAAACATTTGATATACTTAACATTGTTCTAAATAGGGAAGAAAATTGCATGAAAATCTGAAGAATCAGTTAAAGAAAATATAAACATCATTAATAGAAAGTAGGATATTACGCGCTTTGCATACCCTCACTAAGAGACTTAAGATACGGCACCAGACAGTGACAAACATAAAATGGACAATACAAAGCCAAATGCAAGAAAATAATGTTATTTTGGTTTCAGAATGCACTGCAAGAAAATTTTTCCATAAACCTCTCCTCACTAAACAAGGACTAACGTACAGCGCACTCATGGAGAGATGAAAAAAACAGATCCAGTCATTTGACTGTTAGCAGATAAATAAAAGGAGAGTGGAAAGTAGAATATTTTATGAATATATTTAGTGTATCTCAATTAAGGGAGGGAAGAAACTCCTCATAACAACAATTCTTAGTTACTAGCAACACTTCTTCCCACTATGGGTTAAAGATGAGAATGATCTGACATGTCCCGCAAGCAATGTCTTCTAAGCATCCCTCCAGACCAGAAGCCATTCTAGTAAGGCCCCTGGACAAGATCTGCAGAATATCAACATAATTATGATACTTTGCTAAGAAACTTTGAACGTAACCTAAGGAATGGGCAGATAAGACAGATCCTGAAGGAACACTGCATTATCCATCAACAACAATTGAGTCCCATCAGCTAAGGAATCAGTGGAGAGCAATTCCACAATAGTTATATACTTCAATTGCCAAAGCAACCATCTATAGTCAATCACATTAAGGTCTGCTGAGAAATCCAACATCACCAAGCGTATGCCTATGCTGCTGGGGCTGCTTACATTGATGCAGTTGGGTCAATTGAGCAGGCAGCAGAGACCCGCACAATCGATCCTGGAAGCGCTGTCCAGTTGATGTAGTAAATCCAACCCCTACCCCGAATAGAGTAAGGCTGAGTTCACTGGAGAGCGTTTCCCATCGATGCAGCATAATGGAGGCACCATGGTCAGGGAAAGTTAAAATAGACAGAATATACAAACCCAGAAAAAGTGGATCTCAGGGAATCCAAGACACATTAATCTTATCAGAAATCACTTAAGCCTAGCCAAGGAAACAAGGACAGTCCATAGGAACTTGAGATTCTCACAAATCAAAGGGCCGTTTAAGAGGACTTCAGAACCTACCAGTCTTAACCATGAAGAATACAACAAAGTCATGATACCTGTATGTTCAACTGGGAACTGTTGCAAAAAGGGTGGAAAGACTTTGGCTTACTAGGGCCCCATTATTCATACAGATATGATTTTGTGTGTATTTATATACACGTCATCTTTGTCTTTATCTCTTCAGGCTGTGTTGGCTTTTACTCAACGTCTTCAATTAATCAGACAGGGAATACCACATACAACTATCTACATTTTCGGTAAAAGTTAAATCCTTAAACCTGTTGGTATTAACTCTTTGTTTATACATTTTATTTTAAAAATATTTTCTAATACTACAAAAATAATACAATGGATCTATAATGGATCCATTTTTAAATACTTACCAAATGTATCAAGTATGTCTGTAATTAGAACAAATTTACTTGGATAAAACTGGATTACTGTTGTGTCCGAAAGAAGTTTAGAACACTAGAAAAGAAAGAAAAAGGAACAAAGCTTTACCAGGATGATACAAATTTGTGTTTACCCAAATTAAAGATAGTCAGTGATGGAATCAGCAAAGGGAAGTACCATGTCCTCTACTCCTTTTGAGGCACTGTGCACCCTCCACGATATTCCCTTGAATATGGACTGCAACTGTACAAGCTGTTGCAGGGAGTTGAGAAGGGAAGGCTATGTCTGTAGAGCCCTGCACGGGATACAAATATGTGGATCCGCATCCAATCTATATCCACAAGAAATAGTCTGTGGATTTGCAGGGCTCTATCTGTCTGTACTTTCCCATTCCCCTATAAAGGTCTTTCACAATCTGGCTCTAAACTAAGCTACATCAAGTGCTGTGATACAGCTACATTTTTGTACCCTGCTGACAGGTGTTTAATTCTGGGAATAAAATACACCCCCTTTAGTATTTAATTCTGGGAATAAAGTACACCCCCTTTAGTATGCTCATAATATCATACTCTTTGTAGGAAACTGTTTACCTCTGGGATAAGAGGGTGTAGTAATATATCTAAAACAAACATGGAGCCCTGTGAAGTGGGATTTTCTCCCACAAAAGCTCATGCAATAAATAAATGTTAGTCTTTAAAAGTGCCACAGGACTCCTTGTTTGTTTTGCTAAAGTAAACTAACATGGCTACCCTTTTGGAACTAATATATTTAAGAGTATCTCAAATTCAGAGGGATCTAGCATTAGTGAAGCTCCAATAAAGCTATCCCTTCCCGCCCATCCACACTCCTTCCAAGCAATTTATTGCCGTTCTGTTTCCTCTTTCCCTCACCACAGGAATTGGCATAATATTTGAATAACCAAATATAGATTTAATTAATTCCTAGCCCTATAATCCAGTAGAGAATAGCATCTATAACAGAGTTTTTGCATAAAAAGAGGGATCCTATCAGTGAGAAATGATTATGCATGCATCATGAAACTTTTCTTATGAATTAAAGAGGAACCACTGAAAGTATTTTTTCAGAGGTTGGAGGTTGGTTGTTTTTTAAGTAAATTGCAAGATAGAATATCATCAAAAGTGATGAGGTTTCCAGGAAACACTGCCTGACATAGATCATCATCTTAGGATTTTCCTTTGACTTCCTCTGAAAATCATATTGTAATAATATGTACAAAGAAATCCCATAGATACTAAATTTATAGTCTGTGTTTTCCTCTCCATAAAAGTGTTGTAATATGATATTGTATTTTCTTTTCATTAAATACTATTAGGTCACCGTGCTGTTCATGGCAATTTGGTTTTGGAGGTTTTTTTAATAGTTTTGCTAATTCCCTGGTGTTACAATCAAGCATAAATCATCCAAAGTCAAAAATCATTTTCTGAACTCCATTCACTTCTGATTTATGTTTCATTTCCTTTGTAACCCTTACCAGCATTTCTAACTTCAACAGCGTTCCAAAGGGGATTCACTTTTGGAAAAACAATCCTTACTTTTATGTAACCTTTCCTGATGACTTAATATTACATCAGTCTCTCAGTTTTTAAGAAAAATAAACAAGGAGTCCTGTGGCTCTTTTAGGGTATGTTTACACGAGAGGCTCTGTTAAGGCAACTTAGAGAGTCCACACTGAAAACTCCACTCGACTGCCAGTGTCCACACTGGCAGGTGCTAGGTCAACGGAGGAGTGCTCCATTGTGGGTAGCTGTCCCACATTGCACCAGGGCCTGGAGGCCAATTAGGTCAACTTAAGGGCACTCCCCGTCTACACTGCATTAAGTCGACCTTCAGAGGTGGTTTTATTAAGTCGACGTAAGGAAGCGCTTAAGCGGACTTAATAAGCACCCAGTGTGGATGCGGCGGTCTGTAGGTCAACTTAACCGTCCTTAAGTCGACCTAAGGTTCCAGTGTGGACGTACCCTTAAAGACTAACAAATTCATTTATCGCATGAGCTTTCGTGGAAGAAAATCCCACTCCATCAGATGCTTGAAGATGGGGAACTTATTCTTCTTCAAGCAACTGACAAAGTGGGATTTTCTCCCATGAAAGCTCATGTGAAAAATAAATGTGTTAGTCTTTAAAAGTGCCACAGGACTCCTTGTTTGTTTTGCTGAACTAGACTAACACGGCTACCCCCTTTGGAACTTGTCAGTTTTTAAGGTTGTTGTAACTTCACTGCACTTTATCTCTGGCCTCATCTAAAGGCCAATTCACACAAGTTTTAACACTCAGTTGCCCTTATGCTTTGAGGTAGTCTTCACTGACAGCGGCAAATTCATCACCATCAAATCAATCTTCCTAATCAACTGATCAGGTCTGTGAAGACCCGCTCTACCAATCAGGAGGTCGATCGCTGAAGCCTGCCCAGGCAACTGGAGTAACGCTAAGTCGAAGGGAGGGCATTTCCTGTTGACTCAGTGCACTGAATGCACCGTGGTAAGTAGGCAGTAGAAGGGAGATACGCAAGGTATTTTAAGTAAAATCTCCCTTCGTGGTGTAGACCTACCCTTAGTCACGTCATCTCCCACAAAAGAGTATTTAGAAATGAATACATCTTTAACACTGTGCACCATCAGCAGAGAACCCCTGAATTGGTTTTGTGCTTGATCAGATTATTCAATTACTTTACTAAACCAGGATAAGCAGAAAACAGTGGTTTACCCTAGCTGTCATTCCATTATTCTGTAACTAATAAAAATGTGAAGAAACCAGTTGTACTGACTCTATTGTGGTGTTTAACAGCCTCTCATTCAGTTCTCCCACAAGGACCTTCACACTGTCTCCCATGTTACCCCTTAGACCTTGACCCCTTTTCTTCCCAAGTCAAAATCCCTAAAAACACCACCATAATGTAAGACCCACTTCCAAGCCATGACTACCATTACTGATTGTCTTACATTACACATGCGAATTGTGCACTCAGCCAGTCTTATCAAAACGTTTGTATTAAGGGTTTCTCTGTCCTCTCTTTTCTCTCCTTACCCAATCTGTCATATCAACCTGCTGCATCTTCTCTGCAAGACTGTAAGCTGGCTGGGGCTTAGCCTGTCTGTTGCTATTTGTCCATACAGAGCCTAGCACAATGGTGGAGGGGAGGAGGCGGTCTCTAAGTGCTACCATAGTACAACTAAGATTTTAAAACAGTGGAAAATAAGTTTAGGAGAACCAGTACTACACTTGCAGTCTAGGCTGCCATATGATAGAATGTGACTTGATCCATCTAAATGTGCATTCGTTTTTCTCAACTGTACTGAAGACTTGCAGAGTAAAAAGGTGTTTTTCACCCCTTTGTTGCCTCTAAAATATTAGGTATCCAAACCAAATAGATATGAACTTTAAAGGAAAAAAAAAAAAAAATCTAGCTAGAAACTGATGACATGGCCAAAAGCAGGTTCTGTGATTGCCACATGTGGACAGCAGTCTATATTTGGCATCACTAAATATGAGAGCACTCAGTATGACAGTTTTCTCCATTCACTCCAAGAAGTCCGCCTTCTGCAGGAAGATGGTCCTTCAGGAAAGATGAAGAGTTATGGAGCACTACCCACCATGACTTTATTAAGCAACAGCCCAGAAACTGCAGATTCTCCTATTCACTACTGCAACGTCCCCGAAGGTGAAACAATACTTGTGGACAGTGGTAAAAGGAAATGTTGAAGGATCTAATATAATCATGGTGCATGGGCATCATCCTTTATAAGGAGATCCATTGTTATCCAGAAGTTATTCCAGAAGTCTCAGTTCCATCAGTAGTCACAGGAATTAGCCAAGATGGACGAAGAAAGGAAATCTGGTATTAAATAGTCTCTTCAGTTGTTGTGACATAAGCTTCAGGCAAGATACACAGCTTCAGGAACTATTTTCATCCTAGAATAGAGTTTCCTAGCTATCATATGATACTACAGTGATAAGACCCTAGAAAGGGGTTTAATTCAACTGATGTTGACTAATAGGAAGTCCTACAGGCTTTATTTTATTTGAAGGTAGATGAATTAAAACTTTCCTTGCATCAAGACTGTGAATAAACGAATCTAAGCAGAAATACTGCCCAAAGAAATATCTAGACGACAGCACTAGCTGTTTCAAATATTTTCCACATACAATCAACATGGCAAGCAGTCATGGCACATGTTTTTGGAAAGTGACATCACCTTCCTTTGTAAGCCAATAAACATTCCTTGACAAGAAGCTAGCAGCAGTTTGCCACATGCCATATGAAAAAAAAGTGGACACTAGGGCTATGTCTACACTGGCAAGTTAGTTCGAATTAAGAAAGCTTAATTCGAACTAAAGCAAGCCATGGCTACACTAGGTTGGTGTCATCTGTGAACTTACTAAGCACACAGTCTATCCCATCATCGAGATCATTAATGAAGATGTTGAACAGAACCGGCCCCAGGACCGACCCCTGAGGCACTCCACTTGTTACTGGTTGCCAACTAGACATCGAGCCATTGATTCCTACCCACTGAGCCCGGTGATCTAGCCAGTTTTCTATCCACCTTATGGTCCACTCATCCAACCCGAGGCAGTAGCTCCCTTCAAGCTAGGGGAGTGGGAGATCAGTGTTCCCCTCCCTCTGGAAGCAGCAGGGACCACAGTGCCTAGGGACTCAAGCAGAGTGAGAGCTTTGCTTTGTGCTACACTGAGAGAGGAGCACTGATCTCCCATCCCTTCGGCTGCAGTGAGCAGCCTCATTGGTAGGGTAGCCTCATGGCAACACACTGTCTGGAACCTTAGGCAGTGCCTCCCTTCTGCAGCCAGCAGGAAGGGAATGGTGAGCCATTTTGAAAGAGCCCATGGCCCACAGGCTGGGAACCACTGTCAAAGTATTTTTACATACTTCATTCATACCCTCAGAAATCTTAGCATGCTAAGGCTTCTGCAGCAACCTTCTAGCTAAAAGAACATTGACTCTTGTGCTTTTGTTTTCTAAATAAACAAAATTATTTTTGTATAAAACATACATAGTTAAACTGACCTGGATAACTATTTTTAGAGCTTTTACTTTTTGATCAGAGGCCCAGGCATCCTTCAGTGACTGATTGAGGTCTTCAATTCGATTCATGTAATCCTGCTGAGTCAAATTTAACAGCTCTTTTTGTGAACCCTATAAGAAAACACAGCACCTTTAATAAAAAGGCAACCAACAAAAAGAAACCTATTACTTGCCCAATTTAAGGTTAATAGATTGGCTATTTCCTAACTTTTGAGTACTTGAGATTCATCAGCAGGGTTGGAACATTTAAATGCACTGCACAGGCTCTGCCACTTGAGCTAACACGCCATCTACACTGCTGACTTTTGGCAACACACATTATGTCGGCAAAAAACTACCACAGTTGGGACACCACTTGTGCAGTGCTGCATGTACTCACCTTGAGTGCTTGTGTCAATGTACAGTTCAGTGCACCATGGGAAGGTATCCCAATGTGCAACTCACCATCGTCCAGCGCACTGGCTTTTAGGAAGTTTTGGCAATGCAAAGCGGGACTGGAACAAGTCATGCAGGGTGACTGGGAGCAAAGGGTCAACATCCCAGGATGCAACTTTCCGCATCTCATAATGTCGTCTATATCCCATAATTTTCATGCCTTGTTAAAAAAAATCCTACAAACACAGTGCCCTCCTTGCTGTCCACCCATCTGACAGGAGCCTGCTGTAACCTACTGTCCTGAGCATTGCCAGCATAGGACACATTATCTTCAGGTATTTGAGGAGCTGCAGAAAGAATGGAATCAGTAAAGGAACATGACAGTTTCTTGGAGGAACAAAACAAGGACAATTCAAGGTTATTGGTGGCATTTACAGAGCAGCTAGTGAGAATGACGCACCGAATCTGGACCCAGGAAACTAGCAGACTGGTGGGATTTCATTGTAATGCAGGCTTGCAATAATGAGCAGTGGCTGCAGAACTTTTAGCTGAGCAGAGGCACATTCCTCACACTGTGCGCTGAGCTCATCCCAATCATGTACGGCAGAGAGCTGCACCAACAATGGAGAAGTGAGAAGGAATTGCACTGTAGATGCTTACAATAGCATTTTGCTACCAGTGGGAAATGATTTTGGAGTTGGAAAATTCACTGTGGGGGCCATTGCCATGCAAATGTGCAGGGTCATTAACTGTCTGCAACACGGAATGGTGACTTTTGGTAACATGCAGCACACAGTGGATGGATCGGCTACAGTGGGACGATAAACAGCACTCATATCCCTGTTTTGACACTGGACCAACTTGCCTCAGAATACATCAACAGAAAGAACTAATTTCTTGTGTTTGTTGAATCTGGGCTTTGGTTTTGGCCTATACATCATTTCTGCCTATAAATATTCCCGGCACTTCTATGAACATCAGTGATGCTGGTGTAGCAACAAAGACAAATAAAGCAGTTGAGCTGGCTCCCACAACTTACTATACAATGTTTGCCAGAAGGACTGGGAGACAAATGAGGAGGAGAGAATTCTGCTTCCACTAAAAAGGGCACGCATAATGAAAGTTTAAATAAATACATGAAGGACTTGACAATGCCCTTTTACATCTTATAGTCTTTACATATTAACCAAATGTCTAACACAAACATCAGACTGACCCCCTCATGCCACTTTCTCTAATGGATATTATTTATTCCTTTAAATTTTTATGAGGCTTTGTGGTTGACTGCTATTAAGTTGCACCAGCAACAACAGAAATCAAATGTCCTTTGGTTACTTTCGGGCCAAGTACAACAACGGGCCTTGAGTTCCTCTAACCTTCCAATTCTTTTCCATACAAACGCTATTATATAGTGCAATGCTATTTATGAACAATCAGAATGTGTTACAGAACGGAGTGCAGACCTAGGGCAAAACGTTATTGCTAAAACATTCTAAGACCAAATCTCTAGCTACCCATTTGTGAAAAATAAAGCGTATGATTAAATACTGTCATGTCAGAACTATGGCAGGTCACTGAAAAGGATTAGGTATCAGGAATGACTACCAGGAAAATAGACAAATGGAGTGATGAAGCACAGATGCAATTGCTTTTTATGAGTGAGGCTACGCAATTCAGTCTGAGTAGTGAATACATTGTATTCTATTGAGATACCCTTATTCTTCCATTAACAGAATCTAACCTGTAGATATTTAGGTAAATTAACTTTCAACACACGATCATTTTATAAATTCAGCATGAGGTTAACACACTACTGTGTTAAACATGAGATCCATATTGAAGTTCATTGTTTGACAGAGGCATTGAAACAGAGTCAAAGAATTACTTTTTGTGCTAATTCAGTAAGGTACGAATATAGAGATATTGGTTTTCAATGAGCTAAAAATTTAGCTCTTAATTTTATTCCTTCTCTCATATACACACACACACTTTCAATGGAACTACTCAGGCGCATAAAATTAATCAACTGCATAAGTGTTTGCAGAATCAGGGCTTTAAGGATAAATCAGAAAGTTTCTTAAAATACTTTTATCTCACATGATTCACTTTATTTCTTTTAGAATTCCTGGGCTTCCTGGCCCGTTTGCTCACCTCTTCAAGGTCATCCAGTTCTTCTAGTCTTGTTCGCACCTTCTCAGAAACTGCTGAGCCAGGGGTTGAAGTTTTTCCTGTGGGTAATTATATCTGAGTTCTTCATATTATAGTGTATGTACACGTACACACACAACACGTACACACAAACAACCCCAAAGCCCCATGCCAAGCTGCTCCTGCTTCCAAAGAAGCTGCCTAGATCGACTCCTCTTGGTGGTATGTCTGAGGCACACCACGGAAAGCAGCCACCCAGAGCAGCTCCTTTCTGCAGCAGCTGGGGCAGGGAGCCCTAGGCACCCTGTGGAAAAAAGCCTTCCAGAGCAGCTCCTCTCAGCAGCCTGCCTGGGGATGCGGTGGAAAGAAGCCACCCGGGGTGGCTCCTCACATCAGCGTGCCAGGGACTGGGGCCCCCAGGCACACCGCCAAGAGGAGCTGCTCCAGGCAGCTTCTTTCCACAGCGTACCTGGGAAACACCCCCACACACACTCTAGCCATGGCTGCTACTGAGTTTTCAGACAGCATCTGCTTTTTTTTTTTTTTCTTCAGCAGAAGGGGCCACTGGCACTGGCTGAGGGTTGGGGAGAAGGAGCTGGCACGGGAGTCAGTAAAGATTGTCAACCCCTTATATATAAAAAATAAAAGACTTGGGGGAAAAGGGTCAGATTTAAATAAGCTAACAGAATCCAAAACAGTGGATGAACAACCTAAGGCAGTTGGAACCTGATTTTCAAACAAGATCTCCATTCCTGCAGACATATAATGAATAGTGCCAACAATTCATTCACATTTTTCTCCCAGTAATTCATAGTGGGTACAGAATAGCAACTGCAAAAATGGAAGATGTTTTTTAAAAATAAAAAAACAGCTCTAAATTTTCTACACTGGAGCCCTGTAAATTGACTCATTTCCAGATTCCACTTCCTAGGGAAGGTTCTCTAGTACTCAGCCACGCATTCTTAAGAGCTATTCCCACTAACAATAGAATTAAAAAATTCCATTAAAAATTAAGATTTTGGTGTCACACTAAACAGCCAGTGTTATAGTACTGGAATGAATGAGCTCCTTTAATGCTTCTCTCTCAACCAGACAGAGAATTGTTGAACAGCTATGCAAAGTTCTTCCATCTATTCCCTCTCCTGTTCCCTTCAGGCAAGCAAGTGGGAAAATTAATAAAGACAAGCCAAACACCAATGCAATTCTGGCAGATTTGGAGGGACAGGAACTGCCCAGATGTTTTTTAAAGCCACAATGTAAATTACAGGCATTCTAATTTCTTTCAACTGCACATAATCATGCATCCAGCAGCCACAAGGTGGGGCAACATCAATTTTATTTTTCTTGCATTTGCAAAAATCCAGTGGGAATCTCATAAACTATATCAGAATATCAGTTCACAGCTGGAGAAGAAAATCTTTAATTTTGAATGCATGTTTGCACCAGAGGTCTGTCATTTGTCCTCTCAAACTAAAAGTTCCATTTCCCACACCATTCGATATAAAGAAACTACTTACCTTTTTCAGAACTCGTATACAGATTCTGCAGAAAAACAACAGCATTTCAGAAAGTATGCATTTATAAAGTATTAACGTACTTAAACTGATTTAAGAAAATGTGGGTTGATCTATTATTTTTGATTTGATCTACTATTTATATTTCCATTAATTTATAGAATAAAATGTGATGGTAATCTTTTCACAGCATATCTCTATTTGTTCTGGTAAGTGGCTAGTACACTTTTGGGCTCGCTCTAAAAATAATCAAGTACAACAGACTAAAGATCAAGCAGACTTCTTCTTTAACATTTTAAAGTGAGAGCTTCCAGGATGGTTTTCTACTACATTGCAAATTAAATTTACTGAGTTTCTTTACATAAAAAAGGAATAGTCAGGAGGTATTCAATTTCTATAGCCTAACATTATCCATAGTTTATTCAGGTTCTTGCACAAAATCATTAAAAAAACCACTTACAATGGAGAGCTTTTCTGTTGTCGTATATCTAGCAAGGATTTCACCACGTTTGCTTGACCATGGCTCAAAGTCACTTCCTACAGCCAAACTGTCGTCCTTATCACGTTTCTTTCTTGTACTATCCTAGAAGAAACATGAATAAATACATTTGTTAGTCTTTAAAAGTGCCACAGGACTCCTTGTTTGTTCGACGAACAGGGTGTTCAGCTTCATATATACAGGGAAGGCTGAAAAAGGTTACCATACATTTTACGACCTAGCATGTCGTATGTGGTTACCAGTCCTTCCATAGATTTACAACATTAAAAAACACAAATCATCATCAAAACTGCTATAGCAAAAGAAAATAGGTAAATGAAATGCTCTGGTTAGTTAATATGGTGCATTCTGTACTGAAACAGCTTTCGCAGGTCTATTTTGTTTCACCTACTTAAGATAACTGCCCTTGAGCGTTACCATGTTAACTGCTGTGATCACTGGATCTGATGTTGCTGCGAACAATGACAAGGGATCAGTACCATCCAACACACTGCTTAGTGGGTCCATCATTGAACTGGAAGAAGAGGAGGAGGTAGAGGAAGTACTTCCTTTTCGACCCATTTTCTTGGTCTTGGATTCAGTAACCTCAAGAAAAAATACAAGTGTAAAATGAAAATATTTATTTCCCATTTAATAACTTCTTCGAGCACAGATTCTCCAAACAGTACAATTTTTCTCTCCACTAGGAATGTCAGAGCTGAAGTACTGGTATGAAGAAGTTCCTTTTACCACTTTTGTTTCCATTCTCTGCAGCAAAAGGCATCCTTTGCCAGCATTTCAAAAGCTAGTCTTCAAACACGTGAAGTACAGAGCAGTCGATATATCTATGCCCCCTTTCCT